>OX328103.1:54064034-54412153 GCA_946811185.2 Hippopus hippopus
TATCTACAAACGATAATCTAAGAAAACAACAAACTTTGGATCTAAAAAACGAATTTTCTGCAGAACCGGGTTGTTCGTACGGAAAGGAAAAACAGCAAAACATCGAAAAGAAGAAAAAACGAGTAACAAAGAACTATTTCTTTTACAAATCAACAAAACATGAGGACAAAATCTGTCCAGATGTGGAATTAAAAAACAACGATAGGAAAAGAAAACGTAAAATCAAATGTGAATCTGACATCTCAAAGAAAAAAGAAAAAACATACTGAGTGAAAAAAAGATTTCAATAAAATATTGATTATAAACAAAAAAGACTGACTTGATTTTTTTCATTCATTTTTTGTCTTTTACAGTTCATTCATTTTTTTGTCTTTACAGTTCATGATTTGATTTTTTCATTGTACATAAGTTCTTTTTGAAATAAAAAAATATAAAAATAATTACTTCTTACTTTTGACTTTTTTCTAGTTATGACTGTAAGTCTTTTTTTACTTTTGACAACTTGAGAAGAAAGATCTTTCGTGCTAAATGGTTAGCCCTGAAAAGGGCTTTTTTGAAGGATCTCACATTGACATCCAGCTCTACGATTCTTCCGCCCGACCCACTGGGATGATTTCACATCCACAGTGTTCGCAGCAAATCGTCGAACCTTCATCGTCATCATAAAATCCTTCATCTGTATCTGGACAGTTATGCTTCTGCCCAAGATACTCGAGTATGGAAAAACATTTCCCACACTCTATCAGACATCTGTTTGCACAGTGAGGGCATACAAGAATTCGAACCATTCTGGAACAAATATGATTTTATGTAAATTATCGCTGGGCTTTATAGCTTTACAGAAGGATTGAACTAGATGACCATGACGTCATTTTCTCCTATGTTTTTTCCCGCGTCGGCGTTTCATTAACATTGTGCAATCAAATCGATGGTTATATCGGTGTTTTTACCACTCCTAATTCGGTGTCACACAGTACAATACCGGTGTTTTCCGCCAGGTCCGCCCTCTTTAAAAATTTCAATCCTCTGTAAACGTATAAAGCTCGGTGTTATTTTCATATATTCACCATTTTCTTTGATTCTCAGCTAACGATCACTTCGGAAGCAGTATCAATATTCAGAGTCAGTTACAATATGAAGCACAACTTAGATGAAATCAGCTTGGACGATTTTCCATCAGTGGAAAACAATGGAGACGTTCTTTCATCAGTTATGAATTCGACAATTATCAATCCACCACCGGAGTTAAATTCGACAACCATCATTCCAGCGACAGTGTTTGACAATATTTATGAAGAGGTAAAGCAGCTAAATTTGAAACAAGATAGCATGATGATCCGAATCATAGATCAGCTGGAGACTTTAAACAGGCATTTGGAGGAAATTAAAACTTTAACCGTAAGTACTGATCACCTCAGTAGAAATATCGAGGTACTACGTCAACAAGATCAGCGCATTTCAACACCTCCTGTGAAGATTCCTGTGGAGTTCGAGTTTGATAAATCCAATCTTCACAACTTAGTGGACTCTATCGTAAGTGTTGTGAAGAAAAATCAACCAAAGAAAAATCAGCCAAAGGAAAAACAACCAAGAAAAACAACAAAGCGGAAATCTGAGGAAGATGGTAACCATATCCACAAGAAGCAGCGAATTGATCAAAAACCAACTATACCAATATTGACAGGACAGGGCAAATACGGGAAAAACATTGACAATCACGTTGATTTCAAGATACCGAAAAAACCAAAGACAGAACGAAAACAACCAAGAAAAAACAACAAAACGGTAGGAATATGAAAACAAATATGAAACTCGCGGTGTTTGCGAATTTACATTGCATAAAATTTGTTATATACTGTTTTTTGCGATTAATTCATTGTAAATAATTCGTTGCGAAAAAATAATTCAGTGTGTTTTTTTCATCGTGATTAATTCATTGTGAATAATTCATTGTGAAAAAATATTTCAGTGTGATTTTTTTTTCATTGTTAAGAAAATGTTTTTTCATTGTCAAGAAATTTTTTATGATGCATTGCAAAAAAAATGTTTGCTTGTGATTTTTTTCATTGTCAAGAAATTTTTTTCATTGTCAAGAAATTTTTTTATGATGCACTGCAAAAAAAAAATGTTTCATTGTGATTTTTTCATTGTCAAGAAATTTTTTTCATTGTCAAGAAATTTTTTTATGATGCTTTGCAAAAAAAATGTTTCAATGTTTAGTTCTGTTCAGTAAATAAAAGTTCAATAAATAAAAGTTCAAAAAACGATAGAGTTCTTCATTCTGTTTTTTCCCCAAAAAAGACTTGTTCTGGTTACATTTTTTCCATACAACGTCTCATAACTGTTAGTTAAACTCTAGTTTTTCTTACCCGAACAAGAAAATGTAACAAACCTATGGATTGGTCAACAATAAAATCCTCCGATCAAGAAAATGTAACAAACCCACGGGTTGGTCAACAATAAAACAATTAGTATTAGAAAAACAACGGTGAATCTGATTGGGTAACATTAATTTGGAGCCAAAACAGCATGAAACGTAGCATGGAAAAAATGTATGTGCTTTCTGCCAGGTCCGAGCTCTGTAAAAAATTTCAATCCTCTGTAAACGTATAAAGCCCTGCGTTATTTTCATACATTCACCATTTCTTTGACTCTCAGCTGACGATTACTTCGAAAGCAGTGTTAATATTCGGGAGCAATATCAATATGGAAGAGCTAAATCATTAACTACGTGAGGCTCTCCAAGAGTATCTAAATGCCGGACAGCAGTTATTGCAACTAACCACTCATCTCGTAGGAGTGGAGGAACAAAACCAACTGCACTGTATAACACAACCATACAAAGATCTCGGCGAAAGGTTAGTTCAGCTATTATTAAAGACAACACCGGATATCATCTTGGTTGATATCGATTTCGGGAGGAAGATTACAGCATGCCCCATTTGCCAAGCGAATTTCGGGTGTTGCCATTAGAACTGGAAAAAACACAGCCTCCAAAAAAAACAAAACAGACCTTTTCAGGGCTACCCATCTACCACGAAAGTTCTATCTTTCTTCAAATTGTCATTTCTTCAAATTGTCAAACTTCTTTCTTTTAGAAGAGACGCGTTCCAAAGACTCACACTCCAGAGAGTTACACTCCAAAGAGTAAAAAATCATTCATAGATGCAGAAAAAAGACTAAGTCCAACTCAATGTCCAGACATTTAGAAAAGAAAATTCATTCACAGAATAAAAAAAGCTAAGTCCAACCCAGTGCTCAGTCTTTTAGAGAAAAAATCATTTATAGATGTAGAAAAAAGACTAAGTCCAACTCAATGGTCAGACATTTAGAAAGAGAAAAAAATCATACATAGGTTTAAAAAGTCTAAGTTCAACTCAGTGCTCTGACATATAGAAATCATTTAAAGTGTAAAAAAAATCTAAGTTCAACTCAGCGAAATAGGGACAAATTCCATTTAGAGTGAAAAAAATCATTCATAGGATGAAAAAACTAAAAAAAAGTGATCCATCACACGTATAAAACACCAAGCTCTTGATTATTTTTTCATACATTCACCATTAACTTTCGTAAAACCTGACCCAGTATCGCACAATGTTTGGATTAACATTTTTCTCTTATTGCTCTTCTGGATGGATTGGTCAACAATAAAATCCCCGAACAAGAAAATGTAACAAACCCACGGGTTGGTCAACAATAAAATCCCCGAACAAGAAAATGTAACAAACCCACGGGTTGGTCAACAATAAAACATTTAGTATTAGAAAAAACAACGCTGAATCTGATTGGATAACATTAATTTGGAGCCAAAACAGCATGAAACGCCGACGCGGGAAAAACATAGGAGAAAATGACGTCATGGGTCAACTAGTTCAATCCTCCTGTAAAGCTATAAAACCCAGCGATATTTTCCCGCACATCATTCATCTCTCCGACTTACAACAAAAATGGAATGTGCACTTCGAGACATGAGTTTCAGCGGGCTTGCCCAGCTATCGTCAAAGGAAAAGAAGATGGACGGTAAAAAGAAGGAGTTCGTCGTGCCCCAGACCGAGTGCTGGGATAGTGACAACAAGCCACCGTTCTCACTTCAATACAACTTGGACGAACAGCAGCTAAAAAGGATAAGGAGGCGTGCTGCGAGTAGCTGTCCAGCATGCAGGAAGGTTGGAGGTTGTGCTTAAAAACACAACCTCCAAAAACCAGGTCCCTTTTAGGGACACCCCAACAGCCCTTTTCAGGGCTAACCATCTACCACGGAAGATCTACCTTTCTTCAAATTGTCAGACGTAAGTTCTATCTTTTCTTCAAATTGTCATTTCTTCAAATTGTCAGACGAAAGTTCTACCTTCAAGCTGTTAGACGAAAGTTCTATCTTCAAGTTGTCATTTCTTCAAATTGTCACAGCTCTTTTCAGAGCTAACCCAACAGTCCTTTTCAGGACTAACCATCTACCACGAAAGTTCTATCTTCAAGATGTCAGACGAAAGTTCTACCTTCAAGCTGTTAGACGAAAGTTCTATCTTCAAGTTGTCATTTCTTCAAATTGTCACAGCTCTTTTCAGAGCTAACCCAACAGTCCTTTTCAGGACTAACCATCTACCACGAAAGTTCTATCTTCAAGATGTCAGACGAAAGTTCTACCTTCAAGCTGTTAGACGAAAGTTCTATCTTCAAGTTGTCATTTCTTCAAATTGTCACAGCCGTAGGCGAAGAAAAAGACTAAGTACAACTCAGTGCTCAGACATTTAGAAAGAAAAAAATCATACATAGGTGAAGAAAAAACTAAGTAAAACTCAGTGCTCAGACATTTAGAAAGAAAAAAGTCTAAGTCCAACTCAATGGTCAGGCTTTTAGAAAGAGAGAAAATCATCCATAGGGTAAAAAAAACTAAGTCCAACTCAGTGATCAGGCATTTAGAAAGAGAGAAAATCAATCATAGGGGAAAAAAGCTAAGACCAACTCAGTGATATAAGATAAATTTCCTTTTAGAAAAGAGAAATCAATCATAGAGATGCAGAAAAAAGTCTAAGTCCAACCCAGTGCTCAGTCTTTTAGAAAGAAAAAATCATTCATAGAGATGTAAAAAGACTAAGTCCAACTCAATGGTCAACCTTTTAGAAAGAGAGAAAATCATTCATAGGGGAAAAAAGCTAAGACCAACTCAGTGATATAAGATAAATTTCCTTTTAGAAAAGAGAAATCAATCATAGAGATGCAGAAAAAAGTCTAAGTCCAACTCAATGGTCAGGCAATTAGAAAGAGAAAAAATCATCCATAGGGTGAAAAAAACTAAGTACAACTCAGTGATCTGACCATTTTTACCCAACCTGACAGTCATAAGACCTGCACTTTGAATGCTAAATCCCTCTCAGGGACGTGAGCATAGGAAAAACTCCCCCCCTTTTCCCTTTTTTTTGCAAAAAATTCCGCTCAGGGACGGGAGCCTAGGGACAAAATAAAAAAAAAATCTTTCGGGGACAGCAAATAGGGACACATCCCCAGAGTGTCCTCCACAAGGCCGTCATTTTGAATGCTATGATTCTATTTATAGTAACATTTTCATGCGGAATCTCGGACTTTATCGCTTACTCGCAACTTTTCGGACCTTTTGCAAGGGATAAATTCTTTCGGGATGGCAAACTAGGGACACATTTTTGTCAGGGATGGTGATGTAGGGCACTCAGGGAAGGGAGAATAGGGTACTACCTAGGGCATGGGTAGTACCCTATTCTCCCTTCCTTTACTACTCAAATCAATTCCGAATGTTTACAACCCCCGAGCCAGAAGGCTTCTGAAAACATTTTAGGAAAAGGAGAAAATGCTGGTAACCAGCATTTTAACCGAGAATGTTTTTGACCCTTTCAAAGACAAATCCACTGATTTTCTCCTTTTCTCACAATGTTTTAACTCTTTAAAAGACAAATTCCTTCGTTTGAGTCATGTTTCATCTTTTTTTTTAAATTACTTCAAATAGAACAGATCTGAAAATTTGTCTTTTGGTAAAGATTTAAATAACAACTTTAACCTATTGCTGTACAAATACGGTTGATTGTTTAGGATAAAATATGGAAACGAGTGCAGTAACTTTTTACATGTTATCTTCTTTTCAAAAAAATATTTTTTACACCACTCAATCAGTTTCTGCTACAAAGAGTATTAACAGTAAAAAGAATGACAGTACTAGATCCAATATATTAAAATTGACATAGACTATGAATATTGTGGAAAAAGGGAGTAAAACAAACGAATTTTCCTTTACAAATGACTTAAAAAGTTAGCTTCTGCATAATTATCATTTACGTATACACTCATGAAAACCCCAGAGAAAAAGCCTCTTCTAAAATTGCTCTGTGGGAAAAGGTAATACTAAACCCTGTACCACACAGTCCCGAGATTTAACGATCCTGTAGTAGAAAGCTTTTGAAAACAACTTGTAAAAAGTTATTGCATCTACTCCTTTTCTCGCACTGATTTTGATCCTTTTAGAGACAGATTTCATCGTTTGAGTCACCTTTTATTTGTCTTTAAAAAAACACTAAATTTAGACAAGTCTAAAATTTTGTCGTTTGGTGAAGAATTAAATTACAAATTTAACCTACTGTTGTATAAAATACGACTTCTAAAGACCATGCAGTTGATCTCTAACTTTTTCAAACAACTCTTTTTTTTTAAATCAATCAAACAGTTTCTTGCATCTTCCAAATGTTCCCCTTATAACAACTTTCATATATTCATTGTTCATTGGTAAGAATCAGTCTAAACAGTGAGGGGCTAATTGTTGATTCTTCCATATTTAAAACGACGCAACCTGCAAAAAACATAACCGCGAAAAGGTTGTACCCATCTTTATGTATCAAAATATAGTTCAATGCATGGATAGAACTATTAATAGTAGTAGAAATTGTGAGAAAAGGCGACATCGCTCATTAAGAAAAAGCATTACCGAATAGAAATCGGCGCCACACGATCTATGGAATATTCGGAACAAAACATTTTCTCCTTTTTGTTCGATCAAAACCAACTTTAAATGGATGCTTTCTTATATGCTGAATCTGTAACTTTTCGTGTACATAAAACAATGTAACGTTACATTTACTCTGACGGTTCTGAGCAGTATTCAAAATTAATATATGTGCTATAAATCCGGCGGTTTTATTTCTCCTTCTCCCACACTTTTTTTTTATTTCTTTAATCGTACGAAGTGTAAATTATACAAATCAAAACAATCAAACCACACACACAAAATACAATTTGTAAATTCTGACTTAATTACCCCATCAAGATATAACCTTTAGCTTTTTACTAAACGACTAAATTCTAAGTTTTATTTTTTCAAGTTGAAAGCATTTGCAGATGACAAATGAGGCACATAATGAAACTTGCTTTTGAAAGGGTAGAAAACATTGTAGGAAAATGAGAACTTGTCGATCACAAAGATTTTCACCTTTCCGTGTGTTTTCAAAAGCCTTCTTTCTCATGGTCATAAAACCATGGAATTATTTGCTAAGGTACTAGTATTTAACTGCATATAGCACATTTTCCCGTCAAAAGTTGAACTCGTTACCAAATGACGAAATTTTGGACTCAATCAAGTTAAAAGCATTTGCAGACAACAAATTAAATGCAACCCAAATTATAATGCCTGTCTTTGAAACAGGAGAAAATGCTGGTTACCAGAATTTTCTCCCTTTCCCACAAAGTTTTCAAACGGCTTTTCTTTCAGGTCCGTTAGGCTCGAAAGTGTATGATGAATTTAGTGTTAAACCGGAATCCCAAAATGCCGAATTTTTTGCTGGATGCAGCAACCTGTTGATATAGTAATATCAAGGATTTTTAAAAATCGAGGCACAGAATCGATCAGGTCCAAGATCAGACTATTTGTTTTGTGCAGCTTGTTATAAATCTAGACTGTCAGCAAAAGTGC
This sequence comes from Hippopus hippopus, assembly GCA_946811185.2. Classification (NCBI taxonomy): domain Eukaryota; kingdom Metazoa; phylum Mollusca; class Bivalvia; order Cardiida; family Cardiidae; genus Hippopus; species Hippopus hippopus. The sequence goes on from OX328103.1 coordinate 54,071,962, forward strand.
ATTTGGACGAATTAGAATTCAAGATGTGACTACTTTTTTTGCAGTTTATTAATTATTGGTCTACATTGTCTGCAAAAAGTGCATTTAGACGCACAGAGCAGTTTAAGGGCCGAACAGCAGGGATCAGTAATGTTTCAGAGAATCCAAACTTGACCCTTAAACAGAGGAATGAATTAATTTACAAACTGACAAAGCTTAAATACAACAATTTCAATGGTCTTTTCCAAAGAAAAATCTGTGCAGCCATATATTGATCTTCAAGGAGACAAAGTGTTTAGGTTGAAATCCGAAAAAAAAAAAAAAACCGCCAGGGCAGATATACAGTCTAGGCAAGGACTGTAAATTTGATGCAGGCTACTGTTACGTAATGTTACGCTTCTCTTATCTTTTATAGCTGCGGGATATCAAATATGGATTACTAGTATATAAACGGTTTAAGTTCGCCAAACTCCGGAACCTTTACGTATGATATCGATTATTCTCATCGATTTCTTGGTATGCGAGACTGCTGATAAGGCATGTCCGTGAAAGTTGGCTATGGCAAAATTCATAACAAAGCAGGGAGGTGTTGAATTGGCCGAAAGGATTTAGCTCATAAATAGGCAAATTTTGTATAAATATCCTTTATCAACTGAGACATTATTTATCAATCTTTCTTCTGATGTTTATTATATTAAACAGATTCAGTTTTAAGTATCCAAATTTCAAACAGCGACAAAATTTCATGCAGTCGGAGTTGGCCAAAGAAAACTATGAAGGAACTGATAAGACCCTACGTACACGATGGTGTAAATCACCGTCACATGGGACTTTGGTTTAAAATCTCATCCGTAAGACGAATTTAGTAAATTTTGGTGTATGGAAAGCCATGGTTGTCTTATATCGTTCTTTTACAGTTAATTGCACCGTTATTGTAATATATTGTTTCATTACAACTATATATGTAATGAAAACATGTTTATATGGAACCAACCTTCATTATATTAATTCATAACTTCAATATATTGAACGCAATACTGCATGTATTAATCTGAAGTAGAATTATATAACATCATTTGAACAATGTATTAAACGCTAACTCCTGTGTATGGAACCATTCAAATCATGTATTGAACCAACTGTCCTTATATGACACGGATTCATCAATATATTGAACCAAACTGTGTTTATATTAATGCATTTGTCCATATATTGAACCAAAGAAGCATGGTATGGTTTGCATTCATCAATATATTGAACCAGACTGTGCTTATATTAATTCATTTGTCCTTATATTGAACCAAAGAAGCATGGTATTGTTTTGATTCATCAAATTATTGAACCAAACTGTTTTATATTAATGCATTTATCCTTATATTGAACCAGAGAAGCATGGTATTGTTTGGATTTATCAATATATTGAACCAATCTGTGTTTATATTAATGCATTTGTCCTTATATTGAACCAAAGAGTCGTGGTATTGTTTGGATTCATCAATATATTGAACCAATCTGTGTATATATTGGTTCGTTTCGTCTTTATATCGTTACTAGCAGGGGCGTTTTTTATACCAACATCGGAAAAAAAACGCGCTTGATCGCAAATGATGACTAAGCATTTTTTCCCCTTAAACCTTAGAGCGCTAAATAAATGAACAGCCCTTTTTCATTTAAAAAAAAAAATCCAAAATATTTTCATTTCAATATTGCTATTGCCAGAATGTGTAATAAAGTAGCGGACAGTGAAGATCCAAGATCAGACTGCACATATTTTTGGCTGGCTATTTTAAATTGTCCTTCGCCAAATCGTTCTGTCCGAAACATCGACTGGCCAATTTCTCCTACATTACTTTCAAAGAATGTAAAATCTACCTAACCCTCATCCCTGTACCAAATGATGTAATTTTAGACTTGTCCAAATGAAAAGCATTCGCACATGACGAATCAAATGTAGACCAATTGCTGATTTGAATCGTCGAAAGGGTAAAGAAAAAAAAAAAAAAACATTGTGGGAAAAGGAGAAATGATGGTTATCTGCAATTTTCCTTTTTCCACAATGTTTTCAAGAACCGTCTTTCTCGGGGTCATCAAAGACGAGATAGTTTGGTTAAGAGTTAAAACACTCAGTTATGGCCTTTTAAAGTCAGAGAAACAATGTCCAAACATTACAATTTCATGGTCGTGTTCTGTGCAGTCTGATCTTGGATCTTCACTGTCTGAGCTACTTTATTACACATTCTGGCAATAGCAACATTGAAATGAAACTATTTTGGATGGTTTTTTCTAAATGAAAAGGGCTTATGCATGCATTTATTTAGCGCTCTAAGGTTAAAGGGAATAAATGCTTTGTCATCATTTTCGATCAGCGCGGGTTTTTTTCCGGTGTTGGTATAAAAAACGCCCGAGCTAGTAATGATACACAGACGAAACGAATCAATATAAAGGTAGAGAGGTGTAATACATCATCGACTGGATTAATACAAAGCAACTTCGTGCAATATGTTGTCAAGTTAAAACCATATATGGTTAAAATGGTATGATATAAGAACAGTTGGTTAAATATATAGTTCGATTGGAATGATATAAAGGAATTTTCGTTTAATATAATGTCTAAATGAAAGCATATCATGCTTCTTTGGTTCAATATAAGGACAAATGCATTAATATAAACACAGTTTGGTTCCATATATCGATGAATCCAAACAATACCATGCTTCTTTGGTTCAATATAGGGACAAATGCATTAATATAAACACAGTTTGGTTCAATATATTGATGAATGCAAACCATACCATGCTTCTTTGGTTCAATATATGGACAAATGCATTAATATAAACACAGTTTGGTTCAATATATTGATGAATCCGTATCAGATAAGGACAGTTGGTTCAATACATGATTTGAGTGGTTCCATACACAGGAGTTACATTGTTCAAATGATATTATATAATGCTACTTCAGATTAATACATGGAGTATTGCGTTCAATATATTGAAGTTATGGATTAATATAATGAAGGTTGGTTCCATATAAACATGTTTTCTTTACATATATAGTTGTAATGAAACAATATATTACAATAACGGTGCAATTAACTGTAAAAGAATGATATAAGACATCCATGGCTTTCCATATTGGTGGCCATCAGGGATGGTGTTTCGCCGCGGGGTGGGGGGTGGTGGGCTATAGATTTGAAAAATTAAAAAAAAAAAAAAAGAGGGTCCAAATCTCCGTGTTGACAGAAATCTGTGGATTTTCATGTCGATGCTTTAAAGTTGTGGCAAAATTACATTCAAACCCATTACCCTGCATATTTTTACGGCCAATCCTAAAGGGGAATAAACTTAAATCATATCTACACATGATGACATTGCCGAATTTTTACATAGATTGCCAGTAAAGAAATAAGTATTGATAAAATTCTTAGTAACACACCTTTGTTTACTGTTCTTCTATCGAAGGCTCTAGCTAGCGAGTTCCCGGATGTGTTGAGGGCACAAAATTCCATTGACTCTTTTTTGGAGCTAGTTCCCCTGATCGGTCCTACTAAATACCACAAAGACACTCTAAACACCACAAAGGCGCACAAAGACACCACAAAGGCACCACAAGGACGCACAAAGACACCAAAAAGACGCACAAAGAGACCCCAAAGACAGCACAAAGATGCACAAGGATACCACGAAGACACACAAAGACATGAATAGGTACTTAGAAAGTGAAAATACTACACCTGTATGTAAGCAAAGCCATCTTTTTGCGCCACATACAAATTTACATATTTACCATTGTGTTTAAAGAAATGGGGGCTTAATCGAGCAATAAATCTTTCATGTAAACTTTATCATAAAGATTTGTTTAAAACATAATCAATTCTTTATGTACTTTTCGATGTTCCTCTGTAAATAAAACATTTCATGTAAAATTTATTTTCCTGTTAATTTAAAAACATTGTCCTATGTTGTCTTTTGATGCCTTTTTATCTGGTCGGCACCGTAAAACTTCTGTTTAATAGCGAATCATAATTAATGACATTGTATGTTCTTTGACCTTAATTAAAGGCCCAGTAGAAGCCAAAATATCAAAGCAGACGTCATAATATAGTTAAATTTAAATCATACCATTTAAAAGTATGGAAAATATTGTGAAGATGACAGTTTGTTATTGTAAGGTTGGGCCATGTGTTAGTCGCCGGCAGAAAAATGAATTTTAAAATCAGGCAAAAAGTAAACAAAAGACACAGCTACCTGGCAGATTTTAACCTAGTTTTGGAATTAATTTCTCTGTCAGCAACTAACACTTGGACCGACCGTACAATGACAGATTGTCATCTTCACAATAATTTCCAAACTTTTAAATAGTATAATATAAATTTAAATGCATTTAAACACCTGCTGTTTACTTTTGGTCTTTATTGTTACTTTAACTGGATTATCTCTTTTCATATGGTTAACAGTTTGACAAATTATTAATATCTTGACTGGCTAGCAGCGGCAAAGTTCAATTATCATGAGAGTCAAGATAATAAAAAGTGACTTTTTTTCTATCTCTTTTGCGTTTCTTTGAGGCTCAACGTCCAAGTCAACAGCTAAGGTCAGTCACAGTTACATAACCATTTTTTTCCTGTGTAGGCTTTGACCTGCTAAACGAGTAACCAGTACTCGTTGCACATTCTTTCATCAAAAACTGACAACTGCCAATTTGAATCAGCGGAAGGATGAGAAAAATCTCCACCAGACCTGGCAGAGGTTCAAAACCACGTGTGTGTTAACTTGAATAATTTGTACATTTCTTAACCTAGCATAATGCAAACAACTCAACACATTTTTTTTTTCTTTTCTATGTGTTTTTGCCTCCATAGGGTCTCCTTGTGCGTCTTTGTGGTATTTAGTGTCTTTGTGGTATTTAGTAGGACACCCCCCCCCCATTACCGACCATGACCAAGGCCCTCCTGGTTACGACATATACACTTTACCACTGAACCACGCTGGACCACCATCCCCAAGTAGATATAAACTGCCGATTCTGGCTCACCATCTTTTCGGCCATCCCTCCCTCCTCCCATTTCGACCACCTAACTCCGACCCGATCGCAATTCGTCCTACCACCCATTTCGACCACCTAACTCCGACCCGATCGGATTATGGGCCACCACCCAATTCGACCACCTAACTCCAACCCGATCGCGATGTTTCGCCTGGTGGCTTGCCACCATGTTTGTCCCACCACCCAATTCGACCACTTAAGTCCATCCCACCCTCAATCCCTCCCACCACCCAATTCGACCACCTAACTCCAACCCACCCTCAATGTCTCGCCTGGAGGCTTGCCACCATGTCTGGGCCACCATCCAATTCGGCCATGCGCGCCTCTGAAATTCGATCGTGTCCCCAGGCTAACGTATTGATTCTGTTTTCGAGGACAAAGCGTTTGTCATCGTTTCCGTTTAAGGCGATTTTAGTGATCTCTTCGGTAAACAACTCGTGATTGCGATTCCTAATAACTACCATTCTCCTTATTTGCGTCTTCTTTTCGAACAAACACTCTTTGTAATGTTCGTGCTTGATAAAGGCTTTTACTACTCGCTTCGAAATTCCCTTGCATTTCTTATTCTCCTCACCCGAGTCACCACACATTTTATAGGAGTATAGTTTAGACCTGAGACCCACGAACTCCTCGATAACCCTGCCGCTCACCTCATCCTTAAACATACCCACGATCTTCTTATTCAATCCTGTAGGAATACCGGAAGGATGGTCAGGCGGATATTCGCTAGTATCAAACCAGTTCTTAACGTCGTCACTAATATCCTTATAAAAGTCTTCCGTATCTACCTCGTACATTAAGCTATCCGTATCGGTGAAAAGAAGTTCCGCTCGTTCTCCGTATTTATCCTTAATGAAGTTGTAATGAAACCTGTACATCAGTACCTTACTTAAGTCTAATATACACATCCCAGCGTAAATGGGTTTATTAAAGCGCAAACGCGTTTTCTTCATTTGAATTAGGCATAAATCTTCGTCAAGGATTTTCACATCGTAATAGTTCGGTTTAGCGGTTAGTTTTTCCGCCTGTCCCTTGGTACTAACTAGCCTTACATCAACTCTGTTTCTTATATTTTCCATGGTCTTACCGAACACGGAATTGTTCATGAGTTTGAAGAAGTCCTTTTCAAACGCCGTTTTAGCTTTCGTTCTCAGGTTAGTATTCTTATCGATATAAGGTTTTAACCATTCACTCTCATCGAAAGTTAACCCTCTGTGAATCTTTTTAAGCTTTAGACCTAAGCTTAAATATAGCTTTAAATTTTCACGATGTAAAATGTACCTTTCTTTATCACGTAAGTTAGGTATAAGTTTCTCGACTTTGTTGACCATCAATCTTTCTGGAGCTAAAGGAAAGTCGTTATGCCAGTCCTGCAATTCCTTAGGATATTCCAAGTCGACTTCCAATATACACGGTTGATTTTCCCAATTATCCAAATCATCCATCCATTTAAAATTAGCGTAGGGAAGTTTTTGAATCATCCCCCAACCGTAAAGGTTGTTCGCGTCCAAGTAAGTAATAAATTTAGATGATTTGCTCGGATCATATTTTTCCCCCATATATTTATTATTCACTTTCGCGTATCGTTTAAAAATGGTCGAGGTGCCTCCTCTTATTCCGTTTTCGATAAATAAAACCATATCTGGGTCGGATAGTAGTTCTAACTTTACCCCTGTGGTTTTTAACATCGCCTCCCAAGCAAGACCAGGCGCTGTATAAAACCAAGATGGGTCCAGACCATAATTCTCGAAGCAAACGTTCCTGAAGTTCTCGAAAACATCAGCTAGCAGTAAAACGTCAACCTTGTTATATAGGTCATGATAATCCTTAAAAGTTTCCATCTTGAATGTCTTCCATACATTTAACGCGTGTTGATAATCCTCCTTATCAATTCCGCTATATTTAAGCTTCGAGTAAAACTTCCTTCGTTCAGGTAGCTTCGTTTCTTCGAGTCTGTTAAGGCTATCGAACCATTCGTACGGGAATATGCCCTTCTGAGAGACCAATTCAAGCTCTTCCCCCTCGAAGTATTTCGAGAGATTAACCTTCTCCTCCTTGGATAGAGACCTGGCGAGTTCGTCTAAACTTCTGGCTAGAAACTTAAAACTATCGAGGAATCTAATCTCGTGCTTTTTAGTCACCTTTATATATTCTTCTGAAACTGGATCAAATACATCGCGCTCTACCTCTAGCGTTTTAGACACGCTTACGTACGTTTCCTTGTTTGAAGGTATACAACTCGTCTCACCCGGTGTTCTCATTAAATCCTTTATAAATAAGTGACTGTCGTACTTACTAAAGTTATGGAAGAGTACGGGGGTAAAATTAGGCTTCCTATACTTTAAATTACACGAGTTGTGCGCGGCACCCCTAAATGCCCCGGTGTAATGACAGTGGTCTCTCACCTTTTTATCTTCTTTCTTAAATGGTTCATTACATATCCAACACACTTTCGCACAGTAATACCTTCTACTATCCTCAGCTGTAAAAATCATTTCCCTGTCGGGTATTCTGCTTATCGCTCTTATAACCTCTTCTAGTTCCTCTACGAATTCCGCAGACGCGTTTTTACCGGAGTATTGGTAGATTTCCGAAGGGAAGAGGTCTTGGTAAAGCGATTTAACGTAGAAAGAATACCCCGAGATTTTATGGGTGTGAATAACCTACGTTTTGTTCCCCCTCTTTTCATATTGCTTTTCTAACGTAGACTCCATATCCGCGTAAATCGTAAACGGGTGTCTCTGCTGTTTTAAGAAATTCTGGAAAGATATCGTAGTACCCTTTTTGGGTAATTCTATTGCACAGGCATCTTTCTTGCTGCAATACTTCAAATGGTTATTTAAAGTATCTTCTTTATGGAAGCGATTTAAACACCTTTCGCAAATATAAGTTCTGTGACCATGAGTGCTTGTTTGTATAGATAACAATCTACTCATGTTTTTAATCAAGAAATAATGCTTTGTGTCTCGCCATGGCACCTCCAGATTCGTTGATTCTTCGTCTATAGTTCCCCCCTCAAGCAGTAAGAGATTAACGTGATGTTCTCTTTTATAAGCTTCTTTACTTACACTAAGCGGGTAGAAACCTACACCCACCTCATACGAGTGTATCGATACGGATATGGAAGGATTCTGTCTCTCAAATTTACTTCTATCATGAATGGAAACGGGGTAGTTAATCCCTTCCATATTTATAGTGCTTAACAAAGGTTTTAGTCTTTCGATTCTTTCCGCATTATGATCCGTCGGGTTCAAAGCTATAAGAATACAATACGCGAAGCACATATCATCCTCCGTATTTTTCGGATTAATAACGCTTTTCGTGTTCGCTATCCTAGAAGGAGTTGGGAACTATGTACTGCCCCTTACCGGGTTATACGAAACCGTGTGCAATCTTAAATCGAGTACGTGTGTGACTCTCCAGTAATCCGTTTGCATTTCCTTATCCGCAATATTAACCAGAACCTGTTCCTTCATCGCATCGTATATTTCCTTCGCATCTTCCCCCTTTAAATTAACGATCGGAAATCCGGAATGGAAGTTCATTTCCATCAGTTGGCTGGTTCCAGAGTGTTTCATCATACAGATCATAATGAGTTTAACTTTCGTTTGTCGATTCTGACTTATAATGCTGGTTATTCTACTCTTCGCTAAATCGAGGAACTCTTTCGGAGTATAAGACTCTTTACCTCTTATAAGATACTGCTTGGTAAATCCTTTAAATGCTGATTCCCCTTCTTCAACCACCATTTCATCTTCATCCTTATATATCTTCTCTATCCTTCTTTTTAAAGCTTCTATCTCCGGCGTTATTTTTATCGGGATCTCGCTATCTAAATACTTCATCAGCTTCTTGATCGCGGCCTTAGGCACTGACGCGGTTGGAGGAGGAGGGGGATCGTAGGGCGTCGGTTGCAACATCTCCGCGTCAAAACCCTTGATCCTGGAATCTTACAACCTCCCACCTCGAGTACATGGACGCTCGATTAATTCGCCTCTTCTAAGTCTAGAGTATCCTCGCATCCCTAAAGCTTTTGACTCTCGTTTTAAGTCTCTTACCGTGTGTCCCTCGTATAATTGACTGGTAAGATTAATAGGGGGAGGATTACGTAGACGCTCGATTAATTCGTCTCTTCTAAGTCTAGAGTATCCTCCGATCCCTAAAGCTTTAGACTCTCGTTTTAAGTCTCTTACCGTGTGTCCCCTGTAAGGATCGTCGCCCAGAGACAGCCTAGGTGGGACACCTAGACGCTCGATTAATTCGTCTCTTCTCAGCGAAGAGAATCCCCGGATCCTCCTTATCCTAGCTAAATTTCTTAAACCTCATACGGTGTACGCGTTGTAAATCGCGCTCATTTTATAATAGCGCAAAAATTACTTAAGCTAATTTTTTTTTCGCGAAAAATTGTTTTAGCTAAAATTTTTTTCGCGCGGCGTTAAATATATATGTCCGTTTAAATCTTCGGACATATATATTGCTTCCCCGCGGTCAGCAGGGTACATTTTATGCTTCCGTCAGGACCTCAATCCAATATTTACCGTTCCAAACCTTTCCATTATGATTACTAATTGCTTGCGCGCAGCGATCTATGAATTTACCCGCCTTATAAAGCGAAGGAAAGGTTCTTATTTCGCCAGTTTTTACATCCTCCATACGAACCTTCCTGGGGTTAGCCACAGCCGTCCTCAATCTATCGTATTTTGGGTCTTTACTTCTTTCTGTTTTGACCTCGCTTCTCTTTATTTTATCGGGTATCTTATCGTACAAACCATGTTTTTTCGCCAGCGCCTCCAACCTTTCCTTCTTCCAGTACCCGAAGAACTTTATATTGTTCTGCCTAAGAACTCTCCTTATATCCTCGATCTTCTTCATTTTATATATAAAAAATAATTGCTTAACTTAAATCACTACGCTCATCTTATTTCCGTCAGACTGAAAGTTAATTAACCTATCGCAAATAATAACGGCGAACGCCTCCGTGTCCGCGGGCGGGTTTTCGGTAAACCTCGCTTTGATTTGGATATCGGTGACGGAGTATTTCAGTCTTTCGCTATGCTTCGAAACGTCGAATAAAAACAGAGGATAAAGGCTCTTATAATCGGAGGGGGTAATGTTAGGGTTTGACACCAATTCATCCATGTGATAAAACTTAGACCTGAATAAAGCGGCGTCACCATACACCCTACTAAATTGATTCGCCACGAACGAAAGGTTATAGTCTGCTACGGGATATCTTCTAGAGTTTAACATAACGTACATGTTGTTTACGTTTCTATGGTCGAATATAGCCGGATTTTGTTCCTGACCCCCGCTTTTACCAGACTGAAAACCGACGATAATAAAACGCGGCACTTCGGGAGACGACCTAACACCTAGTCTCCAGGAAAACGATAGTGACTGAGTAACCGCGATAGAGTCGCATTGTCGCATTCTATATCCGACCGCTATTTTCTCTTTCTTCTCGATGATCTTGTAGAGTGCCATTTTCTCATCGTCAGCGGGCAAAACGTGTGGTATGAACCATGATATTTTAAGTAAGTTAATTCTTCCATCAGCGGGAGCGGCATTATCTCGAAAGATCGCGTCGTTATCATCGCTTCTCGTTAATGTGAGTGTTTGTTTCATGCCGTACAATATCTTATCGTAATCGTCGCAGAAACCGAATATATGCTTTAATGGAACCCTGAAACTAAAGGTACCTCTCGGAAGAGGGTCGTTAATGATATAATTTCTTCTCACGATAAAGCCGGTGTTCCCAGCAGCCGCAGCCACTGATGTATCTTTATACCAACACTGGTTCAACCCTACCAACTTAGAAAAATCATCGGGGTATTTTAACAAGCCGAGCATCGTGGTAGCCTGACCCGGGTACATTATAGATTCGATCTCCGTACCTGAAAGTTGATACTTGATATTCTTAAAGAGATACATAAGGCCATTGTTCGTTAAAGAAATACCGGTGTTAGCATCATAAACTGCTCCAGTGTCGCCCCTTACTAATTCGCCTACGAAAAGCAAATAACTTTCGCAAGGATGCGTAAAGATATCTTGTGTCTCGATGTCGATCCTTATTTCTCCTCCCGAGTTGTTGAGGTTTGTACCGGTGATTGGTAGGTACTCATGGTGTTCATACTCATCTATGCTTTCATCCTTTAAAATCGGTTCGGTGATCTTTAATATCTCCATTTTATAATGCAATTATAATTTTAAATTATAATTGCTAGGCGAGGTAAAGCTGAGGAAAAGATTTACCTTGTGCATTAACAAACACACCTTTAAGGAAAATTATGCCCGTAGGCCGTTTTTCGCATTTAGGATAAACTTTGTTACCGAATACGATCGTTACTCGGGGTACATTCCACCTTTCTAAACGTTTATTTACCTCTTCCTCTATCTCTTTCATCTTAGTTATTTTTTCGGGAGATAACTTAACCGTACATTTCTTATAACCGTACATCGTATTATTAACTTCGAGGATTTCGCAATCTTTTATATTTAAAAGCGCGCCTCGTATATTAATGCAACTGGTACCGTATGTCTCATAATATACGCGTTCGAATCCTAACATTCTTTTTATAATAGCGCCCAAAACGCTTAACTTAAATCACTTTTACGCTCGAGCCGTTAGATAATCTTTTAACTAGATCTTGAATAGCGATCGCGCTTGGAGTCGCAGACCCTTCTATCAATGTACTAATGTTTTGCGGCGAACTATACTTCTCTAAGATCTCCTTCGACTTTGGTGTCAAGGTGTGACTCGCCCTGCTCGTCAGGGTATCGGCTCGTGGCCGATCCTCAGTCCGCTTTCCCAACGCTTTCGTAACCAGCTTTTTCCCTGTTTCTATAGCCGCGCTTTTTCCAACCTCTAAAGCTTTCTTTGCTCCTTCCTTAGCTACACTCTTTCCCACATCAATGGCAGAACTCGCCAGTTGTTTCGCCGCACTACTGGAGAAAAGCCTAGCTAGGAAACTGGCTAAAGTATCGAAGATTCCAGACCCTCCGTACGAATAGCTTCTTTTAAATCCTCGTTTTACGATCATATTTTATAATGTAGACATTATATTTTTATAAGCTGACGACTTCAAGATGCCTTGTCTCTTTAATTCATCGCAAATGCTTACTAGCTCGTTCCTGGATACTCCCGTGTTGCCTGCCTCTTTACTCGCTAGTAATAGGTCTAGTCTTTCTAGTAACGCGTTAGGATCAGAGGGAATATAAACGATGCCCTTTCCGTGATAAAGCTTTCTATCTTTCCATATACTTTTTAGTACACCCTTCCATTTCTTACCACTAGAAGACTTAGGACGAGTACTAGCTGGATTGTTGCGACTATAGATGGAGTTGGTTTTAACCATCAACTTCGCGTAATTCCTTAAATCCTCTTCATTATAGATATTTCTATCGGGATCTTTAGAAACGATTAACTCCCATAGGCCGGGGGTACCTCTATATTCCTCATCCTCCGTGATAATATCATTGTCTCGAATAACGACTCGTTTGTCCCCGATAAAGAACTTACCCTTACTGTCATATATTCCGTACGTTTTATCGGCTCCTTCTTTAGAAGTAAACCTTCTTAAATAGCTTTCCGCTATCTCTCCGAGAACAAGTGGCTCCTCCTCCTCGATAGAAGGAAAGGCTGGAAAGGTAAAAGGGAGTTGTTCGATGCCCTCTCGAATAGGTTTTAGTTCTTCCGTAATCTCCCTCGCTGTAGCTTTTTGCCCTTCCGTAATAGGTTTAAAGAACTTAGAGAGATCAGCTTGAAGTTGTTGTTCACCCGTTCTCTCCGCCAGGAAATTGTCGTGAATCCTCCTTCTCGTTTCGAGGTAGTCTTTTACGACTAAGTCCCTTTTCTTCGGATCAACGATCTTTAAAAAAGACATTTTATTACCGATATATATAAGTTATTACTAATATATATGTGGTTGAGACCTCCATATACACGTCACTCGTATCACTATATGAGCGATTTTCGACGCGATTTTCGACGCGATTTTTGACGCGATTTTCGACGCGATTTTTAACGCGATTTTTAACGCGATTTAGCCCTTGTTACTATATGAGCAAATATCACGATTCAAAACTAAAGCCGCACGCAAAATTTATTTTCACCCGTCGACCCGGAGTCGAGCCTCCGGGCGAGACATCCCTAGGACGTGACACGATTCTTCTCAACCAACCTCCGAAAGGACTCGCGCGCTTCTTGCCTCCCTCTCTCGATTAAATCCTCTTCGTTTTCGGTGGTCTTCTTAACTTTCATTCTTATCTCACTCTTCATCCTCTTGTACTTCTCTTGTTCATCCATGATAAGTTTAAATTCTTCGTTCGAAATGCAATTATTGACTAAAGCCTTCGAAATATGCGAGGCAACTGTATCGAGCTTAGCATCAGCTATCATTCGAATCTTTCGATGTTTTTCCGACTTGGTTCTCGAATTCTTTACCACGTATTTCCCTAGAAGGGAAAGAAGTCCGGTTACCGCAGCTGAGGCTTCTAATGCTATGACAGCCGGGATAGCCACGACAGTGGATAGTAAACCGATTCCACCTACCCCCGAGGCCATAGTTATCGTGATCAAAACCGTGTCTACACTGTCCACGATTCTCGCCACCCTAAGATACTTCTTCGCGAGGGCGTCTCTTTCGTGAATTTCGCTTTCGAGGAACTTTTGTACCTCGGATATCTTTTGTAGTCGGTAGGAATGTCCTCCGTCCTCTAAAGGTGGCGCGTTTGGATAAATTTTCGTATACTCTTGATCCGCTATCATTTTATAAGGCTAGACTAAAAATTTTACGAAACAGATCTTATCAGCCGCTGGTATCTCGATTGGTTGCTTGGAGAAGTTATAAATATAGACTAAGATATCATCAACCTCATTATCGAGATGTATTCCATTAAAGAAGGTTAAACTACCTTTCCATTTATCGCAACCGGATATCAGCACAACGCCTCGCGTGGTTACATATCCAAACCCTAACGAAAGTTTCAGGCCATCGCGCGGAGGAACCTTGATAGCTACTTGCGAGTATATTTCCCATCTTAGAGGGTCTCGCTTTCTCGGAGGATATTTTACCGGGAGGGGCTTCCAAAATACCTCCTTAGCTGCCTTGACGGTCTTGTGCGGTTTTTTACCGAACTTATGAACCTCCATTTTAATATAGAATTATTTATAATATAGCCCCTAAGATAGGGATATTAGCGAACGGACTATTAGGTCCGAGTAAAAGCCCTCGTCCATCATAAATCTTACCTCCCCGCTTTAAATACAACCCATCACCGTAGGAATCCATACCCTGACGAGCAGGGCGAGTCAGCCCTTTACCTTTATGCGGCTTTAAGTATAATCCGCATCCATCGGTTTTAACTCGACAAAGGCATCCCCCTTTTTTAAGGAAAAGGCCCGAGCCCGAGCCCGTGCCCGACCCTAAGGCTTTCTGTACGCTCGTCTGTGCCAGTCCCGAAAGGGCACCGACGCCTAGTGCCGGTAAAACAGTCCTTGCGAGCATCGGTAAAGCTCTAGCTGCCAACCCGGCCAGCATACCTAGAAAACCCCCCTCGACTCGCGTGTTGTACTTCAGTTGCCTAGCGGTCATTTTAATCGTGACACCCTTGCCTTCGTTATAGGCTTTAGCCATTTTTCTCGCTTGAGAATCGGTAATGGCTAAAACGTCTTCTCCTTCTAAATCTTCGTGAGCTAATCGTAAACTTACCGGACAACCAGCATTTACGGCCTGCTGAAGCTTTTCCTTTTGACCATCCGAGATATTTACTTTGACCTTAGTGCTATAACTATTTGCCATTTTAATATAAATATATATTTTTTTCTAATATATATTTATGGACCCTGATGAGCAGGGCGAGTCACCCCTTCTCACCTCGCTTCCCTGATATGAAAGCGAATGGTTAAATTTTCTCCCCTGAGATTCAGTAAATTACCGTCCTGATCCGTGATGCTAACGTCTAGGTTATGTATTTCGTCTAGCGTTATCGGTAGGTATACCAGGTTAATTGGCGATTCGATTATCTTATATCCCGGCGCCACATCCGGGAAGAAGGAATAAATAACGTTTTTCGTCGTGTCGTTAAGGTAACTACCCGAAACAATATCCACGTTGACGAGCAAACTGTTTATGCTAAGAATGTTGACCACGTTTTCCGACTCGTGAAAGCCTCGCGTATATTTAGCGCGAGTAAATCCTAATACTCTAGCGAGGGACGCCGGTTGATTATAATTTACTTGGTATCCCTCTTCTAAAGTAAGGACGGACTTTAGGGTGTTGGTGTTCGCGGAAATGTTAATATAATGCCCTTCATTTACTGCGTCGTAATGACCCTTCTTTCTCATTTCCTGGTGAATGGTATCATTAATGTCGACGAGATCGTAACTACCCTCCGGTATTTTGATTTTGACCCACGAGTTGCCATCGTCCGGAGAATAAACAAATGTGTTGTTCGTATCATCGATATTCGGAAAGGAGTAGTAAGTTTCGAGGTTTACTAAAGCTATTTCGTACACTTTATTCTTATCCAGCATAATGGGAGGATTGAACCTCGTTCTGAAACGCGTTTTGTTATCGCTTACTATAATTTGAAACGATGTCTTGTGCTCCGTGTTTTTAGCGATTTGCCTTAAAAGGTCTTCTGTCATTTTATAATAGTTAAATATTTCCTTTTATGTCATCGATAATACCTTCTAGTATATCGTAAAAAGCGCATACTAGATAAGTTTTTGTGGTAGTTCCTTCTATTAGTTCATCAAATAAACGACGCACCTCAGCCGTGTTAGTTAAATCTCGTTCTAATTTAATCATCGCGTCATATAAACCCCTCAATTTCATTACCAATGGCCAAGGTATATCGCTTTCTTCATCATCGGCCTCTCGGAGTCTCTCTAATTCCTCTACTTCATTGCCAAACACTAAACCCCTAAAGTCTAAACCGCTAAGACCGTATTCCTCCATGAACTTATCCGTTATACAAAAAGTTATGTTCATAGCAATCTCTATTTTATTTCTCGCCATTTTATAACCATAATTAATATATCTTTCTTAAGCTATTTCATTTATTGTACTGAATTTGGCAGGTAGAAACTATCGATACCGTTTCTATACTTCCCTCCGTGTTTTTTACTGGTAAGATCGATGATGGCAAAACCGTGCGGTTTCTCCCAATGACTTCTGGCAGAATCTTCTAAACTCGTCCTTAGGCATATCATCACCCACATGATCGTTATAAATGTGGTTAACGTTCTTTAAGTCTTGCGGAAAGAGGCAGATAAAATTTGCGTTCTCTCTGATGGTTTGCCTCGGCAGTCTAAAGTAATTTTGTGAGAGGTAAAAACAGTCCACGTTGCTATGCCTTCCTCGAACGTAATAACACTCGCATTTATTCTGCCTCTCTAAAAGCAGGTCGTCGAAGATGATCAGGTTTTTATTTTGCGAGTTTAGCTCTTTCGGATCGGGCACATCGCACGCGTTCTCGAAGAAGTTGCAATCTATATCCGATTTGATCTTGGTCGTTTTGCTCCATTCGTCGAGCAAAGCAGTAGGGGGTACACCCGATTCTCGTATCTCGTCACGCATGTTAAACAACCTCAGGATGCAGTCCTTGGGTAATCTTTCTTCGAAGGCCTTTTTTAGTAATCGATATTCCGGTTGAAAAAGACTTTTTCCAAAGACGCTTAAATCATTGTAGTCGAGCCAACCGGGTCTAAGTAAAAGGTTTAACAATAGGGTCGTTTTTCCGCATCCCGATTTGCCTATGATTAAACCTCTGATACTCCTAGGAAAAAGAGGGTGGTTAGACCTCGATGCGTCTTCATTCCACGATAGATTCATGATGTCCATTTTATATAAGATTTTTTATTTATTATATAAAATGTACTGCGTTAAGTGTAAGAGACGTACAGATACGAAAGATTTAAGCTACGCGGTTAGTAGAAATAACAGGAATATGAAACGGGGGAAATGCGCGGTTTGCGGGATAACTAAAACCCAATTTGTACCAGGAACGGCGACGGGGGGATCCTTGCTAAACAAAGTCATAAACAACATGCCTTTCGAAATGCATCTACCCGGCCATAATTTCACGGGACCCGGTACTAAGCTAAAGAAAAGACTCAACCCGGATTTAACGCCGAAGAAGTGGAGCAAACCTATCAACCGCGTCGATAAGGCCGCTTACAACCACGATGTTTGTTATCTTAAGCACAATGACACAGCCACGAGAAACGCGGTGTGTGACAAGAATATGTTGAAGGAATTGGATGGTATTTACAACCCTTCTATTAGAGAAAAGATGGAACGGGGTTTGGTAAGTAGACTCATAGGTACGAAGATGCAGTTCAGATGGGAGTGACCCCAGACGAAGCATCCCAGACGAGGCTGGTCGAGTCAGGGCGAGTCATAAAAAAAACCCGAAAATGACGACTCTGGCGGAGGAATTGCACAAACCCGTAAGACGGAGGTTTAAGAAGAGGAGGGTTATAGTGAACGGTATCGATAGTATATGGGCGGCGGATTTAGTCGACATGCGCGCTTTTTCTAAGTATAATCGAGGCAATAATTATCTTCTCGCTGTGATCGACATCTTTTCGAAGTACGGGTGGTTGGTCCCATTGAAAAACAAGACGGGCAAGGTGACGGCTGAAGCGTTTAAAGCTATTTTTAAGGAAAGAAAGCCGAAGAAATTGTGGGTCGATGAAGGTCGGGAGTTTTACAACAAAGACGTAAAAGCGTTGGTACAATTGTATTCCACGCAAAACGAAGAGAAATCTAGCGTCGTTGAACGATGGATTAGAACGATGAAGGAGAAGATGTGGAAGTATTTCTCCGCCAACTCAACCAACGTTTACATCGATGTCTTGCAAGATCTCGTTAAGGAGTATAATAATACTATCCATTCCTCTATTAAAATGACGCCGGTAGAGGCTAGTAAGAAAGAGAATGAAACCACGGTTTGGAGAAACCTTTACCCTCATAGTGTTGAAGAAAAAGCGCCTAAGTTTTCCGTGGGTGATAGGGTAAGGATAGCAAAAAAGAAAAGGACCTTTGAGAAGGGTTATACGACGAGATGGTCGGAAGAGGTTTTCACGATTTCAGAGGTGAAGGATACCTCGCCCGTAACCTATAAAATTACGGATCTTAATGGTGAACAAGTCGAAGGCGCGTTTTACGAAGCTGAACTACAGAAAACTAGTCAAAAGGTGTATAAGATAGAAAAGGTTATTAGGAAGCTAAAAAAGAAGTCTCTCGTAAAGTGGAAAGGCTACTCCAACGAATTCAACTCGTGGATAGATAACAAGAATATTGTAGAATTAAAATGACGAGGGTGGTATTGCCGAATAAACCGTTAAGCAATTTAGAGTTAGAAGATGCGGCGGAACGACTAGGGATCCCTTCTTTCAAGGGCGTTTTCTTACTAGATACATTACCGAGAAAACCGACTATAAAGGAGTGTGGTATACTGAACTTCGATAAAAGCGGAGGTCCTGGTACACACTGGGTCGCATGGTATAAAAACGGTCAGACTAAGATTTATTTCGATAGTTACGGAATACAACCACCTAACGAAATTCGAGAGTATCTAAAGAGTCCGATATACTATAATTCCGATCAAATACAGCCCGCAGGACAGGTATTTTGCGGACACTTGTGCCTGTACGTTCTAAAAGAATTAGCTTCGGGGACACCATTTCAAGACGTTTTAAATAGTTTATTTTAGTATTAAAAAATATGCCCGTAGACAAATTCGGACGGATGAAAGGCGATAAAACGGAGGAGGGCGGTGATGGTGTGTCACTCGCTTACGTGAACAATAACTTTTTACGCGTGGATGGAACGACCGTTGTTACCGGTTCTATAGACATGAATGGTAATACATTAACGAGGGTTAGTAACCCGATAAATTCGCACGACGTGGCGACTAAGGATTACGTGGATGGAACTTCGAGTGGGGGGTGGATAAAAGAAAACGGGGGGTATCAGGCACTCGGATTTATAAATATGGGTTTCAACGAGATACGGAATGTTAAGGAACCAAAAGAACCTAGTGAAGTTGCTACTAAGAAGTATGTAGACAACTTCAATCGAGCCTTCGTTTATAGAGATGGAAGGTGGTTTCAGGCAATTGATGCAATCTCTATGGGAGGGCAAGTAATTAACAATCTCGGAACCCCTACGAGACACGATCAGGCTGCTAGTAAGTTTTACGTAGATACCACCGTAGATAAGGCTACTGCGGGTGGAAAAGCTTTCACTATAACCCACGATGGATGGCTTATCCCTACAGGCGATGTTGCTATGAGAGGTCGCCGCATTACCGGGTTAAACGAACCCATATCCGACTCAGACGCTGCGAATAAGAAATATGTCGTCGATGCGCAGGGTTTAACCCATTCACTTTTCGATAGAGTATTTGATGACGTAAGAGAAGATATCAAGGCAAAGCGAAATATTATATCCGTGATGGGAGAAGAAAACGGACCGATCGCAAACGGTAATTTCGAATTTTCATTCGGTAATGGTAATTCGGGTAGAAAGCATGGTTTGGGTGGTTATTGTATGGTTGCGAAGGGAAGAATCATAGGAGGAAGTTTAACGGTCGTAAAGAACGATCGTAAAGCACCTGGAGAAGAGGTTAAAATTAATTTAACGGTAAACGGTAAAGAGCAGGATCGATACTCTATTAGTAAAGATGCGGACGAAGATTGTGCCTGTATCTCTTATTGGTTACCGTTAGAGCTAAATAAATGCGACATCATAAACTTTATCTCGAGGTCGGACAGTAGTAATGTGTCACTCTCTTATATATCTATCTTGATAGAATTAGATTTATAAAAATATAACTTCAAGCAAGTTATATTTTTCGTCGCGTTGGGTGTCTCAACCCTAGATCATCCTTCTAAAACGTTCATCTCTATTCTAGACTCGGCCCCCTCCATAAACCAAGCGAAAAAACTTCTTAACCATTTCTTCGGTTAAACGACCGTATAACTGTTTAAAACGATTGATAGTGTCGGATCTCATCTTACTCATTCCATCCAATGATTCAACTAGAGGCATAATCTCCTCTCTAGGTACCTTGCAATCGATCAAATGCCTTTCTATTTCATCTATATCCCAGATATCTAATAATTCGATAAACTTTTTAACCTTTTCATCAACTCGATTGTTGACAAATCCTTCAAACCAATCGATAGCAACGGTCACTTCATGAGCTATTTCCTCCTCCGAATCAGAGTCGTGGGTATGAGCTCGAGTGGTTACTTCAACTAACGGACGGATCACCTCTCGAGGTATCCCACATTCATCCATGTACGCTTTTAGTTCATCCATACTAAAGACAATAGTTTCAAGGTAATTTAACGGTAGATTTCTTCAAATTTCTCGACACCATCCTGTCTCACCAGGGCAGAACTAGATCTGGGTGGTGGGAGGGATTGAGGGTGGGATGGAGTTAGGTGGCCGAATTGGATGGTGGCCCAGACATGGTGGCAAGCCTCCAGGCGAGACATTGAGGGTGGGTTGGAGTTAGGTGGTCGAATTGGGTGGTGGGAGGGATTGAGGGTGGGATGGACTTAAGTGGTCGAATTGGGTGGTGGGACAAACATGGTGGCAAGCCACCAGGCGAAACATCGCGATCGGGTTGGAGTTAGGTGGTCGAATTGGGTGGTGGCCCGGAATCCGATCGGGTCGGAGTTAGGTGGTCGAAATGGGTGGTAGGACGAATTGCGATCGGGTCGGAGTTAGGTGGTCGAAATGGGAGGAGGGAGGGATGGCCGAAAAGATGGTGAGCCAGAATCGGCAGTTTATATCTACTTCCCCAAAATCCAAGTATTGCGCCTTTCTAATGCATTTAAACGTCAAGTTTCTTTGTGTAAGCAAAAAAGAAAACCACGTACTATTTTACCTATTGTGTTACTTGTTATGAGAAAAAATTTAAATATAAAACTCAAGCGCCGCAAAAATAATAAAAAAAAAAAAAAAAACTCAGTAAAGGTGTATTGTTCCACAGGACAATGCCTCTGTTCACAAGTCTGTCAGTACCGTATCTGCTTTTGACGATTGTGGCTTTGAATTGATTGAGCATTCGTCTTATCTTCCTGATCTCGCTCCACCAGACTTTCATCTTCTTCCAAAATTGGAAAAGGCTATTTCCAGTACACAATTTCGGTCAGGTGATGACGTAAAACATGCAGGGCAGAACTTTTTGAATAGTCAAGAAAAACTCCTTTAAAAGTGGCAATGAGTCCCTTAAACATTGCTGGCAAACATTTATAAATACCTAAAGGGATTATGTTAGAAGTTAATGCAATATGTTTGCCAAAAGCCAATCCTTTACATATCAGTCTCGCAACTTACCAATCAGCCCTCAAAGCAAATACTACATTCCTTAAAATGCTATAGATTACTTGGTCCTTTCGTGGACAGTGTAGATCAAGATCATACTGCACGCAGAATGTGAAGTACAATCTTGATCTATACTAGTAGCATAAGCAATTAAATCCAAGTTCAGCACTACAATGGCTAAGAGTTTTAGGACAAAGTTCAAAGCGCTAAATTCGAGAAAAGAAAGGACAAGATGGAGACGACCAAGTGCGACCTTTTAAATGGTGAAAGGTTAAGACTGAATGACTGAACAGAACAAAATAAAGAAACTAACTAGGATGGAGGAAATTAAGCTGAAATTGAGGTGAATTGGTGAGAAAAGATAGAAAAATCAAAGAATTGACTGTGAAAAAACAAACAAACAAGAGAAACGACTGGAAAACTGTAATGGCTGACTGACAGACAGAGGGAAAGCAAACCTATAACCACCTCTAATGAAGGGGGTGAGGTACTATTAGCTATGCAAAATCCTTTCATATGACCTTTAGATATGACCTTATCTTAAGCAGGAGCAGATGCAACATCAGCTCTTTTACTACCTATGGCGACTTAAGTAGCTTTGTTTTTGTGGATAACGTTGATCAGTACCAGACTGCACAGAAAATGCAGTCTAATCTTTGATCTACACCATCCGCTTACTTTAGCTATGACCCAGTTCATCTTCAGTGGCAGTGGAAATCTTCTTTTATATGAAAAGAAGTGGAATTCCTTGAGTTGCTATTAAAAGCCTTCAATGTAACTGGAATTGTCTTTTACAAGAGAAAAAGACTCAGAAGAGGAATAAAATGTTAAAAAATGCATTTTTCTGCTATTTTAAAAAATGTTTTCAAAAGCCTTTTCCCTCAGAATCTGAAAACAAGAGCTTCGCAGAGCATCGCATATACGCCCGAAGGGGTTTGTCAGTGAAATGGGTTAAAATCGAGAACGCCTGAAGAGATCCAAATTTTAAGAGTCACATACACAACTACACATCATTGAGATTCATTGTGGTAAGTTTGAACTTATTCCAATGGAAACTGCAGGAGTTGCGCACACAAGAAATTGCTAATGGACGGACGGGTGTATAACCAAGATTTGTTTGGTAGAAATATTTCAAAAGTCATATTTTACTTATAGTAACAATGTCTGAACTGTGGAGTGATTCAAGATAAGGCAGCTTGAAAAGAGATTCTTCATCTAAGCTGTCATAATCACACTTTTTTGTACAAAAATCTTTGAATTGCAATTACTGGGTAGATTTTTGCAAATTATAGAAGTCAATTTATTTTTTACAGGGCAAGTTACTGGGGGGTTGTTAAATCGAAAATTTAAACAATGCCATTCTCATAAATATTTTTATTTGTGAAATAATAACATACACAAACAAAAAATTTCAAATTTTTTGCCAAACTTGTTTGTACTCTATATTTATCTCAGTTAAGAAGCAAAATAAAAGTTACAACTCAAAGGTCCATAACTGTATCACAATACTTCATCGAATTTTCAATTCTCATTCTGTTTCTATGTTACTATTTTTTTCTTTTTTTTCCTAAATAATAAATATAGAATTTCAAATTCATTGATGGAAAAAGAATTGACACATACTGACCAGCCTAGCCTGAAACATGCCTGCAATATTAGAGGTATTTAAGGCATTTATTCATTTTTTCCTTTATTCCTTTTTCATGGTGCTATACAAGGTAGAATCTCAAATTTAAACATATAGTTAAATAAAAGTCTCATTAAAACATCTTTTTTCTTCTCTTCCTGTCCTAGTATTTCTTCTACGAACAGATTCCTGTCAATAGCTGTGTTCATGAAAAACTCAAATTAAAACATAATGTTCCACAATTCCTTTCTGGTTTCTCTGTATAAAATGTCCCTGTCTTTATTTTCCTTTAGCCATCTCTTTACGTAAAACATTCATCTGGGAGCCGAGGTAACTCCACTTACTCTTCTTATAGATGTAGGAGGCAACAATCATTATAATGAACATTGTACTGATCTGTAATCAAAATGAACATACACTTTGACATCCTCGTATCTTATAGCCCTTCAACACGCAATCCACAGTTCAAAAGACCTCGTGGAAGCAGGTTTTTGAAAACAGTGTGGGAAAAGGAGAAAATGCTGGTAACCCGCATTTTCTCCTTTTCCCACAATGTTTTTATCCTTCCAAAGACAATCTTACAGTTTTAGCTACCTTTTATTTGTACATATGCACATGTTTTGGATTTGAACAGGTCCAAAATTTTGTTGTTTGGTGAAGAGTTGAAAACAGTGCAACAGCAGCTCTTATTTTTAAAACAATCACACTTGCTGCTGCCACTTCAGTTGCAACTGTTTTCTAAATAACAAGCCCTTAAAGCCCCTAGACCTGCCAAAAGTAAACAAAGTGGGTTTTAGAATTATTCAAATTAAAATCATACAATTTAAAAGTATTGAAATTCTGGTGAAGTCAACAATCTGTTACTGTATGGTTGATCAATGTGTTAGTCACTGGAAGAAACATTAATTTTACAACTAGGTCAAAAGTTGCCAGCTTGCTCTATTTTTTTTGGTTTAATTTTTACCTGGTTTCAATATTCATTTTTTTCTGCCAGCCACTAACACATGGATGGACTGTATAATAACCGATTGTCATCTTCACAGTAATTTCCATTCTTTTAACCCTTTACCACACAATCCCGACTTTTAATGACAGAGAAAGAAGCCTTTTGAAAACATTGTGGAAAAAGGAGAAAATGCTGGTCACCAGCATTTTCTCCTTTTCCAACAATGTTTTCTACCCTTCCCAAACAAATTTCAATTTTTCAGTCACATGTATTTTGCCATCTGCAAATGCTTTCAATTTAGATCAGTCTTTAATTTTGTAGTTTGGTAAAGAAATAAAAGGTATGATTTAAATCAAAGTGCATTTGAATACATGTACATACTAGGTTTCTTTACTATTGGCCACTATTGAGCCTTAAAGGTTTAAGTTTCACAAACCAAAAATCACTAATATCGAATTAAACATTTACTGAGGTTCTTATACAAGATTGAATACCATATTTAGAACTAAGTGCTACAATCTACCCACCTTTTGGCTTGGTTAAATAAGCACACTTACTTTCAAACTTAACAACAAACGCTTTGGTCATGTTTGATTAAGATATGGGGGCCAAAAAAGCCCTGCTTCTGGTTTTACCTTAATGAGTCAGTGTATAAGCAAATGTAATATAGAGCCACTGGCAAGCAGGCATTATCATTACCTGCATAGGAGTTTTTATTTTTATAGCTAATAACAAAAATAAGGATGCAATATATAGACAAAGATTACTAACACATTTGTGAAATACAGACAAATGTTAAAAGCGACTAGGTTGAATCCATCACATATGGCAGCTGGCTGCCGAACTTAATCTTGATCCAGAAACGAAAAACACTTAGTCTCTTCCCTATTTTGTTTTTCTTTTGGCGTTGTCAGTAATCTTACTCTAGCTATACAGAAATAATACCAAGTGGCTTTCTAGCAATCATTAACACTGACTCTTTTTTTGAATTGACAGTCCACTTGGTTTCACAGAAATTATTGTACATGTTTCCTCAGATGCCAATTGACTTCATAATGCCACACCATGAACCTGACACACACATAGAATCAACTCAGGGCCTTAACTGCTATAACCCTTCACCCTAAGATGACGACCATTTTTTATTTTTCCCAGACAAGAATTAACCAGTGCTTAACTCTTTACCACACAATCATGTTTGTTAACGACCCTGAGGGAGAAGCCTTTTGAAAACACTGTGGGAAAAGGAGGAAATGCAGGTTACAAGCATTTTCTCCTTTTCCCACAATGTTTCCTACCTTTTCAAAAACAAATTTAAAATTTTGAGCACAGTTATTTTGTCATCTACAAATGCTTTCAATAACAAGTCTAAAATTTTGTCGTTTGGTGAAGAGTTTGCATTAGGACCAGATTTTCCACCTTAACTATTCTTTAGTTAATTCTCTACTACATAAAAGTTTACAAACCTTGATGAGGAACTTCTTTCTGATATCATGTTCGGGCTCGCCACACCAGTGCAAAAAGGTTACCACATCTTTTGCTGTTTGACTCTGAGTGGCTGGGGTGCCTATAAAATGTTCAAAATAGTAAGACCAAAGTTAGCAGGATTTTACTTGACAGTTACTTCTGAGGGTTCAATGAATGCAACTATCATTATTTGAGGGGTCCTGGCTTATGATTTTGGAGTGCTGTGGTGCATAAATTTGACTGAAAAGATTAAAATGTTTGTTCTACACTAATACTTTGTGACAGATATTTGCCAAAAACTCTCATTTGTACTGAAAGCTAAATTTTGTCCCACAGTTTGCAGATTTTTTTTTTTGGTCTAATAAGCTAAATGAAAAAAACAAGAGGGCCATGATGGCCCTGTATCGCTCCACTGGCTAGTAAGTAAAAACACTACAAGCCAAACATTACGATACTTGGCCAATTGGTTTAAAACTAGAAGACATACAAAATTTTTTCTATAAAATCCTACGAGAAAGTTATGACCCCAGGGCAAAGCAATTTTTGACCACAAAGCTATAATTACATGTACTTGAATCCTGGTGGAGGTCATCAAGATAAAGCCCATACCAAATAATACAGGTCTAGAATGTGTGGTTATAAACAAGAAGATTTTCAAAGTTTCCTCAATAAAGGCCCTGTAAAACATGAGACCCCCGAGACAGGGCTAAATTTAGTAGCCCTAGGTGTTATGGTTAGTAACAAGAGGATTTATAAAGTTTTCACTATTAAAGCCCATGTAAAAATTTGTGACCCCTGTACTGGGGCCAAACTTAACCCCAAGGCTATAATTTGGGCCCTCTTGGTAGAGGCCCACTAGATAAAGCTACATGTAAAATTTGGTAACCCTAGGCCTTATGGCTAGGTACAAGTAGCTTTTTAAAGTTTTCCATATATAAGCCCATGTAAAACTTGTGACCCCCGGGGCGGGGCCAAATTTGACCCCAGGGCTGTTCTTTGGGCATCCTTGGTAGACACCCACTAGATAAAGCTACATGCCAAATTTGGTAGCCCTAGGCCTTATGGCTAGGTACGAGAAGATTTTTAAGTTTTCCCTATATAAGCCCATATAAAACTTTTGACCCCCTGGGCAAGACCAAATTTGACCCCAGGGCTATAAATTGGGCCCTCTTGGTAGATGCCCACTTGATAAAGCTACATGCCAAATTTGGTAGCCCTAGGCCCTATTGCTAGGTACCTGAAGAATTTTTAAGTTTTCCCTATATAAGCCCATATAAAACTTGTGACCCCTGGGACAGGGCCAAATTTGACCCCAGGGCTAAAGCTTCATGCCAAATTTGGTAGCCCTGGGCCTTATGGTTTCAGACAAGACGATTTTCACTATTATTCAGTTTTGTTGCAATGGCAACCAGAGTTTTTGAAGGAATCAAATTCTTTCAAGAATATGACTATGGCAGGAGTTCTGTAGAGTTTCATCAAAATTTGATGGGTAGTTTCAGAGAAGAACATGTTTGAAATAAAAGTAAACGCACACACGCAAACCGGAACTCATGATATCATCAGGACAAACATACTGACCAATTTTCAAGAGCATTGGATTGAAAATGTGGCCTCTAGAGTGTACACAAGGTTTTTCTATGATTTGACCTAGTGACCTATTTTTTGACCCATCATGACCCACTTTCGAACTCGTCCGAGATTTTCATCAAGGCAAATATTCTGACCAAGTTTCATAAGTATAGTGCTAAAAATGTGGCCTCTAGAGCGTACACAAGCTAAAAGTTGAAAACGCACGACGTACGCCAGACACAGCACGATCACAAAAGCTCACCTTGAGTGCTTTGTGCTCAGGTGAGCTAATTATGCAAATAAACAGCATTTTCTTGTTTCCAACAAGATCTTCTATTCTTTCAACGACAACTTGAATGATTTAAGATGTACTTAAATTAAAATCTATGGTTGTTTTCAATTTGGAAAAGTGTAAAAATTTGAAGTCTAGTAAAGAGTTCATTACATGGAATCAAAACTTCAGACTTGTCCATTTCAAATGAATTTCCTTTGACAAATCAATTATGGAGAAAATGACTTGGCTTGCTTCAGAACGGATGAAAAAAATGCAAAAAAAGGAAAAATTCCTGGTTACCAGCATTACAATTTTCTGCCAGTGTTTTTAAAAAGATTCTTCCTCGGGGTAGTAAATTCTTCCCCAGGGGCACTGAAACACGAAACTGTTTTATAACAGTTAAGTGAAGTCTACAGTAAAATCATATTTGAGCCATGCTCTGGGAAACGGAGGTTTAATGCATCTGCAAAAAGTATCGACCAATGTCAGCCTACCACAATCTGTGCAGAGTGACATGGGTTGAAACTTTTTGCTTTATTGTAAATTTTCTGCTTGTCCTAAGAACATTCTATATCATGACTGAGCTCGTTAAATAAAATGGATGTATGGATCCACAATTAACCGTTTACCACACAATCCTGACTTTTAACGACCCTGAGAAAGAAGCCTTTTGAAAACATTGTGGGAAAAGGAGAAAATGCTGGTAACCAGCATTTTCTCCTTTTACCACAATGTTTTCTACCCTTCCCAAACCAAATTTCCATTTTTCAGTCACATTTATTTTGTAATCTGCAAATGCTTTCAATTTAGACCAGTCTATAATTTTGTTGTTTGGTAAAGAGTTAATTGATGACTTTCTTAATATAATGCATCATAGATTTACATTACACCCTACTCTCAGAGCAAAGCTCATTTATACCAAATAAAGTTATTGAAAAAGGATAAATACCATCTTCATACTCCAAGATTTCATTATAAAGGGCCTGTGCCATGCTTATAGCTCCACCAAGGAAATAGGGATTGTAGTGTTGTCCTTCACCTAACTCTACACCTGCTGGTGCATCTACGTAACCCGTCAGCAGAGCAAAGACATAGTCCTGGATGAAATATAAGGTAGAGGTATAAATTGGACAATGATGGCCTGTAAATTGCTCACCTGAAATTACTCGCTTTGTAGCTTTTACTAGACCATAATAGATTAGACATCCAAATGATAATAGTTTGCAAACAGCATAATTAACCCTTTATCACATAATCCTCACTTTAAATGACCCTGAGGTAGTTTTTTGAAAAAAAAAATAAATAAATAAAAATAAAACCAAGCATTTTCTCCTTCTTTCACAATGTTTTCTATTCTTCCAAAACTAAGATTCTGCTTTTGATTCACATTTTTTGGACATCTGCAAATGCTTTCAATTTAACATGTCTGAAATTTAGTTGCCTGGTAAGGAAGGAGTTAAAGTTTATTGAGGTTTATTCCTGTAGACATAAAAAATATTGTGGGAAATGGAAGAAATGCTGATGGACAGCCCTCTCTTCATTCTTGACCATGTTTCTTATGTTAACAATGTTAATTATGTTGTTGAGTGCTTTGTTAGAGGTAATTTTGCAATTCTTCTGTTTCTATTTGAGATACATACTAGGATGTGCCCTTCATAACTAAGTTTCTTGTTCGGTTTTTTTTTTTCTCACGGTACCTTTACCACTGTTCTCTTTTGTAAGATGTTCATAAATTATATTTAGCAGTAACATATGTGCATTTTTACTGTCTTTGGTATACCCATAGGGGTCCGTAGTTTGACTCCTGTCACCCATAGACTAAAACAAGGGATTTAACTGTATGCAGCCCGTTACTCGCCCCCGGTTACAAAAAAACATCGTATCTTTTCTACCCCATCAGTTATTCTCCTAATTTTTTCTACAGCTGAGAGCTAAAACATTTTTCTACCAGAAAAACACAACTGTTTGTCAGTGGCTAATGCAGTCTGGCTGATACATTCGCTCAAACTTGTAAACTCGCTCAAAAATCTTCGCCATTGACACTGGTTCATACATTCGATACTGACGTTTGCGCATATAAACCAATGAAATTTCTCGTTCCAAACAGTTTCACCGTACTGTCACGTGACAAAAAGGTGTGAGCAGCTGTACAAAATTTCATTGGTTGAATTCACGACTGTTAGTACAGTTCCAAACAATGTCACATGACAGAAGATGGCTGCAGCTGTTCGAAATAAGAACATGGATCACAAATTCAACGAATTCTGAGGCGTTTCGTCATTATTGAAGATAAAGACTATAGGTCAGTAGTATTTTTAAACAGGTTTAAAGGGTGGGTGCCGCTAATGCTGCGTTTCATTGGATCTAAAGTGCATTTTATATCTTGAAAACGGATGTACGAACCCGTGTCAATGGCGCAGATTTTTGAGCGAGTTTACAAGTTCGAGCGAATGTATCAGCCAGACTATATTAGCCACTGACAAACAGTTGTGTTTTTCTGGTAGAAAAATGTTTTAGCTCTCAGCTGTAGAAAAAAATAGGAGAATAACTGATGGGGTAGAAAAGATATGTTGTTTTTTGTAACCGGGGGCGAGTAACGGACTGCATACAGTTAAATCCCTTGGTTATAATATATAGTCTATGGGTGCCAGGAATCAAACTACGGACCCCTAAGGGTATACCATTTTTTCTGCAAACATACAAACTCTCCTTTCATGGAATTTCAAAGAAATGGCATATTATGCACTGGATTAACTTGTAGTTGTTTTATTTACCTCTTCCCCTTCACGGGCTCGTGTGATGTGACTGAGATCTGGTGGCACAGCTCCATTGTTTGCTGCACGTGCAGCCTCCTCATTCTCATATGGAGCTGGTAACGTGTCAGACAATTTACCTGGTCTCTGAAACATCTTACCCTCCTCATCCGGGCCATCAGTGATCATGGCCTGAAAATAAAATTGCACAGACAATCAATAGGACAATCCAAGAGTTTTAACCAACAGAATAAAAAAATCTCTATACTTTACTAGACAACAAAGTATTTAAGCTATGCTCTGGCAAAAGGGCGCTTAATGCATCTCTGTGATCCATTATACCAAGCAAGTCATCACATAATTAAGGATCCATAATATCAACTTAGTCTAATGAATGACTGAATCTGGAGGAAGAGTGGTCCTTGGACAACAAAAAATTGACAGATAGCAAAAAGTTCCTGCCCAGGTTAGCCTGCACAGGCTGACCCATGGTCGATACTTTTCACAGATGAATTAAGTCCATTTTATATAGAGCATGGCTTATTTAGAATTGTCAAGATTGAAGGCTTTTGCTGACAACGTATTCAAGGTGGCTCAAATAATGGAACTTGTTTTTGATGGGAGTAAAAATCTTTGTGGGAAAACACATTAAAATGCTAGCTAAATCTTTCTCAGGACTGTTCAATATCTGGATTGTTTGATAAAAGGTTAAACCTTCCAGTGCTAAATAAATGAAATACACTTTCTGAATTACAAAAAAAACAAGAGGGCCATGATGGCCCTGTATCGCTCCACTGGCTATTAAGTAAAATTCTGACCAGTTGTTTCAGAGAAGAAGAATTTTTAAGAATTTCTAAATTTCCATATAGTGCAAGTAGCCCCCATTCACCAGAGCCACATTTTTTGACGGATCAAAATTTTACGAACAATTTTTGAAAAAGGTCACCCAAGCAACAATCCTGTGAAATTATTTCAAAATCTGACCTGCTGTTTCAGAGAAGAAGATTTTTAAAGAATTCCTTCATTTCTGTATAGTGCAAGAAGCCCCCATTCACCAGAGCCACGTTTTTTGACGGATCAAAATTTTACGAACAGTTTTTGAAAAGGGTCACCCAAGGAACAATCCTGTGAAATTATTTCGAAATCTGACCAGCGGTTTCAGAGAAGAATAATTTTGAAGAATTCCTTCATTTCTATATGGTGCAAGAAGCCCCCATTCACCAGAGCCACATTTTTTGACGGATCAAAATTTTACGAACAATTTTTAAAAAGGGTCACCCAAGGAGCATATCTGTGAAATTATTTCAAAATCTGACCCGTGGTTTCAGAGGAGAAGATTTTTAAAGAATTCCCTAAAAAATTCCATTTGGTTGCAATGGCAACCAGAGTTTTTGATGGAATCAAATTCTGTGAACAGTTTTTAAAGAGGACCTTCCAAGGAACATTCCAGCCAAGTTTGGTACAAATCCGCCCAGTGGTTTAGGAGGAGTTGATGTTTAAAGAATTGTTGACGACACACGACGCACGACGGACACCAGGTGATCCTAAAAGCTCCCCTTGAGCACGTTGTGCTCAAGTGAGCTAAAAAGTTAACATACGGATGGACGCACAACGGACAACAGGCCATAACATAAGCCTGCTGGCCTTCGGCCAGTGGAGCTAAAAAACTTGTCTAGCACCAATCATGTATCACTGCAGCTTGATAATCAAGGGAGGTAAATAGTAACGAACTTTATCTTTCATAAAATGAGTTATTTCCCTTGATTAATGTTTAAATTGAAGTGACGATATTTTGAAGCCCATGTTAAACTTGCGATCCCTGGAATGAAGGCAATTTTGACCCCAGACCTACAATATGAAACTAGAATGTGTGGTTATAAACAAAAAGATTTTTTAATCTTGCCCAATAAAAAGTCATGTAAAACAAGTTTGCTGAATAAAAGGCCCTGTAAAATATGTGATCCATGACACAGGTTTATCAAGTTTTCACTATAAAAGCCAATGTAAAACTTGTGACCTCTGGTGTGGAGTCAAACTTGACCCCCAAAGTTAAAATTTGGGCCCTCTTGGTAGAGGCCCATTATATAAAGTTACATGCAAAATTTGGTAGCCCTAGGCCTAAATATGGCTATGTACAAGTAGATTACTAAAGTTTCCTTATCTAAGACCATGTAGAACTTGTGACCCCCTGGGGTGGGGCTACATTTGACCCCCTGGGCTATAATTTGGGCACCCTTGATAGAGACCCCCTAGATAAAGCTAAATGCAAAATTTGATAGCCCTAGCCCTTATAGCTAGATGCAAAAGATTTTCCTATATAAGCCCGCCCATGTAAAACATGTTACCCCCCGGAGCGAAGTCAAATTTGACCCTTGGCTATAATTTGGACACCCTTGGTACAGGTCCACTAGATAAAGCTACATGCCAAATTTGGTCGCCCTAGGCCCCATGGCTAGGTCAAAGAAGAATTTTAAAGTTCTCCCTATATAAGCCCATGTAAAACTTGTTATATAAGCCCACGTAAAACTTGTTACCCCCGGGCAGGGCCTAATTTGACCCCAGGGCTATAATTTGAACAATCTTGGCAGAGGTCCACTAGATAAAGCTACATGCCAAATTTGGTAGCTCTAGGCCCTATGGCTAGGTAGAAGAGGAATTTTAAAGTTCTCCCTAAATAAGCCCATGTATAACTTGTAACCCCCGGGGCGGGGCCAATTTTGACCCCAGGGCTATAAATTGAAGAAACTTGGTAGAGGTCCACTAGATAAAGCTACATGCCAAATTTGGTAGCCCTTGGCCATACGGTTTCAAGAAGATTTTCAAAGATTTTCAAAATTTTTCAGTTTTGTTGCCATGGCAACCAGAGTTTTTGAAGGAATTAAATTCTTTCAACAAATTCTGAAGAGGACCATGGCAGGATCATTTCTGTGAAGTTTCATCAAAATTGGATGGGTAGTTTCAGAGAAGAAGACGTTTTAAAAAAAAGTTAACGCACGGACGGACGGACGGACGGACGGACGGACGACGGACAACAGGCCATGACATAAGCCCGCTGGCCTTCGGCCAGTGGAGCTAAAAACCACAGACCAAAGTTTTTCAACTTAAAGAGTGTTTATCCACAATATTTTAGAAATTAGCACTGAGTGTAAATGCAAGGTCAGGCTGAGTATACATGTCACTTACACCTGTTTTGTGGTTACTCATTAGAATTTTCTAATCAAGAAAATTTTAATAAGTACATGTACTTATAAGACAAGTTTTAACCCATTACCACAGAATCCTGAGTCATAACAACCTTTCGACAACACTTTGGGAAAAGGAAAAATTGCTTGTAACCATTTATTCTCTCCTTTTCCCACAATGTTTTTACTCTTTTGATCCAAAATTTTAAGTTAGAAACAGAAAAAAGTCTTTTTCTTTGAAGTGGTTTATAAAATGCAAAAAATACATAAATAAATAAATTTGTAACATTGAGGACTTAAACACCTTTAATAATAAATAATGATCAATAAACTGACATGGTTAAACCTCATAACAAATGATTTGCTTTTCCCAAATATGCCTTACTGATCCTGCATATGATACAAAAACTGTTATTATTGAAACTAGAGGCGCTTGAGCGCCTGTATCGCTCCACAGGCCTGAAATTTCTATAATGGCGAAAGGAAGTTTTTAACAATTATCATTCAATCCTGCATTTTAGCTCACTGAAGAAACAATTTGGTAGACAACCACCATAGGAACTTACCTGCAAAACAACAATGAAATCCAATGAATAGTTTTAGAGAAGAAATTTTTCAAAGATTTTACTTTATACCATAAAAGGAAAATGAGTCTCCCATAAAAGCCATTTTTTTTGACAGATCTTTTTTTTTTTTAAGGAATTCTGTAAACCTACATCTAAGGAACATTCCTGCAAAATAATAATGCTATCCAAATAGCGGTTTGGGAGGAGAAGATTTTTACAGGTTTTTTACTTTGGTTGCCATGGCAACCAGAATTCTTCATGGAACACAATTATTTGAAGGAATCTGAAAGAGGACCACCAAAGGAACATTCCTGTGAAATTTGGTAAAAATCCAGTCAATAGTTTCTGAGGAGAAGTTTTTTAAAGAAAAAGTTTACGGACGCACGCACGCACGGACGAACGAACGGACAGATGGACAGACACAACGCCATGACAATAGCTTGCTGGCCTTTGGCCAGTGGAGCTAAAAACAGAAAAATCTTACCTCAGCAGCCTCAGCCTTAGCTTCCTTCTCGGAGAAAATTTCACCAACAAAATTACGATAACAAATAAACTCCAGGCTGTGACAGGCTGCACAAACATTTTTGTACACATAATAACCTCTCCTCATACTGTAAGTAATAAGAAATAGTGAAACAAGTAAGTAACTCTAAATAAGCCATGGTAAACTTAAGATATTCTAGCAGACACTGTAGGTGAAGGAAGTTTTTTTTGGTAGTGTTTAATGCCAGTTAAATATTATTTCAGTTATTTTGTGGTAGCCCGTTTCAGTTATTTTGTGATAGCCAGTGCAGATATCCATGCAACTTTGAATTTCTTTCTTTTTCTAAGAGACAAAATGCACAATCTATGTACATGTATGTATTGCATGTATGCAAATTTATAGGTCAAAGGTTACACAATGAAAGTAATCAATCTCTAGGCTATTTTCAACCTTCTGAGGACATGTTTTACCAAGAATTTCAATTCACTATAACACACATTGTTCCACTTCATAAAACACCTTCCAGTGAATCAATTAATCTTTTTCCCATTCTTTCTATTAATTGTCCACCTTAGAGGCACAAACAGTCATACATTACATGTTTTAGTCAAGTGAACTGATGTTGAATGGATGACAAAGTCACTATAAAATGTAAGGTTTATATTCAATTCTATGTTATGGGCGCTATCGTGGTCCTTGATCATAAAAGTTCAAAGGTAGCATCAAAAAGCAGCTAATATATAATTTTCATATAAAATTGCAGAAAAAAGTGTCACCCATAGGCAAACATGTGAAATATTATACCTATCATTAATCTTAAAGAGATATTGAGGTACACATGAAGAAAGCTGTAACTGATTAACCAAACAATGGTTAAAGATACATTAATGTCTTTGAAGTATATTTAAGTGTCTACCTACACCTTTAAATTACTGTCAAAACACATAAAAAGGTGTAAAAGTTGCCCCTTTCTATCCCAGTGGGGATGGCTTAAATGTAAAAAGTGACCAATCATGTGTCTCTATTTGGGGTATTATACTTTACACCAGGCTTTATTCCTTAAGTGTGAAATACTGACTAATGTGCTATCAAGATAATACCTTATCATCAAGCAGTTACATAAGGTGTCAAAAATGAAACCTAGAGACCTTATTCGGAACTTCTACACAGTTTTGGAAAACTGGCAAAAGCCAGCAGATGAGGACCTTTGGCAGGGATATAACATTTTTTCACTCAAGTCAACTCTTACATGTTGATGAATTCAGCCAAACTGAGAACAAAAAAAAAAAAACCCCACCATAAATCAACCACTAAATAGCATAATTGTCCTCTTAAAACTCATCTGACCATTAAAATGTCCAAATGACCACTGAAAATATTCAATCGACCACTATTGACCAGTATTGACCACTTCTGGAGTATTGACCGGGGCGGTTATAACCGGTTAAAACCGCTGGTTAAAACCGCCCCTGGTTTCCACGTCCAACCTTGCATAAAAGTATAGAAAGAATGGTATTGGAAAACATATATAGATCCTACTGGTTTCAGTATGTATTCAGAAAAATGTCAGAACATCCCATGAAATATTATCGTAATAACAAGTAATATGACATGACAGATTAATGATTAAAAGAAAAAAGAATGGAATTTAAAAGACAGAAAAATGCTTTGCGAACCTGTCGTGATCCAGTGAAGCGAAAATGCCTTGTCGATGAGGCCATGGAAAATGTGGAGGATGCAGCTCTAAATCTCCGGCCCGAACTGTTGTACTTGATGAAAGAGCCATCCCTAACCCCCCAGCAGTGACAGCACCAACAGCTGCTAAACCCTGTGATTACAATGACATTCAAGTTTACTTTTTACAAAAAAACAGAGTTTTGGACTTGTCTAAACTGAATGCATTTGCAGACAAGTCAAAATTAATGTTGTTAGAAAAAAAAAACACTAAATTTTTTTTCAGAAGCCCTCTCCCAAGGCTTGTTGAAACACAATTGATTGGCAAATGGTTCATTCTTCACCAAACAACATTTTAGATTTGTCCAAATTGAAAGCATTTGCGGTAGGAAAAAATTCTCAAAAAATTGAGACTTGGTTTGGGAAGGGTAGAAAACATTGTGAGAAAAGGAGAAAATGCTGGTTACCAACATTTTCTCCTTTTTCCACAATGTTCCAAAAGCTCACTTTTTCAGGGTCATTAAAATTCAGGATTGTGTGACATAGATTTACTGTATAATAAAAAAGATTACAAAAAAAAATTATTAAGTGAGATCTGCCTTCTAGCTCTCAAACACTTTTTCTCTATGAGGATCATAAAATTCCATCTTACTACCATATACATTTTTTGAGCCAAAAGTAAAAATCAAATATATGGTACCTCAGTCACAAATACTTCAAAGTAATGAATGACACCTGATCTAAACTTACAATAAGGACTTAAAATTTCAGAGTGGTGCAAATTTTTCCTCCTTTGGCAAAACTGATGGCACAAGTGAATAATAAGAGGGCCTTTGGCCCAAAAATGCTCACCTGAGTAAAGTCATCTAATATTGATGAACCTGAAGAGATCGTAATTGATGTAAAACACATGAGTGCTAGTGACCTATTTTTTTTTTAACCAATGTTGCCTTTTTTAGAACCTGTCTGAGAAATCATCGACACAGACATGTTTCATTGGTATACGACTGAACATGTTGCCTCTAGGATACACACGAGGCTTTCCAAAGATCTGTCCCAGTGACCTACTTCTTGACCAGACATGACCCAATTTTTGAAATGTCTGATTTATCACCATTACAAACATTCTGACTGATTCTTATAAGGCCTAAAGAAAAAAATAGTTGTGTTTCGGGTTTCAGTCCGAGATGCTGTAGGTAGGGTAGGTCGTGATTCAGATTTTTTTTTTATAGTGGACCATGTAAAGATTTCATTAAATAGAGATTTTAGCTTCCAGTTATTGTTTTATACAAAAATTTATGTAAATTCACTGTTTGAATTAATTATTAAAGATGAAAAGACAGTTTTAAATGTCTCTGATTGGACAATGCCTAAGTGACCTTTGTTGGGTCATTAGTTTTCGCGTTTTTTTTTTTCCCCAGCGATCTTTTATGAATGCTAATTAATTTTTGGAGGAGTATTACCGCATGATTTGTCTTGAATTTGTCTTGAATGGTAGCAGGTTACATTCAAACATATCATTTTACACTAGAGAATTGGACCAACATCTATATCACGTTTTCATAATTGACTTGCCAGCTTCACTAGCTGTGATAAACAGAGCCGCGTGCGTCGTTCACATTTGTTACTGATTGTGTTTATTAAAGCCCATAATTCTGCCGTATGCACGTGAGCCAGACTAATTTATATGGAGCTTTAGCTGATAACCTTATGCGCCAGAATGACACTGAGAAAAACAATTTTAGAGCGTCAAAAAAGTTAATTTCAACTTTTCAAGCGTCAAAACCCTGAGTCACTGGTCATATGAAAACACTGCTCTATCGCTACTCTCTTGTAGCTGTTGACAGCAGGAGGCAAGTTTTAGTCCGAGGGAAGGGACGCTTGAAACCATACAGAGTGATACAATCTTATTGTCTTTTATACCCGTTAACTGGCCTTCCATTGAGACATCAGATAAAGACCCGTGCCTAGTTTTAATTTTTCAAATTTTGTAGATTGGCTACCTCCGACCCGAAATATCTGACTTTCCTTGCGAACTGTGAAGTGAATGACCTCATCATTTTGTGTCAACCGCTTATTTGAATGTAAAATTTACATTATTTTTATTACATTAAAATTTACGTTATTTAATAACGGAGCAACCACTGTTAATTTACAAAATGCAACAAAAGCAGACAGTATGCATGTTTCTAAAGGAAAGATCAGTTTTAGTGACAAATTCCTTATTACCTTTTTAAACCCGATATGTGCCCAATTTAAAATCTCCATTTAAAGTTCAAGTTTAATCCTGAAAATTTCCCAACATGTGACATAGTGCCAAAAAGTCAGAGATCTATAACCATACTGGAATTATCATTCGGCATACCTCGGGTGATGGGAGCCATCATATCCCTCGGCTGTATCTGGTGGATTGATATGCACCAGATCGGTACATACCCAGAAATACGCCGGTTTACCGTTCTGAAAATTGTAAGGCTCCTATTTAAAAATAAAACTTGAGTTTCAATTTTCTATCGAAATCTTTCTATGTTTCAGTTGAGTTGACAAACAGTTCGTACATTCATTATTTAACATGGTTTATCAATTCTGATTGAAGTTTTCACTGACAGATGTGAATAACTTAATCAAGGTTGTTTATGTCGTTGCTAAATGACTGACAGTGGCCACTCGTCACAACTCGGCCAATTCCGTACCTACATCTAACCTCGTCAGTATAATGGTCGTTTCCATTTGAACTGCGAATCACGTGATCTTATACATGGCGCGCCACTGTCAGTCGTTTAGCAATGACATAAACAACCTCGATGAAATTATTCACATCTGTTTATCAGTCGGTGAAAACTTTAATCGGAATTGATAAATAGTGAATGTACGAACT
Organism: Hippopus hippopus; assembly: GCA_946811185.2. Taxonomy (NCBI): domain Eukaryota; kingdom Metazoa; phylum Mollusca; class Bivalvia; order Cardiida; family Cardiidae; genus Hippopus; species Hippopus hippopus. The sequence continues at coordinate 54,110,756 of OX328103.1, forward strand.
GTTTGCCAACTCAACTGAAACATAGAAAGATTTCGATAGAAAATTGAAACTCAAGTTTTCTTTTTTAAGAGGAGCCTTACAATTTTCAGAACGGTAAACTGGCGTATTTCCGGGTATGTACCGATCTGGTGCATATCAATCCACCAGATACAGCCGAGGGATTTGATGGCTCCCATCACCCGAGGTATGACGAATGTGAGAGTGGCGCGCCATGTGTATAAGATCACGTGATTCGCAGTTCAAATGGAAATGACCGTTATACGGACGAGGTTAGATGTAGGTACGGAATCGGCCGAGTTGTGACGAGTGCTGGAATGATGTGACAAGATTCAAATCTATATTTAGATCAGAGAATTTCGTGGCCTATTTCGTTCTGTCACTTAAGACTGAACAATTTTTCCAGAACATTCGCTGCTCCTGAGAGTAAATGTTTCCAACCTTTTTATAAAGACACTCAGTATTTTCAGATGCTGTATGAGATAAAGTTTTGAAAAATTCCTAATCTGTTCTCAAAGGTTAATGTAAATTGATAGAAGGCACCAAATGGTCTTAATTTTAGCTATTCAGGCATTCTAGTGCTACTGTCAAGAGAGGGCCAATGGCCGCCATGACTTTTATCCGTCCCCTTCATTGCACTTAAAAAACTGAAGACAGTTGACTTAGAACTGGTCATTTATGCTGTTCAGAACAGTTCCTTCTCGTAATAGTTAACATTTTAGTTGAGTTTGGCACACACAATACTTTTCAGTTCTTTAAAACGTGCTCATGAACTGTTCTATGGATAGTGAAGGCCACGAAATGACAGCACGTTTTTCCATGCGCCATTTTCAGCTTCCGGCACAAAATTGAAGGGTGAAATACGTCGTTATCATTGAATATGCATAATTATGGTTAAAGAGGCACTGGAAATCGATCTTTTAGGCTATCGTGACAGGATGAACACCATATAACACAGAATCAATGCATGACATTATGGGTGGCGACCAAATCTCGTGCGTGATTCCCTATTTAGTGGTTTGCAATAGAGTTTGCAGATGTGGCGTGGCAAACTTGACATTTGATTGATTGGCATGTTATGGTGTGCATGCATGTTTGATGTGCAACTAGGAAAAACCTAGTTTTTTATCAATCTTCGTATCAACTCTTTTGGACGGCTACGGGACATACAACGGGTACCAGTATATTTCGATGCAGACGAGTGAGAGGGAACGAAATTGCAACAGCCAAAAAGTACCGAGATGTACCAAAGTCGCACCCAACAGATTTTTTTTTCGATCGTAGTGAAAAAAGTTTTGGGTCGGCAGCATTTTTCTAGGTAGGGTTGGGAAACCCGAAACACGACTGTTTTTTTTAGGCCTAAGTATTAGACTGAAAAGTAAGACTTTCTGAGAGCATATACTGTTTCTCTAAGATTTGTCCCAGTGACCTAGTTTTTGACCTGTCATGACCCAAGTTACTCTACTACACAAAAATGACTCGCTTTACTCTAACTAAATATCGTCAAGACAACCAATCTAAGTTTCATAAGCATTGGGCTGTAAAAGTGGCCTCTTGAGTGCACACAAGGTTTTCCTAACGTTCGTCCAAGTGACCAACTTTTTGATATGACATGACCCAATTTTGTACTTGTACTAAATGTCATTAAAACAAACCTTTCAGACTAAGTTTCATAAGAATCCACAATTTGGCCCTTAAAGGTGGCCCTTCAGATTTTGGGACGAAAATTCTACAAAAATACAAAAAATATCATCCTTATACTCCCAAAGCCTTTTAATTTTCATTCATAAAACCCCAGTAGTCGAAAACCATCCGACAACAAGAGAAATTAGAGATTTACTACGGCCCAGGTCGACACCGACGGGAAACACGGTCTATTTTTACATGAGCAACTCGCTCATTTGCACACCGGAAATACACAGACAAAGCTTCAAACATAGCGTCCGAGGAAGACATTATGGAAAATAATTACATGTTTGTTATGTTATGGAATTTAAGTGTCATTAGTCACGTGCCAGTCACTTGACATTCCCATAATGCTTTTTTGATTTTTGGCGCGAAATCTAAAAATACCATAAGAGGCTACGTAGTCTTTTAAGGGAACACCATCAAAAACGAAAAAAAATTGTAATTTTATGATTCTTAATTATTGATGATTTGTATTGTTTTTTCATATAAATTTCAGTGATATAAATATTTTTTTAATTTGGTGAGAGGTGAAAAATCTAAATACCCACCTTTAAAGTGAACACGGGGTTTTTCTTAGATTTGTCCCTGTGACCTACTTTTCAATCTTATGTGACCAAATTCTTAACATGTTCAACATATCATCAGGACAAGTATTCCTATCAATTTTCATGTCTATTGGACTGATAATATGGCGTGCACACAGTCTTATTAAGATTAGTCCCAGTGACCTCCTCTTTTCCAAAACATGGCGCATTTTCAAATATGTCTGAGATATCATTAAGACAACCATTCTGGCCGAGTTTCATTAGTGTTGGGCTGAAAATGTGGCCTATGGATACACAAGGTTTTCCTAAGATTAGGCTCAGTGACCTAAGTTTTGACCCAACATGACCAAATTTTAGTCTTCTCCAAGATGTCATTATGACAAATGTTGATAAATTTTCATGAGCTGAAAATGTGGCCCCTAAAGTGCACACAAGGTTTTTTTAAGATTAGACCTGGTGACCTCTTTTTATGACCCAACATGACCCAATTTGAAACTTGTAAGAGATATCATCAAGACAAAAATTCTGACTAAGTTTCATGAGTCTTTGGCTGAACTTGTGGCCTCCAAAGTACACACAGGGTATTACAAAAAAAAAACTTTCTGACCAAATTGTATGAGTATCTGACTGAAAATGTGGTCTCCAGAGCGCACACAAGGTAATTGCTGATGCCCTGACGCAGCACCATTCCAAAAATTCACCTTGAGCACTTTAGGCTCAGGTGAGCTAAAAAAGCCAGGGCAAACCCTGAAAAGTATTATGATACACTCAAACTTACCAGTTTAGTAGCTTTGGACATGCTCTTTATACTCATGGTGGTAAACTTTTTCTGCAAAGAAAGACTAAAGATAAACATTTTGTTCTCAAATAAAAAAAAAAAAAAAAAAACACATCGGTCCAAAAATTTTAAGATATTTGAATATAAGTTGCTTACTTCTTATCATCCCCCCCTCCCCCCTGTATCTTTTAAAAGCCAAACAGAAACATGGGCAAATCTATCAAACAGTGACAAATGTGAATACTGGGTAATGAAAGAATGTCCCTTATTCACCAATTTCACCACACAGTAGGACCAGTTGACAGATGTTCAGTAAATGGACCTATATAGTAAATGGATTGGATGTTTCAGTAACACAGTATTTGTGTAGGTGTTAATGCATGATGGCTATTTTCACTTCCTATACCTTGCTTAGATATGTTATACAATTGCAGGGTCCAACAATTTTCAGAAAAGGCACTCGTTCTGCAGGACACTTGCCCTGCTTTGATCCTCACTTGTCAGATGAGAAAAACTCTTCTAATTTTGGACTCTGACATTTTTTTTTTTCAGACAAAAAGAATTATACTGTCTCCCGTAGCAACGAACCTTAAATACCGGGTTTCAAAAGCCGGTACCATTTATCCGGTCAAGTAACAGAAATGAATAAACCCAAAACGACAAGGTTTTCCAATTGGTTTCAGGAAAATATTTGCATTTGTATCGTTCATTATAATAAAATATTTGGATTAATATCGTTTGTTTTAATAATAAGCAAAGTCGCTCGTATTTATTTACCCCAAGCATATTAAAACATTTTTATTTGCAATGAAAGGTACCAAGTTATATTATTAGGCTGACTTGCAACTGGTCTTTATTTGGCATGGGAACCAGCATGATTTATATCCTGTCTCAATATTTGTAATCCTGAAACCGTTAATTTGCTTATTCAATAATGGTATGGCCATTTTGTTCCTTGTAAGTTGACTATTTATCTGAAAACTTATTTGTTTACTACCTCCTATTTACCACTCGTCCTGTCTGACGACCATGACTGATAATTCACTCGTCCTCATCCATTTCTCACTCAAATATTTTTGGACCCTGAATTGCTCAGAAATTACATAAATTACGTGATGAAACAAACAGAAACATGGTAATGAGTGTGAAAAAAGTTCCTGTGCTATTAACACTATAAAAACCTTATCACTAAAACCTCCAATCTGCAATCCAATTTACCATACTAGTCTGTCAATGAACATACCATAAACCTTGGGAACTAAAGCCATGCCAATATCCAACACAGAAAAAGAAAATATTCATCCCTGGTAATTAAAGCCACTAAAATGCATAAGTCTTCACTAAATTTCGAGAAACAGCATGAACATTTTTTGTTCCAGAGGTATAAAATTGACGATTTAGGTAACGATTATGTAATATCCGAATTCTACGTTTTATCCGAATTATTTAGCTACTATAAAATTTTCAGCCCAAACAAATATGCAATGCGATCTATGAGAAATTCCTTGCCTTAACGAAAAAATTAATGAAATTGAACCAGTAATAGAGAGTTCGATTCCAACTCAATTAGATTGTGTAAGAGTGTTTTGTTTCATAACGAGCTTTGTGTTGGTCGCTGCCAAAAATTTCAAGGTCTTGACGCGACCTTTGAAACTCAGTATAGGTTTAATTCAATGAAAAGAGTGATTGAATACAGATTCATTACCATGAAACATTAATTGAAAGAAGTTTAAATTTAGCCGTTAAATCAAAAGACTTACGGTTTGGCTGTGAATGTTGTTAGATGACTTTTTAAGTGCGCCTTGTGTTGCTCTCCCTAGCAAGGCAGCCATCTTACCTTACTCGTTTCCCGAAAGTTTACGGAAGCAAACGAGAATCCTTGCTGCGCATTCGGTAAAATTCGGATAATTCTTGATAGAATACGTTAGATTCTATTACGAAATCGACCGAGTTGTGACGAGTGCAGACCTCGCTCAACGAAATCAAAGCGCTGTCGCACTGATGGCGTCGAGAATTACACCGATTATCATTCTTAATTAAAATCGTAACACCCCACCTAGAAAAAGAAAACACTAGGCACAAGTTTCTGTGGGAGTCTTTCTTATTACATTTTTCCGATGACTAACAGTTTGTACATTTATTTTCTTATTCGGTCTACCATTTCCGTAGGCATTTTCAGTAACAGCTTGCTTATCACCGTGGCTGTTGTTGCCGTTGCTAATCGATTTACATGGGCGCCGCACTGTTTAAGATCATGAGACTGGCATTATTCAAAATGGTAACCCCCTTGATACAGACTTGATACAGACGAGTTTAGATTTACTTACGGCATCGGTCGAGTTGTGACGAGTGATGTCAGGAAATTCAGGATTAAAATTAGATGTTAGACTAAGGATTTAAATTATCAGTAGAAACAATCTTTCATTTAAAAACATCTACACTTTCTTATTTTTATCGCATTTCGTTAATTAAGAGAAGTGACACCGTTGTTTAGATTCAAATAAGGCGGTTCACACAAAATAGCGACGTCATACACTTCATAGTTCTCAAGACAACTCGGATAATTACGTCGGGTTCGAGAACATTCCTCGAAAATAGGTCGGTGGACAATTTATCTTCACCATACCACGTTTCTAGGAGTTAAATATTAGCGATTTCAATACATAAATTATAAACGTGGGAAATAAACTTCACTTATTCCCAAAAATAGTCTTTTACAACATACTTATTACACAATTTAGACTTTCATAGAAAAAAAAAGTGTCTTTGTTGACTTAAAGGGTCACATCCTATTTATTTTTTCCCCGTTAGAAAGAATAAGATATCACTGAAATTTTGTGAAATAACTCGGTGCTTGATAACTGATACAAAATTTTCTCTGGGGTGATTGCACCGGAAGAAATAACCTCAAGTTGATTGATGGTCTGAAGAGGTAGAGACTTGATGACTGTTTCTCGCTTCACGTACTCGTAGTTCCTTTATTCTAATCTTATTTTATGTTACACCATGTCACCCACGAGATCCAGTGCACAAACGTGTAAATTACCTGAAAAGAAATAGAATTCAGGCAATAGCGTCTGGCCACAAGTGCTCACAACTTAGATTAGGCTACTCTCTTTAGAATAAACTATACACTGTGAAAAGCTTCTGTGGTTTGAATAGAATAACAAAAACATTTTTAATATTGTCCCCCCCTCCCCCCCCCATGATTAAGACGATCATGTACCAGCTATGAAATGCTGGGCTTTTCCTGACCCCCTGTTTCTTGGTATTTGGAACCCTGAATTTTCCTGATGTCCCCAAGATTTAAATACATACTCGTATTTGCCTTCTTTTATTCTTTTAAGGGGGTCAAGTGACCCCATGTGAGAAAGTGCCGAGGGAAAAACCTGGAAATGGATTCTTTCAAGTGTTTTTAACTGAGAATTTCGCGTTTAATAAGGATAAATTGCTTGTAACAGACCCTAGACAGAGCTTTGGTGTTGGAATGAAACAAGTAAGTTATAAATGTGGCAGTTGACCTTCATGATTGCGAAATTTGGCTACACGTCATCGACCAAGCAGGTAAGCACCCAGGTTATAAGATTTAATAAATAGTGAAGAAAATTTCTCATCAAGTGAAGCCTCATTTACTTGCACAAAATTAACTTTAGGTCTGTGTATGCTTGGTCGTATACAAAATACCCCATTTCTCTTATCTCATTATCAATATCTCATTATTATCCCTAATCCTGCTAAATAAATTAAACGAACCTTTCAAGCCGATAGTAAAAACCAGAATAACGCTATTTCAAAAATATTTTTTGGAGGAAAATATCTCTTTATTGGATAGTGTAGATCCAAGATTAGACTGCACGTTCTGTGCAGTCTGATCTTGATCTACACTGTCCGCAAAAGGTCAATTGGTCGCGCTTCGCAGCCTAACTATTTCAGATCTTTTTCATGAATTATCGTATACATTAACGTATTAATGAAGAAAAAATAACATAGCATTGTTTTTTCAGTCATTACTTATTGATTTACGGGCTTACGATATATTCTGATACCAATGAATGGGAGAAAGAAGACAGCTACTTCCCTTGATAGCTCTCCACTACTTTACTAGGTCCTGAATAAGGTGTTACTTGGTTTTTATTTTTGACATTCTTTGCACTGATTAGGAATGTTCAGGTTTAGATATCTCCTTCAAAATTTACCAAACCACAAATTTCATCTATTAGATGCATTTCAATGGTGATAGGCCTAGTGTGTGAAATTCGATTTGCAAATATTATGAAGACCTTACATATACATCATAAGTCAAATTATAATTATCGAAACATCTCCTAGTAAAGCAATGACAAAAACAAAAAATATCACATAAAATGACCCAGTTGGAATTTGGTTTTTATCAAACAAGGGAGATAATATGAATTTCACATTTTTCTCCCAATGATAGGAAAGAATATTCGGCTTTAATATGTTCACCCTCATAAACCGAGAAACATAATCGGCATGATGATAAAGTATGAAAAAAAAAACGTTTCCAATCCTTGCAATATCGCCTTTTACCATGATAAAATCTCATCTCATCTTTTATTTCTCGTCTATAACGTTAAGAAAACAACTTCCTTTTCAGCCCTACTATACCCTGACTATTTAAAGGTGGGTATTTAGATTTTTCACATCTCACCAAATTAAAAAATATATATATCACTGAAATTTTTATGAAAAAACAATACAAATCATCAATAATTAATAATCATAAAATTACAAAAAAGATTTTTTTTTTTGATGGTGTTCCCTTAAAAGGCTACGTAGCCTCTTAAGGTATTTTTAGATTTCGCGCCAAAAATAAAAAAAAGCATCGTGGGAATGTCAAGTGACTGGCACGTGATAATGACGCTTAAATTCCATAACATAACAAACATGTAATTATTTTCCATAATGTCTTCTTCGGACGCTATGTTTGAAGCTTCGTCTGTGTATTTCCGGTATGTAAATGAGCGAGTTGCTCATATAAAAATAGACCGTGTTTCCCGTCGGTGTCGACCTGGGCCGTAGTAAATCTCTAATTTCTCTTGTTGTCGGATGGTTTTCGACTACTGGGGTTTTATGAATGAAAATTAAAAGGCTTTGGGAGTATAAGGATGATTTTTTTGTATTTTTGTAAAATTTTCCTCCCAAAATCTGAAGGGCCACCTTTAAAGCTGTGTACCCAAAGACTGGTGTCAATTTTTGTCGAAGAGGTAGCTGTACAACTAAACAAGGCAACTAACTTACTATTGTTTCACCAGGACAATGTCCCTGTTCACAAGTCATGTCATGGCTGACATTAACGATTTTGGCTTTGAATTGATAGAGCATCAACCTTATTCGCCTGATCTCTCTCCATCGGACTTATTTCATCTATTTCCAAAATTGAAAAAAAAGGACATTTCCAGTACCCATCTTCGGTCAAATGATGACGTCATACATGCAAGTGGGACTTCCTGTACGGTCAAGAAAACGGCCTCTTTAAAAAGTTGCATTGAGGCCCTTAAAGACGATCGCTACAGTTTCACCATTGTTTGAAAACATTCAGAATTTCATGAAACTTTTTGTGGTGATAGTTTATTATCTGATCTACAAAAAATAGGATTTAAAAAAGGGGGTCACCAGCTTTGGGAAAATTCTATGAATATTTCTTTAACTCTTAACCAAACGACAAAATTTTAGACTTTTCCAAATTGAAAGCATTTGCAGACAACAAAATAAATGTGACTAAAAACTTGAAATTTGTTTTGGATAGGGTAGAAAATATTGTGGGAAAAGGAGAAAATGCTGGTTACCAGCATTTTCTCCTTTTCCCACAATCTTTTCAAAAGCTTTCTTTGTATGGGGTCGTTAAAAGTTGGGATTGTGTGGGAAAGGGTTAAGTACACCCTGCATTTCGGCAGTTCAGGATGAAATATCATGAAAACTAAGTCTATGTATATTTTTTTAAATGACAACAATTAGAAGCAAATTCTATTTCAATGTATTGCTGAAACATCAAATTTAATGAAAAAAATAATTTAGAGTACACTGAGTATCACCTTTTTTAAAAAAAACCCTTAACTTATGGCTAAAACACCTCTATTTTGAAAAAAAAAAAGAAAAAAAAAAAAAAAAAAACCAGAACAAAAAATATCTTTTATAGTTATTTTTTTTAATGTTCTAATATTCAGATTTTTCTTATTTTTTCTATAGATGATATTCAGGTACTAAACTAAAAGAATCAGGCTTAAACAAATAGGTCACCAGCTTTTTTTTTTTAAGAAAATACATTTTAAGTTTGTGGGTGGGGCACTAACTAATGAGTAATGTAGGGTTTGTCAAAGACAAAGACATTATATGAAATAAATTATCTCAATTTTTTTCAACAATACATTAATGTTTATAAGAATCAAGTTTGTTGGTCATAATAAACCAATCCATAGCATATAAATGTAATACTGATGTTAGCATTTAACCCATTACCAAACGACTAATTTTAGACTCTTCTAAATTTGACGCGTTTGCAGACGCTAAACCAAAACCTTGTATACTCATGTATCACAGTGCTTTGATGGGTCACAAATCATTGTGCGAAAAGGAGAAATCAATCATTAGGAGCAAGTTCTCCTTTTGACATCAGTGTTCTCTAATGTTGTCTGCTGCAGACTCATCAAGCTAAGGGATAACCTGGTATTTAAAGAAGAAAGAGTTATGTACAGCCCCTCGCTTTCTGCAAGTCTTTACCAAGTGACATAATCTTTGACTAGACCGAACTGAAAGCATGTGTATCTGAAAAGATGTTTTAGCTCGACGGTACGTCTGCCAGATAGAGCGCTAGCAGTAGCATCTGTGTCCATATTTCCGTTGTTAGGTGACGGTGGTTAGGTGATTTACTTTGATTTTCAGTCCGATCTTTTGAAAGCGTAATTTCGGATTCGTGCCTCGCATGTAATTATTTGGCTTGATTCAAATACTTTTTTCTTCGTTTTGCTGGCAGAAAACGACCCGTTTTAGTTCTTAGTTTATCCATTCTGCAGACATTGACAAGATGTTAAACATCGCTGGCAAAGGTGTATAGATGCTGAAGGAGACTGTTTATATGAATTATTGCAATATGTCCTCCAAAAGTCAAACCCTTACATAATATTGGCCTGCAACACGCGAAAAGGGGCATTCGGACATTTGCGTAAAGTGTCGTCTCGGATCAGCCTGCGCAGTCCGCGCAGGCTGATCCGAGACGGCACTTTACGACTACATTAGATTTTGTGCTACAGTAGACTTGCGGAAAACAGAAAATTACATTAAAACGGAAAGTACCGTTTCGGATTAGTCTGCGCGGACTGCGCAGGCTGATCCGAGACGACACTTTACGCAAATGTCCGAATGCCCCTTTTCGCGTGTTGTAGGCCATATGAGGCTCACAAGTTATCAATCAGCCCTCGTCGCTCAGATAGATATGGGCCACATGCTCTGGCAAAAGGGGCTTAATGCATCTCCGTAATCCGTCATATCAAGCAAGCCATTACATACTTATGGATCCATAACAGCCACTTTTTTTTTCTTTTTTTTAACAACCGACTGAATCATGAGGTACACTTGTCCTTAGACATACAGAAAATTGAACAATAGCGAAAAGTTTTGGCTGAGGTCAGCCTACGCTGACAGCGCAGGCCGATCTGGGTTGATGCTTTTCGCAGATACATTAAGCCCCTTTTCACAGACCATAGCTCATACAAATGTACTGGTATCAGTTGCAATATTCAGTGACATATTTTTCGTGACTTTACGCGGTCTACAGTAAAGAGAAGGAGCAGATGGTTTCGGACTTTTTTACAGGCATAGTAAACTCTTTTCTACAAGGTTAAATCAATATGCTCTCAGCGATTTAAATTAATGTTTGTCGCCGCAAAAAAGAAAAACGTTGAAAAGGAAAGAGTAAATATATTTCTGGGAGGTATGAATGGTTCTTACGCAGATAACGAGAATCGTTTATATTTGAGGCTGAATAACGTAGAATATTTAGAAAGATCTTTACACGAGGACCAGAGTCACGGCCGCTTATCTCCTGTATTATAACACTATGTTGTGAATGGAAAAATCTTCAGAGGACTTCCGTTTAAACTTCAGGGGACAATAAATTGGGCGAATGCGAGGTGAGTATTACGGTTGAACTGGGATTTTTTTTCTGTTTCATGTCATGCAACCTTTTTTTCATTTTCTTATAAATATGAGGCTCATTCGAAACCAGATTCCGAATGATATGTAGCAGAAATGCATTTTTTTCCGGACCATGGATGATTAAAAGTATGTAATTTTGATATGCGTACATGCGTACAAATTGCATTCACGTTCTTGAAGTTGCCGAATGCAAATTGTTACATCCATCAGCGTATATCTAAAGGTCTCTCAGTTTATTGTAATTTAAGACCAATGTATGTTTTGTTACTGTCTTAAAGTCCGATCAGGCCGCAGTAGAGCGCAACGGGTCATAACACGCTGGATCCATAAACCGGTACATGCCTTGATAGAATGCGACAAAACGGCTCGGACATATCTGAGCTTGGCGGGAGAACCGTGAAGAAACGTGACAAAACCTGATAAAACTTGAAAAAACCGCTAGATACCGGTGAAAAAAAGTACTTCCACGTCCCACCACCGATTGTCTCCGAGTTTTGTTACGGCTTGTTACGTACTGTTAATTTCTCTTGCGATAGACCCGTTCCTCATCTTCTCATCTGCACCGGGACTACCGTGGCAAATTTTTTGACAGTCAAAAAATCTGGCACGGCAACGATGGCAATCATGGTATGATAAGTTTACTTATCCCGTTCCTCTGCGTTGTATTACGTCAATCCCGTTTCGTCCACGTGCTGTCAGAAACGTGGCTGCCGGGAACATGGTCTAAACGTAGCATAACAAATCAGGTCATATCAAGGCGTCAGCGCACCTACGCATATGTTTCCTGGTTTTCTCACACCAGAGCTAACACAAGTTTTCTCTAAGTCATTGACTACTTTTCGCACATATATCAGAGGTGAGATACGAAAATTCGCCGGAAAAAAAATATGCCTCCACTTGGTATCGAGCCCGCAACCAGGTCACGAGTCAGATATGCTAACTATTTAGCTATCTGACCGGGTGCCCCCATTTTCAAGATCATGTTACTAACATTATTTCATAAGGGAAACCTGGTTGATACGGACGAATTTAGATGGATGTAGGCCCTAGTTACGGAATCGGTCGTGTTGTGACGAGTGACGATATATATCACTTTCCGACAGGTTTACGAACGTATGCATGCGGTTTATGCAAGGATTATGAAATAGATTTTATAATAACTCTATGTTTTTAATTATCCCCGAGGTACGTTTAGTTATCGTGTACGTGTACTTGATTATTTCATTGATAAGTGCAATTCGCAATGTTTTGTGAGCAGTGAAATAAACACTATTGAACTCAACGAATACACACTAACGATATCATCAGATATTTTCTATCAAGTATGAAACAATTAAACAAAGAATTTATGGTCAATGTTGTCAGAGCTGGTATTCTAATATCAACAATTCATTACGATTATCTTACTATAGAATTTTCAAACACAATTTTGTCGAAGAAAAATATTTAGATTTTATACATGATAAGAAATTAAGAATGTCACTTTCTCAGTGTAGAATATCTGCACATGATTTAGAGATAGAAAAGGGAAGACATCGAAACATTCAAAGATCCGAAAGAACATGTAAATTCTGTAATGTAAATGTAGTAGAGAGTGAATATTATTTCTTATTAGCTTGTCCTTTTTACAGAAATATTCGTAAAAAATTTCTCAAGCAGTATTATTACACATGGCCAACAATAAATAAATTTGAAAGTTTAATGACAACGGAAAATAAAAGAACCATCCTGAATATATCTAAGTATCTTTATAATGCAAACTTAAAAAGAAAAAATGCACTTAAAAACAGTTAATTTGTAAAATTATTATATCTACAGGGCTTCTTGACACTGTACATACTCTTTTCACCATGCGTTTGGTTTGATTTACATGCTGTTTTGCTTTTGTACTTATGTGTACATGTATGGCAAAGTATTGATGTTGTATTTTCAAAGCAACACTAAGTAGATCTTGATAGATCTATTTATATATGTAACACACTGTTTAATTTAACGCGTGCATCTCTGATTTAAAACGCTAGATATTTTATATAACCCCCGGAAAAGTTTCGGTTTCAGGTAACCTTTTTTTAGGAGGAAAAAAAAAGTGTGTTAAATTTACCAATCATGCACACACATAGATTTGAGCCATGCTATGTAAAAAGGGGGTTTAATGTATCTGCAAAAAGTATCGACTCGTGTCAGCCTGCGCAGTTCGCGCAGGCTGACATGGGTCGAAACTTTTTTCTACTTGTCAATGCCATGCGTGTTCAAGTACCATACTACCTCATCATCCAGTCGGTTAGACGACCAAATGGTTTTTTATGGATCCATGATCACGTGACGACTTGCAGCTTGGCGTAATGCTTCACAGAGATGCGTTAAGCCCCCTTTTAGAAGAGCACGGGTAGTTTACATTTATGGATCGTCATTATTGATAAGATGAAGACAAAACCTACATGTTGACCCAGCGTCTAGACATTAGGCACGCAACAGCTGTACGACGCGCCGTCAAACAAACAACTTACAGATAAGATAGACTGGTTGTGCATTTAATGAAAAGACACAAGTTTGTCCACGATGCAGATAAGAAAATAAGGTGCGTGTATTTATTGCACACTCTCACTTCTTTCATTCGCTTGTACGGCCATCCGTCCGTCGGTCTGTCTGTTTTAAGTTTATCTGTATGAACATTAAATCATTTCAACTATTTGCTGTGGTGTAAGGGATTTATTAAGAAAAATTTACCAACTACCTAGCCTTAACTAAGGCATTAGTTGCTGGTATATTTTAGTAAGATTTCTGTTTTCACTATCAACTTTTAGTGTAAGTTTAATATTAATTTAGTCAAGGTGAATACAACGCATGCATGTTTTTTTTCGGAACGCGTGCATCAGGTAACGTTATCGCCTAATCGCCCAAAATTTAAGGTGAGAGACCTGGGCCCGGTTTTACGAAAAAACTTTTGTCTCTTATTTTACTCAAGTCAGCAAACAGACCCATTTTCCAACATAAGTCGGCTTCGTTATTTCGGATGCATTTCACTAACATTATCAGACTTTAGAAACATTTTCAAATCCTAAGTTGACATAACGTATCAGAGTCACCTCAGCTAAATAATGCACTTAAGTCATTTCAACAGACTTAAGTCCATTATTTTGCTGAGTTGACTTTGAAATTTTGTGTCAGCTTAGAATTTGAGAATGTTTCCTAAGTCTGTTAACATTTGTAAAATGAGTTTCAAGTAAAAAACTCAACTTAAGTCGCAAATGGGGTCTGTCAGCAGACTTAAGTAAAATAAGAGACTTAAGTTTTTTTCGTGAAACCGGGCCCTGTTGTATTGAGTTCCTCATATTACATGACATTAATGATGATAGTGTAGCCTTAGCCTGGGTTCCAGTCCGTTCATTTTTTTCCTTTTCCATCATTCGGAGGTTAGTCTGTCAAAAATAATTACGGAAGCAATAAATCGTTTTGCCACATATCTGTATCTAAAGACCGTCAAAGGAGACCTAGATAAGAAGTGAATAAAAGATTATTACCGCCTGGACCCAGGCTAGTGTAGCCTAACTCTTAACCAGAAGACAAAAGTTTAGACTTGAAAATATTTGCAGACAAATGAAATGTGGCTCAAGACCTTGGCTCAAGACCTTGAATATAAAATACTTATAAATTGTTAAATTGTTAAGAGCGGCGATCTGGAACGGGAGGGGGGGGGGGGGTGAGAAAGGGTGTTTAATGCATCACCGTGACACATTGTCGTCATACAATTATGGATCCATAAAATTCATTTTGTCTAACAGGTAGGTAAAATGGTCCTTGGACACTTGGAAAATTTACAAATAGCAAAATGTTTCGACTCATGTCAGCCAGCGCCAGCTGTGCATGATGACATAGGCCTAGTTTGATACTTTTTGTTTATACATTAAATTCTGTAGTTCACAGAGCATGAGGCTCATTTGTTTCAATGTTGTTCTGGCTGTTGTTGAATCTACCGGCGTTTTCTGATAGGCCGTTTGTGTTTGGCTTCACATACGCGATGCAATTAGTACATGTAAATCATATGAGCCGTGCTCTGTGAAAAGGGGGCTTAATGCATCTGCGAAAAGTATCGACCCAGGTCAGCCTGCGCAGTCCGCGCAGGCTGACCTGGGCCGAAACTTTTCGCTATTGGTCAATTTTCCGTTTGTCAAAGGACCAGTCTAATTCGGTTATTGAAAAAAGTGGCTATTATGGATCCATAATTATGTGATGACTTTGGCCGGTTTCATGTATCACGGTGATGCATTAAGCCCCCCTTTGCCAGAGCATGGCTCATATTTATCAACAAATTCTTATAATACTGAGCCATGCTTTGGCAAAAGGGGCTGAATGCATCTCCGTGATGCAATATACCAAACGAGTCATTACATAATTATGGATCCATAACATCTTGTCTAACAAACGACTAAATAATGAAGTAGAACAGTCTTTGGACATGCAGAAAATTGACAGATAGCAAAAAGTTTCGGCCTAGGTCAGCCTGCGCGGACTGCGCAGGCTGACCTGGGTCGATACTTTTTGCAGATGCATTAAGCCCCCTTTTCACAGAGCACGGCTGAATCGTATATTTAAGTCTACAGTTTTATTCACACCTAGATCTAGAATCTAGATCTATCAAAATGAAATTTAATCAGACTAGTATCATAAAGCAAGTACATGTAGATCTATCAACCATTTTATGCTGGAGTTCACATATTTTTTTTCACTCCTGTAAATTTAAATACAGGTGCTTAGGCCTATCTCGACATAATAATATTCGATAAACGATGTTTAACAACATTATTCCATTCATATACTTTAACGTCGGGATAACAAAATGTCAACACAAAACGGGTACATATTATTTCGAAATTAGATCGACATGTAGATCTAGACTCTATGTTTATCATAATGTACATTTTGGGATGCAGTCTACGGTTTATTAGTCCCCTACCGGCGAAGCCGAAGGGGACTTTAGGTTTGCACTCCGTCCGTCCGTCTGTCTGTCCGTCAGTCCGCCGGCAAATCAGTTTTCCGGACTTTTTTCTAAACGCTGATTTTTGGTATGTAAGTCAACCAACATGAGTTACAGATCAAGTTAGAGTTTTGTTCCGGTCCACTGATTTTTGACAAAATTACGGGCCTTGGAGTTAGAAATTTTCACCGAAAAAACAGTTTTCCGGACTTTTTTTTCTAAACGCTGGCAAATATTGAGCTGATTTTTGGTGTGCAAGTCAACCACTATGAGTTACAGATCAAGTTTGAGTTTCGTTCCGGTCCACTGATTTTGGACGAAATTACGGGCCTTGGACTTAGAAATTTTCGCAAAAAAAACAACAACAGTTTTTCGGACTTTTTTTCTAAACACTGGCAGATATTGGGCTGATTTTCGGTGTGTATGTCAACCACCATGAGTTACAGATCAAGTTCGAGTTTCGTTCCGGTCGACTGATTTTTTGACGAAATTACGGGCCTTGGACTTAGAAAGTTTTACTGAAAAAATAGTTTTCCCGACTTTTTTACTTACAATGCTCATGTTTGGTATGTCGGTACCTGTCATTGATACCGATCTTCTGTGGGTTATATGTCCAAGGTCAAGGTAAAAAATCCTAACCCTTATCATGAAAACTTATCCTCAAAACTTTTCATAGTTATTTCTCTGTATATTCAAAGTACTTAAGTTATAACATTTATACTTGGTAAGCTGGTACCTCTCATTGGTACACACCTGCTGATGATAAGGTCAAGGTCATCTCACACGGTAAAGGTCATATTTCCGAAAATTTGCTCATACGGGGACATTTGTGTTTCCAAACACATCTTGTCTTCCTAAAACTTCTTCAGTGAACTTACATTAACAAGGAAAAAATTTACTATATCTGGCTTTCATTAAAGCATAGCATACAAAGACAGACACGATGCTTATAATTCTGAAAGGGGGGGGATCAATACGTTCTTTCTCCTCCACAGAGTTTCACAAACTATACGTGCCAGCGATATATACGGCCGGTAGGGGACTCGGTATTGCTATGCAGTACTATCAGAATGCTTGTTAGAATAACTTTATTGTAGATCTAAGTCTTATTTTATATAGATCTATATCTAGGTCTATCACTATGTACAAAAATATCACTGCCAGAGCTGGTTTATCTAGATTTATTTATCATTATTATTATTAATATTTTCTGGGATTGCTAGGATTAGGCTTGGCCTTTACAGAGGCTTGCCCATGGACACTCCAAAGAAAAACCAGTCACCGCGGCAAAGTGTGGAGAAATAATTCTGCGAAGTTTAGTCCTGAGTGTTACAGACTGGAAGCGGGCACTACGAACAAACCTAAAGAAAAGAATCCAAGAGGCAACCGCCTATAGTAGATTTCAAGAAACAGGTAAACAGGTAAAGACAAAACCCATGGACCTCTGGATAGCCAATCCAGCACCTTAACTATAACGGGCCCCTAGCAATGATCTGACTGCGGAGTAACTGACTGCTCCGCTCGGCACATGTCCCCTAACGGCACTCATCCGTAGACTCGTATTTCTTGTGTCTTGTTTGTTTACAATTTACGTAGTCCCCAAGTCATCAGACTTTTTTTTTTACGTATAAATTATATGACGTCGCTTCTTTTTCTTTCTGGTGTGTGGACATCTTCACGGGTGAGTGGTAGTTTTTTTTTTACAGTAAGTTTCACATTACCGATGAATAACTCAGACAGCAGTCTATCATTTGGCACTACATGCTTCTGTTTTGGTTTGATACCGACAGCTGATGCAACCAGTTTGGGCAAGTAAGGATGAGATACCGATGATCTCATCCAGACCCCATTTGGTACACTCTTGGGTCGCTTTTAATCTTTTCATACTCACTATGGGCAAACGTAGGGTCTCACAAATTGGAAGCTGCCGTCACTGTGCGCCCTAAAACAGTCTGTTTCGATAAACAAGTTGCACACAAACTGGGTTGGCATGTGATTTCTATGTGACAACTTATTACCTGGGTAGACTTAGATCTAATAGATCCGCATCTTCCTCCTTCCTCGGCTTAATCTCTAAGAAAAAGATTACTGTAGAGGCGAGTGTCACTGATCATGCTACGCACGGCCTACTTGCCTCAGAACAATTGGAGCGAGTAGACCTGCATGACTCCGTGTTGAAAGTGTAGATTTTGGAACCTGTCGGCCCACGGGTTCGATACTCACTCAAGTGCTGGGGTTTTCGTGCGACTGTCCCTGGCTGGACACTTTACAGCCATAGCCTAGTAGATCTAGTACTTTTGAAACCCATGAACTGTCACCTTAATATGACTGAAATAAAATATGTTAAAAGCGGCTAGAACACCGTTCAGTCATTTCGCTATTGGAGCAATACAGGGCCATCGTTGCCCTCTTGTTCATGGTACAGGTGTTCCCAGACCATGAAATGTAAATTACCTCGTGCACAACAGCTTTTTCTTAATTGTATTGGGCTAGAAGAATTCAGACAAGTCGAGCTCCCCCTTTTTTTTTAATTCGAAGCAGTATTTTCAATAGAGAAAAATCGACAAGTATTCGTTTCTGATTGGACGAAAAACACGGGTCTGTTACCATTGCAGTATACCCCAATGTAAATGTGAATACACCCGAAGTATTTTATGTTCACTTCGGCTTAGTACAGAGTGTAGCTTACTCTTGAACAAGACGCTTGAACACTTCATATAAAAACACGGTAAGACTATGATGTTCTTTGCCAAATTAAGCTCAAAAATTGATTCTTATTATTAGTATTATTTTAAGAATTACTAGTATTTTTTTTTTTTGCTGACTATTCAATCACATCACAATTGGAATATGGTAGATCTAGCAAGTGCAGAAATCGATCAAACTATGTTTTTTTTTATTTTACTAACTAACATTTTCTCCTTTTTGCATAATGTTTGCAACAGCCTTCTCTGTAAGGGTCGTTGGATATGCGAAAAGTTTACAAACAGCAAACGTGGTTAGTGCTATTTAAAGTACTCGACCTGCATGTTCCGGGTTCGAGCTAGAAACACAGATGTTTTCCTGATATTGTCTTTGGGCAAGACATTTCAAAACCTATGTCTAGCACTTGTGAAACCGGGACATACATGAATATGTAAGTTGTCGCCGAGATAACGGAAAAGTAGCAAAAAAAAAAAAAGAGGGGTAAACAAACATTTTATCAATCAATCAAGTAATTCTCGGGGTCCTCAAAACTCGAGATTGTTTAGTAAAGAATGAAAATTTGAAAGTGAAAATAAAGTAAAACTAGCTTGTTTCGGAAGTAGCCTCACCTCTTTCGGGAATAGAAAAGAAAAATATTTAAATGCTGACTAAACTGTCCTGCATTATGTAATATTCTAAAAATATCCTGTGTAGGGGGGTAGGGGGTATAAAATGTGATTCTAAAAGTAGCAGAAGAGAATAGTTCGTAGTTGCACAGTGCATACTGTAGAAGGCAGCAAAGTTGCTGGTCGTTTAAAATTGAAACCGATAGACAATAAACCGAAATATTAGCGTGATTCCTAGATATCTTTGGGATTTGAAGAATAGATTTGGGAAAAAAACAATATCTTATTTTGGGAGGAATTTTCTTAGGCCAATTTTCGGCCACATATTTCAGGTATGTAAATCTTCGATGCCGTACTTTCGGTTAACTCTTTACCAAACGACAAAATTTTAGCCTCGTCGAAATTCAAAAGATTTGCAGACGAAAAATAATAGTGACTCAAAAACTAAAATTTCTTAAATTTTGGAAAAGTGGAAAACGTTGTGGGAAAAGGAGAAAATGCTGGTTACCAGCATTTTCTCCTTTTCCCGCAATATTTTCAAAAGTCCTCCTCTCTAGCGTTAAAGGCGCTGACAGAGAAGGCTTTTGAAAACTTAGTGGAAAAGGAGAACATTTTGGTTGGCATTATTTTCTCCTTTTCCAACAATGTTTTCTACCCTTTCAAAGACAAATCCCATCATTTGAGACTCGTTTTATTTGTTGTCTACAGGTGAGTCATGGTCTGTGAAAAGGGTTTTTAATGCATCTGCGAAAAGTATCAACCCAGGTCAGCCTGCGCAGTCCGCGCAGGCTGACCTGGGCCGAACCTTTTCGCTATTGGTCAATTTTCTGCATGCCGAAGGACCAGTTTATTTCATGATTAAGTTTGTTGTTAAAAAAAGTGGATATTATGGATCCATAAGTATGTGATGGCTTGCTTTGTACCATGGATCACGGAGATGCATTAAGACCCGTTTTGTCAGAGCATGGCTCAAGTGTTTTGGGTTTAGATTAATCTAAACTTGTTTTCTTTGGTAAAGAGTTAGCATTCAACAAGTAAGTGCATGTATAGTAAAAAAACATATTCATTTTAGCCATATTGAAATTGTCTTCTGCAAAATTAATGCTTTCAATATGGACGTGTCTAAAATTTTGTCATTTGGAAAAGAGTTACTTTTGTGTTTCAGTTTAGTTATTCATCACTGGTCTCAGATGTTATCGAAGTACGCGTACACATTGAAACTTTTCGTTACCTAATAAATTGTTTTGACTATTAATTTCGATGGCTAAAATTGAGAGACCCTATCGTAATGGTTTAATTAAACCATTGGTGGTCGACTGTGTAGGATCCAGATCAGACTGCACCTTCCGTGCAGTCTGACCTTGGCCTTCCCTGTCAGGAACAAACTACTTACACGACGAGCTAAGCGGTGAAATGGTAACTTCATAAAACTATGTTGAACTACATTAATACATTAAATTGAAAATATTGCAAATATTTCCTAATATGGTTGAGTGGCGCTCTGGAAAAAAGGGGCTTTAATGCATCTTCGTCATGCATTTGCGTACGGTGTCGTCTTGGATGAGCCTGCGCAGTCCGCACAGGCTAATCCGAGACGGCACTTTAGGACTACATTAGATTTTGTCCCTCAGTAGACTTGCGCAAAATAGAAAATTACACAAAAACGGAGTGTGTCGTTTCGGAATAGTCTGCGCGGACTGCGCAAATGTTCGAATGCCCCTTTTCGCGTGTTGCAGACCATATAAAGCAATTCGTCGCACAACATGAATTCTTTTTGTCTGAAACCTGTTTGTTCATGGGGTAATATGGCCTGCAACACGCGAAAAGGGGCATTCGGGCATTTGCGTAAAGTGTCGTCTCGGATCAGCCTGCGCAGTCCGCGCAGGCTAATCCGAGATGCCACTTTACGACTACATTAGATTTTGTCCAACAGTAGACTTGCGCAAAACAGAAAATCACATAAGAACGGAAATTGTCGTTTCGGATAAGTCTGCGTGGAGTATGCAGGCTGATCCGAGACGACATATTACGTAAATGTCCGAATGCCCCTTTTCGTGTGTTGCAGATCATATGATGCTTTGACATGCAGAAAATATAGGGCGACTTGATTCATTTATGGTAACCATCTTTGCACCATCGATATCGTCCATTTATTCCTTATCTCAGTGACTGGCTTAACTGGTTTGCAATATTTGTGAATCCTTATCTAAAAGACATTAGCCGATGCTAAGCTATCAAGCGTTGTACATTACATATTATTTTTTTACAAAGGACCCTTCAAAACTGCGAAAATTGAAGAATTTGTCTATCGTTAGCTGTCGCAAATCACCGTTTAACTCAGTATTTTATAATTGGCCTCAACAGGCGAAAAGGGGCATTCGGACAATTGCGTAAAATGTCATCTCGGATCAGCCTGGGCAGTCCGCGCAGGCTAATCCGAAACGACACTTTCCGTTTTTATGTAATTTTCTGTTTTGCACAAGTCTACTGTAGCACAAAATCTAATGTAGTCGTAAAGTGCCGTCTCGGATTAGCCTGCGCGGACTGCGCAGGCTGATCCGAGACGACACTTTACGCAAATGTCCGAATGTACCTTTTCGAGTGTTGCAAGCCATATGATAGAGTCATACACTTACGTTAACTCTTATTCTACTAAATAAGTTAAATGAAACCCTCAAACCGATAGTAAAAACCCGAAAAGTGCTTTTTAAAACTTTTTTGTTTTTTTGGACAAAAATATCTCTTTATCGGACAGTGTAGATCCAAGATCAGACTGCACGTTCTGTGCAGTCTGATCTTGATCTACATTGTCCGCAAAAGGTCAGTGAGTCGCGCTCAGTAGCCTAAGAGTTAAAAAAGCGATTATTTGGAGTTAACTATCCGGTTAAAGAAGTAGGCCACATGACTGTAATTTGACTTGGCTTTCACGGTTGAAATATTTACATATACACCTAGTATTCTAATCCTTTCAGGGGCTTTTTCAGAAAGAATAGTCTGATAGGTCAAGATCAGACAACACAGAACATGCAGTCCGATCTTTGATCTACTGTTCCCTTGTTTGGTTAAGCCTGTAAAATAATATTCTTTATAAGTTTCGGTGGATTGTATTTTAAGCCTTCGAAAAAGGGCCGGCTAAAACATGTTTAGCCCTGAAAGAGTTGGTAGGTCCCAGATTGCAAACCGAGTGAAATATTTTCATATAGTTTTAACTGTTTACCAAACGACAAATTTTGGACTCGACCAAATTCAAAGCATTTGCGAACGGCAAAATAAATGTAGCTCGAATGATTAATTCTGCCCGTTTGATAGGGTAGAAAACGTTGCGGGAAAAGGAGAAAATGCTGGTTACCAGCATTTTCTCCTTTTCCCACAATGTTTTCAAAAGCCTTCTTCTGCAGGGTCCTTAAAACTGGAGATAGTGTGGGGAAGGATTAATTCGGTCCCAGGCTTAAAACCACCCATATTCAAATTACAGTCAGCATATTTGCTCAAGGTTGAATGACACCCTTCGCCCTTTGATCTTTACCAATGGACAAAATTTTAGACCCCCCCCCCCTCCCTAAATCGAAAGCACTTGCAGATGATAAATCAAATGAGACTCAAATGATGGGATTTGTATCAGAAAGGGCACAAAATATTGTTGCCAGTATTTCCTCCTTTTTCTATAATGTTTTTTAGAACCTTCTTTCGAATTTCAGGGTCGTTAAAACCCGGGATTGTGTGGTAAAGGGTAAAAGTTCCTTTCAAAACCTTTTTGCCAGTGTAAACTAAGATCTGACTGTACAAAACGTGCAGAGACGCAGTCTGCTCTTTGATCGACACAGGCCGCTTTCTGAGACATTCTGGACAAATGAAGCGTTGTAAATGTATTTATTTGAATTTTATTCCTAGACTTTATAAAAAGGTCTCTGTGGTTTATTCTTTTTCGCTTCTCACCTCTGACGCAAGTGCGAAAAGTAGTCAGTGACTTGGAAAGAACGTTGTGTCTGTGCTGGTGTTGGAAAGCCAGGAAACACATGCGTAGGTGCACTGACCGCCCTGATATGACCTAAGCTGTTAAAACGGCTTGAAACTCCAATTCAATCAATATGGTTTATTCTCGGCTGATTATAGGCTGTAATTAACTCCAACCTGTCGACGCCTGTTGTGAAAGGAAACAGTCTGAAAATTGCGATATTTGCGTAGGTCTATTGTACATTTTAAACAATAATGGCCCCGAATATTTAACAATCTAAAGAAAAAAATTAGACTGTGTGACAAAGATTAACCCTTAGGCTGCTAAGTGCGACTCAATGACCTTTTGCGGACAGTGTAGATCAAGATCAGACTGCACAGAACGTGCAGTCTGATCTTGGATCTACACTGTCCGATAAGGAGGTATCTCCACCAGAAATATCTTTGAAATAGCAACATTTGGGTTTTTACTATCGGTTTGAAAGCTTCATTTTACGTATTTTGGTGGATAAGCGTTAAAAGTTAGAAAACCCTCTTCACTGTCCGCTCCATAAACGAAAACAATGGCTTTTGCAGACGGCATACATCAGGATTAGGATCAGAACGTGCAGTTTGATCTTAGGTCCATACTGTCGGCTTCAACCCGTGTATATTCAAGTTTTACAAACAAATAATAAGATTCTTTTCCGATTTCAGTGGATTGCATTTTCAGCCCTCGCAAGAGGGCGATTAATGGCATGCAATACGCGAAAAGGGGCATTCGGACATTTGCGTAAAGTGTCGTCTCGGATCAGCCTGCGCAGTCCGCGCAGGCTAATCCGAGACGGCACTTTACGACTACATTACATTTTGTGCTATAGTAGACTTGCGCAAAACAGAAAATTACATAAAAACGGAAAGTGCCGTCTTGGATTAGTCTGATCCGAAACGACACTTTACGCAAATGTCTGAATGCCCCTTTTCGCGTGTTGCAGGCCATTTTATTGGAGAGGTCATCAGACCTCTCCAACAGTGGTGAGTTTAAAAGGCAGACTGCCACAGAATTTGCTGTCTAAATCCATTTTTCTTGCGAAATTGTACTGATACACAGTCTGTTTCGTCATGGTTTTGTAAATAAAGCGAAATCAAAAAACCGAAACAGGAAATAGACATGGTTTATTCTTATGTGACGAATTTCAGAAAATATTTGTTATATTAATTTGCCATGGCTGCAAATGACCTCTCACATAATTGTAATTTTTCATTAAGCAAATAAATCTAAGGAGAAGAAAAAAATTTCGTAAAAAAAAAAAGAGAAAGAAGACAGCTGGACAAAAATCATGCGACTTGAAAACGCGACAAGAAGGTCAAATGAGCGTCATGTAAAGCATATGAGGTTTCTACGCGGCGGCTTTTTTACTTGTTTGTTTACATATACCAAAATATATTGAAATTAAAAGCCAATAAACTATTGGAAAACAATGATGCTGATCTCTCCTGGCTTCTTTTGTAAAGAAGCCAACTTGTATTATAATATCTGGCGCTGAGAGAGTAAATGGTTTTATTACGTCAATAATATTTGTGCAGTGTATCATAATCGTGATCCATTATCGCACTACCTTCAGTCTGAAGGGTTGCTGCGATGTTATTATTTTGATTGTGTTTCCGCATCCCTTCATGGGGGCCATTCTTTAATACCGTCTGGAAATTTCAAAATCTTACTGGTCATCTTTCAGTCTGCTTAATGTGTCTTTAATTTGCTTTAAGGTATTATCGCACTAGCACAAATTTAAGCTACTTCAATCGACATCCTAGATGAAAACGATGTAGGTCAAAACAACATTTGTACAACTGACAAGCAATCGTTATTTTTCCCCACAGTAAAACAAACGTAATTTTACTAGAGCCGAGCCGAACTCGGTGGTTCCGTCCATGAGGGAGCAGGGCGGCAATCTAGATGGTCGTGATATTGAGTTCTAGCTCGGCGAATCTTTATTTCAAGGATTGATAATCATGCAGTCACGTGAAAAGAATGTATTCTTATCTGTCCACTTAACAGTTGAGTGGCGCTGTGGGAAAAGGGCTTAAATGCATCTTCGTAATGCATTATACCAAGCAAGCTGAAGCATGATATGCAACCATTTCGTCAAAACCGGCCGAATCATGAGTTAGAGTAATAATATCTTGAACCGAAAAAAAAAAAAAAATAGCAAACAGTTTCGACGAGGTCAGCCTGCGCGGACTGCATGTGCAAAAAGTATCGACCCATGTCAGCCTGCGCGGACTGCGCAGGCTGACATGGGTCGATACTTTTTGCACATACATAAAATTCCTTTTTAGCTCATTCAATCTGAGCACGAAGTACTTCAGGCGAGCTTTTATGATAGCGCTGTGTCTGTCGTCCGTCGTCCGTCAACTTCATTTACCTCGTGTACGCTCTAGAGGTTGCATTTCCTACTTTGATACCATGAAATTGGTCAGAATGTATGTCTTGACGAGCCGAGCCCCGGTAGCTAAGTCGGTAGCGTGCAGGACTTGAGTACAGGGAGTCGTGAGTTCGATCCCTGGCTTGGCCAATTTCTTTCCGAGGATTGATGATAGTCATTGCGACAGGATTCACCCCTCTCCCGCCGCTGACCATTGTCTCGAAGATGGTTTTGTGGGAAAGCAGCCAGTAGCTTTGAAAGAAAATTGTGCGGAGTACATGTACTGGTAAAAGAGAGTCCAGGAAAGCATGGATAGGTGCACTGGCCGTCGCGATATAACTGGGAGAATGTTGAAAACGGCGTTCAACACCATACAATCAATCATTGTCTTGACGATATTTCGGACGAGTTTGAAAATGGGTCACGTTGGGTCAAAAAGTAGGCCGCTAGGTCAAATCTTAGAAAAATCTTGTTTACGCTCTTGAGGCCACATTTTCGGTCAAATACTAATGAAAATGGTCAGAATATTAATCTTGATAATATCTCGCACAAATTTGAAATTTGGTCCCATTGGATAAAAAAAGAAGGTCCCTATGTCAAATTTTAGAAAAACCTAGTATACACTCTGAAGGCCACACTTTCCATCCAATACTTATGAAACTTGGTCAGAATAACAATCTAGAAAATATCTTATACAAGTTTGAAAATTGGTCAGATGGAATCAAAAACTAGGTCACCAAGTCAAATCTTTGAAATACCTTGAGAACGCTTCAGAGGCTACTTTTCCATCCAATTCTTATAAAGATTGGTCAGAATGTTTGCCTTGATAATTATCATAGATGAGTTTATAAATGGGTCACCTGGGGTCTAACTAGGTCAAATCTTACCAAAAACCTTTAGTAAACTCTACATACCACATTTTCAGTCTAATACTCATGAAAGTTGGTAAGAATATTAATCTTGATAATATCTCAGATGAGTTTGAAAATTGGTCAAGTGGGTTCGAAAAATAGGTCACCAGGTCAAATCTTCAAGCTACCTTGTGTACGCTCCAGAAGCCACATTTTTTGTTCAATTCTTATCAAAATTTGTCAGAATCTTTGTCTTGAAGATACCTCAGACAAGTTTGAAAATGGGCAACATGGGATCACTAACTAGGTCACGGGGCAAAATCTTAGTCAAACCTTGTGTACACTCCGAAGGCCACATTTTCAGTTCAATGCTCTGGACAGTTGGTCAGAATACTAATTTTTGATAATATCTAGGACGAGTCAAATTAATTCACCAGTTCAAATCGTTGAAATAACTCATGCATGCTCGAGAAGCCACATTTTCGGTACAATTCTTATTAATAATACGTCAGAATTTCTTCATTGATAATATCTTTGATGAGTTTGTAAATGTATCATATCGAATATCTTTGATGAGTTTGTAAATGGATCATATCGGCTCAAAAACTAGGTCACCAGGTCAAATCTTTAAAAAAACCAAAAATTTCCTACACTCTAGAAGCCACATTTTCGGTCCAATACTCACGAAATTTGGACAGAATAGTTGTCTTGATGATAGCTTGTATGAGATTAAAACTTAGTCACTTTGGGTCAAAAACTAGGTCACCAGGTCAAATCATAGAAAAACTGCGTACACTCTAGAGGCCACATTTTCAATCCAATACTTATTTAAGTTAGTCAGAATGTTTGTCTGGGTGATATCTCGAACATGTTTGAAAAGGGGTCATCTCGGGTCAAAAACCAGGTCCACGGGTCGAATTTTGGAAAACATTGTCTCTATAGAGACCACATTTTCTGCCTTATCCTCATCCTCAGACCATTTGTCCCGATGATATCTATAATGGTTTGAAAATGGGCCATGTTGGACTACAAGTAGGTCACAGACTGATTCTAAAGAAAGCTTGTGTATGCTCCAGAGGCCACATCTTCGGTCCAATACTCATGAAAGTTTTTTAGAATGTTTGTCATTATATCTCGGAAGAGATTGGAAATGGGTAGTAATGTTTAAAGGTTCATGTGAGCGACTTCAGGGCCATCATTGCCCTCTTGTTTACAGAGCAGGGCTAACCAAGATTGTTTAGGCGTTGTTACTGCCGGAATATGGCCAGTGGCTTAGACAGTATTATATAAACTACTTGTGAAAGAAACCCTTGAACTCGTATTCACCAACCATTTGACAAATTGCCGAAAGCTCTTCACAAATATGGGAAAAACCGTTTGCTTTCGATTTTTACTCCTAGAAGGGTGTCACACCCAATAGTTATTCATTCAACATTATATCTGCAGAGAAAGTTTTTTTGTTACTTGAAAAAAGTAAGTGCCAATAAATCTACAGGGCTTGATGAGATTCCAGCAAGACTAGTCAGAGATGGTGCTGCTGTATAACATTCCCTCCTACTCATGTACTTATCTCTTATACAAGGTGTAGTCCCAGAAGACCTTGAAATCGCCAGGGTAGTCCCTATTTACATGAAGAATGACAAAACAGAAGTTGGCAATTACCGCCCTATTTCGATACTCGGTATCATTTCTAAAATTTTTGAGCGTGTAGTTTATGATCAAGTAGAAGAATAATTGGCGAGAGGAAATTATTACATAGATTTCAATCTGGTTTCAGGAAAGGTTTTTCAACTGACTCCTATCTACTCCATCTTTCAGATTACATAAAGTTCGAAATGGATAAAGGCTGTCTAGTTGGTATGATCCTTCTAGATCTTCAAAGGACCTTCGACACTGTTGACCATTCAATTCTACTAATGAAATTGGAGGCTCTTGGATTTAGTCAAGATATAGTTAAATGGTTTAGGTCTTACTTAACAGATAGGCAGCAACTAGTTGACATCTCGGATATCAGGTCAGAGCCTCGTAACATTACTTGCGGTGTCCCTCAGGGATCAATCCTAGGCCCATTACTATTCTTAATTTACGTTAATAACATGTGTCACGTCGTAAAAAATAAGTTACTGCTTGATGCAGATGGCTCGGCTATTATTGTGTCCGGTCGAGACAGATTTTATATTGAAAATAACTTAAAAAAGATCTCGAAACTGTTAGTCATTGGCTCATAAACAATAAGTTATCTTTACACCTAGGTAAAACAGAATCCATAACCTTTGGATCTAAGCAAAAAATAAAATCTAGCTCTGATTTGAACATAGAATGTAATGGACACAAAATCCAATCCAAGTCATCAGTAAAATACCTAGGGGCAACGTTAGATCAAAGCCTTACAGGTGAATCCATGGCTCAGTCTGTTATAAAAAAAAAAGCAAACAGTCGGTAAAAGCTACTGTATAGAAATAAAGACTATCTCACGGAGAAAACAAAGAACCACTCTTGTATGAGTGCTACAAGTAGTGCTCGAAGCGTTGTTGGCGGCTCGGGGAGTGTACGAACACGCCTATCCAGAACATCCCAAAGATACTCTTTATGCGACAGATCCGGACTGTACACATTGTTTTGTTGAAGAAACGCTATGCTAAGCATTGCTACATGCACCCGAGCGTTATCCTGTTGAAACGTAACTTTGTGTTGATGTATGAATGGCACAACAACAGGTAGTAGATTGAGGTCAACATAACGCTGTCAAACGGCCATCAATGAATACCAGGGGCGTTCTGCGTCAATAAGCTATGACAGCCCACACCATTAAGCCACCTCCTCCGAACAGATAAACTTCAACTACACAGTTCTCACGAAAACGTTCTCCGTCACGCCTGTACACCCGTCGGCGGCCGTCAGCTTTATACAACAAGAACCTCGACTCATCAGAAAACATAACATTACACCATAGACGAAAGGGAAACAGGTTTTGTCTGTGTTGTGTTAGCCAGTTCATTCTAACCTGACGTCGTTGTGGTCACAACAGTTAATTGGATACCAACGTATGGACGACGAGGCCGTAACCCAAACTCTCGAAGGCGGTTCCTGACAGTATCTGGACTTTTTCGATAATAGTGAGTTCCTGGCGTTTACAAAGCAGTTTCAACGGCCGTACGGAACCGATTACAAAGATGGGTTAAACGCATGTATCGATCCTGTCGACGTGTTGTGACGCTCGGACGTCCACTTCTTGGCCTGTCATTTGTAGTTCCCGTTTGGCGTAGACGCTGGTACAAACGACTTATCGTAGAGCTACTCACTTGGAAGCCCCCGGCGATGACGCCCCATGACGTTCCGCGTTAAAGCATTTGGACCGCTTCATTACGTTGTTCTTGTGACAAACCTACCATGTTTCAAGGGACAAAAAGACCAGACTTTCGAATCCCAAACACTAGGCAATACACAATGTCATTATGGCTAAATTATTGTGTACATTTAATGTGCTGAACGTGAAATTGTTAAAACACTGAGTTTCTCACTTGAGCGATTAAATCTACAAGTAACGTGCAAATGTTTTGGCCGTTACAAAAATTAAAAAGTTCGAAATTGAATCACAAAATTAGTCTGCAGTCAACTCGTTGTTTACATGAAAATAGGTTAAAAAAGTTGCGTTTCTTTTTCGGTTCAGTATATTACTCTGTAACTTAAGATTTTATACCACCAAATTAAGGGTACCCGCCCATCCACTGAAAATTCAAATAAAGCGTTATGGAGCTAATTGAGTTCCTAGTGATGTTTAGTACTGTGCTTATTGCCAACATCAAAAAATCGAAGATGTTTATCACATTATCTGCGTATATATGCCAGATTTTTTGTAGTCTAATGGAAAGATTTTTTTAAAAAAAAGTTTTTTTTTTTTTAATCAGACCATCTATGAATTCATCAATTGATACGTAGTCAAGAATGACAACTCTTGAATAATCTAGAACTATATTTAAAGGAAGCATTACAGAATAGCGTTTTCTGTAACATGACTAAATCCTCATTTTCCCCCTTTTAATTCGATACTTTGACATCTTCAACCTACTCTCCTGCCTCATCATTGTAAGTCTATGATAATTAGTTTATTACTCTATAATTACCTTATATTTTGTTAATCTAATGACCTGCCGCAGACGATCTTTTTCGTCTAGCCGCAGACACTTTTTTGGGATATTGTGGATGTAGGAGCATAATTTGCTGATTCGGCAATTTCTTCATCTGCAACAATGTTTCCACATCTGTTCTCCAAACAAGACTGTTTTAAGAGTTGATTGTCCATTTTGCCTCGTCGTCCTGAGAATACTTATCAGTGTAGCAGACGATCTGTTTTACGTCTTGCTACAGACACTTTCTGGGAAATTTGTGAAATGTTTGGGTGGAGGAGCAATTGAATGTACATGTATTCTGTAATTTCTCCTTTACAACAATACTTTAACATGTAATCATTTATACAAATGTGTTTGGTTGTCTTTCCACTTTGTACATTTTTTCCAAAGCAGTCCAATTCTTTTATTGTACAGTCATTTGGACATGGATGCTGTCAAAGTCACGCGTCAGTTGTTCATTTAAATAACTTTTAAAGCACCTTTCACGTCTATAGTTGCCCTTGCGGGCATGCGGGCAGTGATGATCAAGATCAGACTGCATAAACGTGCAATCTGTTCTTTGATCTACACTGCCCGCTTTGCTGAGATACTGCAGACCAAAAGCGGCCACAAAGTTATAACTATCTAGGACTTATTCCAGACTGATAATGTCCTTTGGGTTTGTTCGGCGCATTAAGGGTTAGATTTCAATTTTATGAGTGGCTGTTTTCAAAATACTAATGTAGTGGTTATCTAATTTGTGCATGGATGTATTTCAAGGATACATGTGTTTATTATCCATTTCCTACACGGATGTTTTCCAGGGATTTGCTACATTGATTTACAATTTATAGTTGGGTCTTTTTCAAATGGCAGGGATGCAGTTTCTCTCAAGAGGTGATGAGCAATTAACGGTTTACCACACAACCCCGGGTTTTAACGGAACTTGGAATACGGCCTTTCCAAAACATTGTGGGAAAAGGAGAAAATGCTGGTGACCAGCATTTTTTCCTTTTCCCATAATGTTTTCTACGCTTTCAATGACAAATTTCGCCATTTGGTCTACCATTGATTTGTCGTCTGTAAATGCTTTCAATTTGGACAAATCTAAAAATTTATTGTTTGGTAAAGAGTTAATATCCTTTTTTTTTTTCCAGTTGATCAACGTCATGTGTTATGCACCATGTTTATACTTTATTTAATAGTTAATGTATTTATGTTCAAATCGTAATAAAGAGAAAAGTGAGGGAAGTAAGACAGAAAAAGTTACTATCTGTTTGAGAAAAAACATAGTTTGAATGGACATATTGTTTTATTTCATAGCTATGGCAGCACGACCTGACAGATACTCCTTAGGGCGGTATTTTGGACCCCCAAATAAAATTTTCAAGCTGGATCTTTGGAAAGTGATTGAATATTGGCATGATACAGGTAATGCACAAAAAATCATCATCATCGTCATCATCATCATCGTCAATGTTGAAGTTGAAAATATATATTTCTTGTGTGTAATCTAGTCTGCATTTTTATCTGATTCTTTTGAAACTTGCACAAATTCTTTATATCATCAATAACTTGAAACTTATTTATTTTGAAGAAGATCCAAAAATGAGTAGGCAAAAGTAGCCATGGAAAATCCAAAATTTATATTTCTTGTTTAGGTGATAAAGTCTGCATAATTTTCATCTGATTCTTTTTAAACTTGCACAGTATATTTATACCATTATGATCAAGGGGTTTAACTCTGTTGCAAATGAAGAAATTCCAATGATTGGTTTAGGAAAAGTAGCCATTTGATGACTTGGTCTTATTCACTGAACAATTTCCACATTATTTGGTTCCATTCCATTCACCTTACTGGGACTGTTAAAACAATAAGTACTATCAAACTGAATCAAACTTGGCTTGATCCCAAGCAATAGGTTTTTTAGCTTTTGTGATGTGCCATCATGCATTGTGTGTCATCAACCTTTAGCTTGTGTAGGCTCCAGAGGCATCAATTTTAGTCAGATACTCATGAAACTTTGTCAGAATGTTTGTTGTCATAATGTCTTGGACGATTTGGAAAATGGGTCACCGTTGGGTCAAAAACTAGGTCACTAGGTCAAATCTTAAGGAAAAAAAAAAGAATCTGGTGTACAATCCATAGGCCACATTTTGAGTCCAATACTCTTGAAAGTTAATCGAAATCTTTGGCTTGAAAATATCTCAGAGGGGTTTGAAAATGGGTCACATCTGATGATAAACTAGGTCTTTAAGTCAAA
Source organism: Hippopus hippopus (assembly GCA_946811185.2). Classification (NCBI taxonomy): domain Eukaryota; kingdom Metazoa; phylum Mollusca; class Bivalvia; order Cardiida; family Cardiidae; genus Hippopus; species Hippopus hippopus. The sequence continues at coordinate 54,143,809 of OX328103.1, forward strand.
TCTTTGAAAAACCTTTTGTGAGCTCCAGAGCCACATTTTTTGCCCATTACTCATGAAACTTGGTCAGAATGTACATGTATGTCTTGATGATATGTGAAAATGGGTCATGTTGAGTGAAAAACTAGGTCACCAGGTAAAATCCCTGAAAAAGCCATGTGAACGCTCTAGAGGTCAGATTTTCAATCCAGTACTCATGAAAGTTTGTGAGAATGATAGTCTTTGTAATATTTCAGATTAGTTTGAAAATCTGTCATGTGGGAGATAAAAAGTAGGGCACCAAGTCAAATCTTAGAAAAACTTTGTTTGCAATCCAGAGGCCACATTTTCAGTCTAATAACAATGATATTGGGTCAGAATATTTATCTTGATGATATTAAGGATGAGTGTAAAAATAGGTCATGTTGGGTGAGTTTGAAAATGGGTCACATGGGGTTTAAACTAGGTCACTAGGTCAAACCCTAGAAAAACTTTGTGTACACTGTGGAAGCCACATTTTTTGTCCAATACTCGTGAAAGTTGTTCAGAATGTTTGTCTTTAAAATAGTTCCTAGGAAGACTGTGAAAGTCAGTCTCAGTGGGCCAAAAACTAGGACATTACGTCAAATCTTGGAAAATCTTTATGTACACTCTAGAGGCCACATGTTCTGTCCAGTACTCATAAAAGGTGGTCAGAATATTTGCCTTGATAATATCTACAACAAGTTTGAAAATGGGCCATTTTGGGCTAAAAAGTAGGTCATTCAGACAAATTCTAGAAAAGGCTGTTGTACTCTCTAGAGGCCATATTTTCAGTCCAATACTCACGAAAGTTTGTTAGAAAGTTCGTCATATTATCTCGGAAGAGATTAGAAATTTGACATCTTTTGTCAAAAGGCTCAGGTGAACCATTCAAGGCCATCATGGCCCTCTTGTTTACACTTACTCATTACTTCCTGAAGCAAATGTAAAGCAGACAACTTTGAAGACATGAAAATACACAAGTAAAATATGAATAATCAACAGGAATTTATGTGTAAAAAACATTGATTTGATTCAAACCTAGTGGCAAACAGAGAAATAGCTTGTTACAAGCAGGATTTCCTTGTCATGATGTTTTCCAAAATGTCAGGTCTAGACAAAGATGTAATGTAATTAATGTCAAGTAATTAACCCTTTACCACACAATCCCATGTTTTAATGACCCTGATAAGGAAAGCTTATGAAAACAATGCAGGAAAAGGAGAAAATGCTGGTAACCAGCATTTTCTTCTTTTCTAGCAATGTTTTCTACCCTTCCAAGAACAAATTTTATTTTTTGAGTCACATTTGTCATCTACAGATGCTTTCAATTTTGACAAGTCTATTATTTTGTCATTAGGTAGAGAATCTTTTCGTACAAAGATTTGTCAACTGCAGAGGCAGCTAGACAATAAAATTTTAGACTCTCAGTTGTTGATAGCATTTGCAGATGTATCTTATGATGGGATTTCTTTTTGACAGTATAGGAAACTTTTTGAAGAAAAGAGAAAATATATGAATTTTCTTTTTTCTTATCCCTAGCACTCAACAAACCTGAAGATCAGATAAACAGAGTGACCAAAGTTAAACACAATTTATTTCAAAACTCTCTGGAGCACCATACAGACAAATATGAGCCACGATACTTTGTTGTGCGTAGAGGTCAACCGTTTGTCCTTGGCATTGAACTTACCCAGGAGTACAAAGAGGACAAAGATGATTTAAGACTGGTTTTCCAGTTTGGTAAGTTTTTCTTCCCATATTAGTTTACATGTGCACTAAATTTATCCATGTAAATGTAATTTCTCTGTGTTTACCATACCATTACTGATAGATCAGCCTTCCTGTACATGTAGGCCAAAAGTAGGCTTACCCTTAATAGGTATGCACTGTACAATAACTGTGGGCATACTACTGGCTCACTCTGGTCATGTAGCTGTTTTGCAGGAAAAGCATTTGAGACATGCTCTGTGAAAAGGGGGTTAAATGCATCTGCAAAAAGTATCAACCCAGGTCAGCCTTTGCAGTCTGCACATACTGACCTGAGTCAAAACTTTTTGTATAGTAAAATATCTTGCATGTTCAAGGACTATTCTATGCCAGGACTGAACAGTTGTTAGATAAAATGGATTTTAGGGTGACTTGCTGGGTATAGTGCATCACGTAGATGCATGAAACACCCGCTTTCCATAACATGGCTCATTTCTATTCCTATGGCAAACTTTGTGAACCCAATCAGATTCAGAGTTTTTCCTTCACTAGGTATAAAAAACACTGGAACCTTTGGTACAGGCTACTTGTTTGTGTTTCTGAACAGGGAAAGATCCAAAGATATCCAAGAGAAGTGATGTACAGCTACCTCTGTCTGGTAAAGTGAACACCAAAGGCTGGGCTGTCAAGATAGAATCCAAGGAAGGGAAAACCATTAAAGTAAGGGTGACCACTCCAGCAAACTGTTATGTTGGAAAATGGACTCTTATTATAGATAATGTGAAGGAAGTTGGAGGATCGTTTGAACTCCATAGATACAAGCATGAGCCCAAGATTTATGTCCTGTTTAACCCTTGGTGTGAAGGTAGACCAGCTTTTATTATCTTTTTTTCTCCATCAAATTATTAACCCTTGACTGCATGGCAAAATTTTAGACTCATTCATGTTGAAGGATTTTACAAACGACAACTCAAATACTTTTTAAATGATAGTATTTGTTCTTGAATAGGTAAAAAAACATTATGGGAAAAGGGGAACTGCTGGTTATCAGCATTTTCTCCTTTTCCCACTATGTTTTCCGTAGCGTTCTTTCTCAAGGTCATTAAAACTCAGGCTTGTGTGGCAAGAGGTTAAACCTTTTACCTGACCATTCTTTGCTGTAATGTCCCCCAAAGTATCAACATTTTCTCCTTTTCCCACAATATTTTCTACCCTATCAAAGAAAAATTGCATCATTTCAGCCACATTTGTCGTCTGCAAATGTTTTCAATCAAGACTAGTCTGAAATAATGTCTTCTGTTAAAGAATTAATATTTTGCAGTGGCGGGGCGGGGCGGGGCGGGGCGGGGGGGAGGGGCGGGGCAGGGCAGGGCAGGGCAGATGATAAACTACATGACATTGTATTACCATTTTGGAGACTTTCTTTCCTTAAACATTTCAAAACCTTTTATTTTGGCCATCTCCTATTTTTTTTGAAATGTTAATTTCTCAAAGATTCAGATAAGGAAAAAAATGTTTCTGTCCAAATATATTAAGCCGAGACCTGGTAGCATACAGGACTTGAGAACAGGTGTGTTTGCCGATTCCAAGCGTGACCAATTTCTTTCCAAGGATGATAGTAATAGCGACAGGATTCTTTCCTCTCTCACCACTGACTATTGTTTTGAGGATGTCTATGTTGGAAAGCAGCCAGTGGCTTGGAAATAATATTGTGCGGAGCACTGGTAAAAGAATGCCAGGAAAGCATGGACAGGTGCACTGGTCTCAGCCACATAAATGAAATAATGTTGAAAAAGGTGTTAAATACCATACAATCAATCAATCAACTAAATATATTGGCAAATTATGGTAACACTTAAGGCAGAGATTGGGGATATAGGACCTTGGGATAAACCTGTAAACAGACATACAGAAACAGAAATTCAAAGCTAATGAAATCATTTTCCTTTTTCTACTTCATGTACATGTTATCAATTTATTCTATGTGATGAAAGGTTTTTATCAAGAGAGACCTTTCCAAGGATTCATGAAAGTCTCTGCTCCTGGGTTCACATCACTCTTGGGTGGATAGTTGCCAGTGACTTGGTAAGAATGTTGTTTTGATTTGTTTGGAAAACATAATGAATGCATAGTCAGATGCCTTGACACTAATCACAAAGGTTTTGTGTTCAAAAGGATAAACAAAGGATAAAGAAGAAAATGCTGATAATCCGAACTTTCTCATTTTTCGCCATTTTGTTTTTAAGATCATTCTTACTTTCCCAAACAGGCCTGTATCTAACAAACCTGTGGAGGAAAGCTTTTTGAAAACATGGCTGGAAAAGCAGAAAATGTTGGTATGAAAAATTTTCTGTTCAAACAATGCCGACAATTTCTCACAGGTTTGTGATACTCTCAGGTAATCAATAATACATGTGGACTCTGTTGAATCATATTCAAATAAGTCTGATGATGTCATTTATTTGAACTCAAAGAAAAAGGCTGAGTTACTGATTGCAAACAAACCAACCAATATTTTAAAGCTTGATCTTGCACTGTTTAGCTTACTGGAGCATGAAGTGCTCATGGTGAGCTTTTGTGACCGCCCATTGTCAATCACCCCTCGTCAACAATTTCTTTATACATCTTGTCCTCCTAAACCACACCTCACAGGAATCTTGGGTAGGTCAAGGTCTTTCAAATGCATTGAAAGAGTTGGATTTAAGCAGAACTTTAGTTGCTATGGCAACAAAAAAGGAATTGCTTGATTGGTTGATTGATTCAAAGGTGTTTTACACAGCTTTCAATATCATTTCAGTCATATTACAGCAACAGCACACATATTTGTGTATGTCCTGGGTTTCACCATACAGGGCTCTGAAGTTTCTTGTCCAAGGACACTCCCACAATGAACTCTGTGCTACCAGTGAGGCTCCAACCCAAGGCCTCTAGGTTACAAATCCTACACTTTACAACTATTGGACCTCTAACAAACTTGTTCAAATTGTAGCCATCAGGTCAAAATTGGCCCTGTGGGGTCAGGAATTTTACATGGGCTTGTATAGTGAAAGAGTGAAGTGAAGAGCTGAAATATTTGGCATAAAACATCATCTAGTGGGCCGCTACCAGGTTTGTTCAAATTATGTCCCTGAGGTCAAAATTGGCCACACCTTGGGGGTGTGTATTGTGAAAACTTTGAAAACATTTTTGTTTCAAACTGAAAGGCTTAGAGCCATTATTTTGTTTGTAGCATCATCTAGTGGCCATCTTCCAAGTTTGCCAGAATCAAAATTGGCCCCATCCCACAGATCACAAGTGTTACATGGTCTTATATTGTCAAAATTTTGAATACGTTCCAAAAAAAAGGCCTAGAGCTGTAATATTTGGTATGTAGTGTCATCAAGTAAACTTCTACCAAGTTTGTTCAAATGATTCTCATAGGCTTAAAATTGGTCCTGTTACAGGTATCACAAGTTTTTATTGGCTTGCACATTGCAAATTTTGAAAACATTCTTGTTCCAAGCAGAAAGGCATAGAGCCGTAATATTTGGTTTGTAGCATTATCAAGCAAACCTCTACCAGTTTTGTTAAAATAAAGCCTAAATGGTTAAATTGGCTCTGCCATGGGGGTCACAAGTATCAGAGGGCATGTGAACTGAAAATTTTGAAATTCTTCTTGTTCCAAACAGAAAGGCTTATAGCTGTTACATTTGGTAAGAAGTATCAACTAATGGCCCTCTTCCTAGTTTATGCAGCCAATACCTTTGGGACCAAAATTGGACCCACCTAGGGATCACAGATTTTATATAGTCCTTTAAGACCTTGAGGACTTTTAAAAAAGAATCTTCTTCCAGATTGAAAGGCTTGGAGCTGTAATACTTTGTACATAGCATCATCTAGTGGACCTCTACCAAGTGTGCTCAGATGATGCCAATAGGGTCAAAATAAACTATGCCCATAGTGCCACAACTTTTTCACAGGCTTGTACAGTGAAAACTTTGAAAAAGTTGTTGTCCCAGATCGAGAGGCTATTCATGTCGAGTGAAAAAGTAGGTCACTGGGACAAATCTTAGAAAACCATTGTATAGTCACTCTTCAGGCCAAATCATCAGACATATATTCTTGATAGTAGTACAGAATGTTTGTCTTTATGATATCTCGGATGAGTCTAAAAACGGGTAACCTCAAGTTCAAAAGTAGGTCACATGCATTCATTCTAGAAAAACCTTGTGTATGTCGTAGGCCAGATTAAAATCTAGGCAGATCTGGAATCTGCCCAGGCAGATCTGGAATCTGCATAGTCCTAATTAAAATCAATTTAGAATTCTAAACCAAATGGTTTGGCCAACCAGAATAAATGTTACTTTCAAATTTAGAAAATTCTGGACAATGAGACTAGAATGTTTAATGTCCAGTTTCATGACATTCTCAGAGAAAAGTATTTTTTGTAGTATTTATCATTGTATCTGTTTAACAAACATTTTTCTTTTAAAAAAAAGGGGTGAAAAGGCCCCTTTAAAAACAAATTTTAACAATCTCACATGTAAATGATAGTGAGGAGGAAGGCTTTGAAAACATTGTGGTAAAAAGAGAAAAAAGCTTATAACCAGCATTTTGTCTATTCTCCTGTATGATTGCCACTCTTTCAAAGACAAAAAACATCATTTGAGGCGAATTTAGTTTGTTGTCTGCAATATTTTTCATTTCCACAAGTCTGAAACTTTTTGTATAGTATACGAGGGTTGTTCGATATGTAATGTGTATTGTACGATATCTCAAAAGCATTCGACTCAAATAGTGAAATGAACATTACATCCCTTCAAAGTATTCTCCGCGGTTTGAAATACATAATTTCAATCTCTGAATCCATTTCTGAAATGCGTCATGGTACACTGCTTTAGGTAGATCTCTGAGGCACTGACTGATGGCTGAGCCAAGGGCTTGTCGGGACTTGAAACGATGACCAGATAAGAACTTTTTAAGTTTTGGAAAAAGGAAAAAGTCGCATGGGGCTAGATCTGGAGAGTATGGTGGGTGTGGCAAGACGGTAACCTTCTCCAACTTCAAAAATTGCTTCACAAGCTCAAATGTATGTGATGGAGCATTATCATGAAGTAGACGAACATGCCTAAATCCTGACACAGGGCGTCGTTTAAGATAATATTTCTTGACCTTTTTTAGTATAACATCTCGGTAATACCGACCTGTAACACTTTTGCCTTTCGGCACCGAAATTTGTACAGCTATACCATCACATGAGAAGAATATGCAATAAAGAACCTTCTTTGTGCTTGTGCTTCTTTAGGCAACTACAGGCCTTCTACCGTGTTTAGTTAGCCATATTTTGTTTCCAATTTTTCTTACTGGTTCGAAATAGTGAATCCATGTTTTGTCACCAGTAACAATGTTTGCAAATTGTCTTTGAATTTGGGAAACATTTTTAGCAATTGCTTAGCAGTTTGTACTCGTACCCGTTTTTGGTCATCTGTCAATATATGAGGTATCCATCTGGCAGAAATCTTTCGTACTTTCAAAATACGCTTCAAAATGAAATGCACCCGCGATAGCAATATGCCAACAGCATTGGCAATATCACGAATCGTGTATCTGCCATCACTTTCAATTATTTCCCTGACTTTTGAGACATTTGCCTTGCCTATTAAAGTCACAGGTTGGCCAGATTTTGCTGTATCTTTGACGGACTCTGTGCCAGTCAGAAATTTCTTTCTCCAACTACGAACTGTCTCATAAGATACCTTATCAGACCCATAAACTTCCCCCAATTCAGTAAAAATCTGCATTACCGAATGACCGAGTTTTGTGCGAACTTTTATATAAGCTCTAATTTCTTCAATATTCTTTATCCGTTTCCCAACCATTTTTACAACAGTGGTCAACGACTAGCTCTATTGAAATGACTATAAGTTTAAAACTATGTGGAACTGAAGGCTCGTGTTTATACCGTTGGAAAGGTATTGAATAGAGCTATTCAAGCGTCTTATCATCCACGAAATCGTGCAAAGCGTTATCGCGCTGTGGTACAATACACATTACATATCGAACAGCCCTCGTAGAGTTTAAATTCCAAAACAGTGAAGAAACAAAAACACTGTAATATTTTGTAGAGGATACTGTATACATGGCTGAGGCAGACAGAAGAGAAGAATATGTTCTTAATGAAAATGGAAAGATTTACGTGGGTAGTGGTTGGTGGCCATCTCCTAGGAACTGGGTATTTGGTCAGGTAAGTTCTGCCACAATAGGCACAAGGAATAAGTACATGTATATAGGAAAAAGGGAACAAACTGTGACAAAAGGAGAAATCACTGATTATGAGCAGCTTTTTTCTTTGATTACAATATTTTCAGTTATTGTCTGCTCATGACATTTGTTAACCCTTTACAAGACAACAAAAGTTTAGCCTTGTCCAAATTGAAAGCATTTGCAGATGACAATTTCAGTGTGACTCAAATGGTGCAATCTTTCTTGGATTGAGTAGAAAACATTGTGGGGAAAGGAGATAATGCTGGTTGCCAGCATTTTCTCCTTTTCCCACAATGTTTTCAAAAGGCTTATTTTCCAGGGTTGTTAAAAGTGTGTGGTAAAGGGTTTATTGGCACGAATTATAATTTATTTGACATACATGTACTATGGGTCTCGAAACTATAAACCTTTCCAACCCTGGCTAACATTTGAAGAAATGCATAAAAAATGGAAAAGTACTGCATAAAATGAAAAATTCAAATGATGAAAGGTTTGCCTTTGGTAAGCTTTGATTAACCTTTTTTTAAAAAATGACGTTTTTCCTTTATGTATCAAAGGAAAACACCTTCCCTTCAATTTCTACTCCTCAACTTGGTTTGAAACCTTTAAACATTTGAATTTACATTTTCTCTATGACTTTTTAGCTAATATTCATTATATAAATAAACCCGTATCCTGCCAAATTAATTTTCTTGACTCTTGCAACAGTAGATTTTGTTAAAATTGCTGACATCAGGTGTGGATCATATGACCGAAACATGGTATTGGTTAGCAGAGAGTGTAGGTCAAGATCAGACCATACATATTTGAAGTCTCTTCTTGTTCTGTGCTCACAGAAAATTGCCTTTATGGTTGCATGGTAGGAGAAGAGTTTAGTGCTTTTTTGGAGAAAGATGCAGGAAGGGATGGGAGCATAGTAGTATAATCTAGTGGACTTCCACAAATGATATACCTTGGGTCAAAATTGGCCCTGCCAAAGGGGTGAGAAGTTTAACATGGGCTTGTAAAGTTAAAATTTTGAAAATCTTCATGTTAAAAACTGATAGGCTTAGCACCACCTATTGGGCCTCTTTTCAGTCTGTGCAGTTGATACCCTTGGGGGTCAAAATTAGCCCCACCCAGGGGGGGTCACAAATTTTACTTGCCATATACATGTATTGTGAAAACCTGAACATCTTTTTATTCTAAACCAAAAGCCTAAGAGCTGTAATACATGTCTTTGGTTCTTAGCTTCATCTACTAAGCTTCTACCAAATTTTCTCAAATGATTTCCTTAGGGTCATGATTGGCCCAACCCCAGGGACAAGTTGTATCATAAGCTTGTATAGTGAAAACGTGGAAAATCTTCTTGCCCCAAACCGTAAGGCTTAGAGTTGTACAAAGTACTAGTATTTGTTATGTACAGTAGCATCTGATCTAATGACCTCTTTTTGACTGTTCAAAAGATACCTCTGGGGTCAAAATAGATCCCCTAACACCCCCCCCCCCCCTTGTGGGCTTAAATTTTATGTGGGCTTTATGGAAAATGATGTGTACATTCTTGAGCCCACATTTGCTGTCCAATACTCATGAAATTTCATCAGTATGGCTGTCTCAATGACTTTGAGGATATCAAAATGGGTCATGTTGGGTCAAAAAATTAGGTCACTTGGACAAATCTGAGATGAACCATATGTGCACTTCAGAGGCCACTTTCAGTCCAGTCTGCATGAACATTAATCAGCTTTATCTTTATAATACCTTGGATGACTTTGACAGTGGGTCATGTTTTCAGACACAAACTCATGAAATTTGGTTAGAATGTTTATCCTTACGATGTATGGGATGAATTTCAAAATGGTCACATTAGTTCAAAAAGTATGTCTATGGGACAAATCGTAGAAAATTGTTTGTTTGTATGGTTTTTAATAACCTTTTTTGGTGTAGCTGAACATGCTGACTTTTGACCTACTATTTGGTATGGTAACAAATGAATTAATAGAAATTTGTGATTGGTCAAAAATGTAGATAGTTATGTTTATTTTAAGGGCCCAGCCTATTTGCAGACAAATTAACACCATCTATCTTTTTCTTATGATATTTCTTGTTCAACATTATTTTAATTACATCATGGCAGCCAGTGCACCTATCCATGCTTTTACTGGTGTTTCTTCTACTAGTATTTTTCACAATTTTCTTCCCAAGCCTCTGGCTGCTTTCCCACATAACAATTATCAAAACAATGATTAGTGGTGGTAGAGGAATGACTCCTGTTGCTTTGACTATCATCAATCCTTGGATTTGAACCAGCTGTTGCCTGGTTGGCTACCAACTGCTCTACCAGACTTGTTGTATAATCTTAGAAAACCTCATGTACTCTCTTGATGCTACATTTTCAGACAAATACACATGACAGTTGATCAGAATGTTTGTCCCGATGATATCTCTTATAGGTTTGAAAATGGGTAGCATTAAACGAAAAAGTAGGTTACTGGGACAAATCTTATAATGACCTTGTGTTCACTGTGGAGGCCATATTTTCGGACCAAAAGTCACGAAAGTTGGTCAGAATGTTTGTCTTGCTTTTACCTCTTTTGACATCTTACTTGGGTGTGATATTGTGTCACATAGTGTAAAGAAGTAAGACACAGGGACAAATCTCAGAATTTTTGTAATCTCAAACCAACCTGAAAGCCAGTTATGTTGGGTCGCTAGTACAAATCATAGAAAATCATTGTGTTGACCCTAGAGGCCACATTTTTAGTCCAGTAAAATGAAAGTTTTTTCAAGATGTTTGTCTTCATAACTTCTTGGAAATGTTTTAAAATTGGTCATGTCAGGTCAAAAGTGAAAGTTGGGTGGAATGTTTGTCCTTATGATATCTTGGATGAGTCTGAAAAAAGGGTAACCCTAGGACATATCTTAGAAAAACCTTGTGTACACTCTAGAGGCCTGACGGTCCAACCAAAACTCGTGAAAGTTGGTCAGAATATTTGTTTTACTTGGTATAATTCCCTCAAAGGTACATAGGCTTAAGTGAGCAATCCAGGGCCATCATGGTCCTCTTATTTTTCTTTTTACCACAAAGTTTTCAAAAACCTCGTTCCTGAGGTTGTTATTGATAAATTGGATTATTTTCAAATGAAAAATTCTATTTTTTTTTTTACCATGTATTGTTTTACATCAGTTTGAGAACATCGTGCTTGACTGTGCCATGTATCTCCTTGATGAGAAGTCCAACATGAAAGATACCGTACGTGGAAATCCTGTTAATGTGACCAGAAAACTATCGGCTTTGGTAAGCAAACAAATATTCTGTAAATGAAGAAGGGGCTGTATTTATCATCCACTCTAAATTGCAATCTGTCTAATTTTCTCCGGAATTTTCTGAATTTCAATGAAAGTAACTCTTTTTCTTAGAGGCTTTATCTAATAGTTTAGCCCGTCAGAAATTGTTACTTTCTAAATTTACAATCAGAGTAAGAAGGTAATTCAGAGGGTTTGTGAATGCAGGTCTGGAAACTTTACACTGGTAGGAGTCTGAAATCTACCTATAGGTTACACATACAAATGTGAAATTTAATACTCTAAACTAATAACTTCAAGTCTCACCATTAGGAACTTATTTCAAACATTTTGTTATTTTCCACATGGTAAAAATTAGAATGTATCCTAACTAAACTACCATGACAACCAGGGCCGATATTCTTATTCCTATTCTAGATTTAGGGAGTGAAGCAGCTTCTGATTTGCTAAACGAAATAGTTTAGCCAAACCAAATGGTTCAGCCAATCAGAAGTTGTGTTACTGTCAAGTATAGAAAACTCTTGAGCAAAAGACTAAGAACGTTCTTATGAATGGTTGGTTAATACAGGCCCTAATCATTGACTAAACACAACAAGAATTAAACAGAGACTAAATGTATGACACAATTGAATTTCAAATACTTCTTATCAAGGTTGCTTGAAATGTAAATGAGGCATGCTCTGGCAAAAAGCATTTCCATGCTGCATTATACCAAGCAAGTCATCATATAAATATTGTAAATGTAATTCAGAATTAGGCGAGCAAAAACTATGATTAATTCTTACATTTTGTTGCAGAGCTGGTGAAAAAGATATATTGCTAGTACATTGTTTAGGGGCTTGAAAATGCTGATACCATTAGGTAGTGCCTAGCTAGGAAGCATTTAAGCAGCTTTCATAGGGCAGTTGATTTCTGTTTTGGATTTTATTTTTTTAACATGTATACAAAGTTCTGCATATTTACATAGAAAGTCTAAGTAGGTTGAACTACATGTAAGTACGGTCAACTATATTCAACTGGGAGCAAAAGTGGCTAGGGTTAACTAGGGTATCCCTACGTCTAACTACGGGTAACTATGTTGCATTACATACAAACTACGTGTTAAGTATGCGCAACTACGGTTAGTTAATGTCAACTGTGTTAAGCTACGGTAAAACTTTGTGGCTGCGCCTGCTCAATACAAGTCAGCTACAGTCATTGTGCTTTTGGAAGTTGGTGAGCCATAAATTGCTGATTGCTTATTCTGTGGTCAACTACAGTACACACTACTGTTAAGTAGGGTTAATTATGGTTAACTAAGGTCAACTACGTCCAAACTACAGTCACAGCAGGGTCACCACCTCGTAGTTAACCGTAACCAATTTCTGAACATGTTCGAAATTTATGTACTTACTTCGGGCAAATCATAAGTCTTAACTACATTCATTACTATGTTGAACTATGGTTATCTACATGTGACTACGTTCAACTAAGTTTAATACATTCAACTACAGCCAACTACGGTCATTCCCTACTACAGTCAACTATGTAAGGTGTGACCATGGTTTTAAACAGCATAATAAGTAGACATGGTGAATTGAACAAATAGTGAAATAATCAAAGCATAATTTCCCAAAACAATTGTTTGGAATCCAACCAAATTGGATACCAGTATAGCTATCTTATATCAGTAATTTTACACAATCTCTGTACATGATATTTATGACCAAATACTAGACCTGCTGAATGCAATCATGGCATTGCCAGTGTGAGTTCTCCTGACAGGAGTCCTTCTTCTCCTATCTGAGATGGAAACTGCATTTAGAATATTTTGGTTGCAGATACTCTAAATAAACTGAATCAAATTACCCCAAAACCCACAGAATTTGATTCAACTCTTTCAACACTGAATAAGTAAATTGCATTTTCTCATTGACTACAAATACAGTTCTGCAACAAGATCAAGAAAGGGTTTATTCATAATCTAGAATAAAGCAGTGGACACTGTAGATCAAAGATCAGACTTCACATTCTGTGCAGTCTGATCTTGATCTACACTGTTCACAAAAGCTTCTGGTGTCATCAATGGTATGGAAAGAGTCAAGTATTACTCCCTTTCATCACATCAACTCAATTCGAAAAGTTCATAGAAGCCCCCCTCCCCTCCTAGGAATTTAGGTTCCCACATGCCATTTTTCCAACAATAACCCTCAGCTGTTATTGTGTTTTCAAGAGTCAGCATTCATCTTAGTCAGTTGTAATTTTTAGCTCACCTGAGCACAAAGTGCTCAAGGTGAGCTTTTGTGATCGTGCTGTGTCCGTTGTGCGCCGTCAACTTTTACCTTGTGTACGCTCTAGAGGCCACATTTTTGGTCCGATACTTGGTCAGAATGTTTATCTTGATGATATCTCGGACGAGTTTGAAAATGGGTCATGTCAAGTCAAAAACTAGGTCATTAGGTCAAAAACCTTGTGTACCCTCCAGAGGCCACATTTTCAGTCAAATACTCATGAAAGTTGTTCAGAATATTTGTCATAATGATATCTTGAATGAGTTTGAAAATGGGTCACATCGGGTCAAAAACTAGGTCATCAGGTCAAATCTTTTAAATAGCTGGTGTAGCTCTAGAGTCATTTTCTGTCCAATATTTACGAAAATTAGTCAGAATGTTTGTCTTGATGATCAGTATAATGAAACTGAAAATGGTTCACATTGGGTAAAAAACTACATCGCCATGTCTGGAAATAGAGGATCTTACATGAGTGTTTATGTATTATCATTTTTATCAAACGAGTTGACTAAAATTGTATGACGCGAGCCTTGGCGAGCGTCAAATACATTTTAGTCAACGAGTTTGATAAAAATGATAATACATAAACACGAATGTGAGATTCTATTTATCATATAAAGCGAATGACAGACAGGAAAATATCCTGCATCATCACCTTTAGCCTCTATACCATTCATGGGTCCATGTTTACAGTTGTAGTTTGGTTTCAAATGTGTACATACACAAGTAGATAGTTCTTTGACATTTACAATGAAAGAAGAGTGAAATAGTTTACAGAGAGGTTTAGTCCACCTATTTCCGCAATAATACTGATTTTAAGAGACTTTCGCTGCATTTCTTGGTTTTTATCAAACACGAAAATCAAAAACTTTCCACTCGTATACGTCTTAGCAACAGTGACGTCATTTTTCCCCGAAACGGTGTAACAGTACAAATTCCCGCACAACTGTGGTTGGTTTCTCTGGCTTCATGCGCTCGTGACTGAAAACTGATCAGAACCAGGACGCAAAAAACGATAATACACTAGTGTATTATCAAAAATATGTCATGGGTTTAATACACTGCCGGATGAGGTTTTATGTGATAAAAACCTTTTGTACACTCTAGAGGCCACATTTTCTGTCCAATAATTATGAAAGGTGGTCATAATCTTTGTTTCGATAAAATCTACAATGGGAAAATGGGCTATGTCTGGCTAAAAAGTTGGTCACACGAGGGAAATTCTAGAAAAAGCTTGTGTACAAGCTAGAGGCCGAATTTTCAGTCCAATAATTATGAAAGCTTGATCGAATGTTTGTCATAATATCTTGAAAGAGATTGAAAATGAGTCATGTTTGGTCAAAAGACTCAGGTGAGCAACTTCAGGGCCATCATGTCCCTCTTGTTATGAGTACTATTAGACATAATTTTTTTTTTTGTTGTTGTTGTTTTAAATAGGTTAATTCTCAGGATGACAGGGGAGTACTTTCAGGTAACTGGTCTGGAGATTACGAGGGAGGAATTTCGCCACTAAAATGGAATGGCAGTGTAGCGATATTAGAAGAATTCTACAGAGAAAAGCAGCCTGTTAAGTATGGGCAGTGCTGGGTGTTCTCCGGAGTTGTGACCACCTGTAAGTCAGTGCTGATTTAATACATTAACCCTTTACCACACAACAAAATTCTAGACTTGCCTGAATGGAAATAATTTAAAGACAACAAAATTCATGTAGTTCAAAAGATGATTTCATTCTTAGAAATGGGAGAAAACTTGTGGGAAAAGGAGAAAATGCTGGTTGCCAGCATTTTCTCCTTTTCCCACAATGTTTTCAAGAGTATTCTTCTTCGGGGTTGTTAAAACTTGGGATTGTCTAGTAAAGAGTTAAATTACCCACAGCAAACCACTTTATGGTCTTGTAGCCAACCAGTCTTCAAGCTATTATGGCTAAAGCAAAACTTGCTTGAAAGTAATTTTGTTATTCTCTCAATGTCATTATTTAAATTTGTACTCTAAAAATTGATTCATGTAGATTAACAATCTTTTATTGTGATGTTTTCAAAGTAGTATGCTGTGACTGGTTTTGTAACAAGATAAACTGCCCCTCTCCCCCCCCACCTGCTTTGACTCCATCAACCCTTTGACAGCCAAGTATGCTGAATAGAAGATTGTGTACCCAGCTCTTTTAACCCTTTTAACCAGACTACAAAATTTTGGGGACCAAATAGAATACTTTACCTGATGACATGTTGGATGCAAGTCACTGTATGGAATTCTTTTCTATAATAGGGTATATAAAACTGGTAGGAAAAGGACAAAATGCTGGTTATCAACATTTTCTCCTTTTCTCAGTGTTTTTAAAAGATGTTTCACTCAGAGTCATTAAAATGAGGGTTTGTTTTGTAGGGGATTAAGATCATAATTTCAGGTATTTTCTATTGCTATCCACCCTCAACAAATGTATTCTGGAGTAAGAGTGTCTGTCTTTCGGTCTAGACTTTGTGTTCTCTTCTCCGCATACAGCTTTCATCCAATTTGGCTGAATCTTAATGGAAGCTGTCCTACTATGGGAGGGATACTGTGTGGCTCAGTGGTAAGGTGTAGGACTCATAATATGGGGCCCACGTTTGAGCCTCACTGGAAGCACTGGGTTTTTCATGAAGAGTTTCCTTAGACAAGACACTTCAGAGCCCCAACTTACTACTGGTGAAACCCAGGACATATATGAATATGTGAGCTGTTGCAGTGATATGACTGAAATAATGTTAAAGTGGCATAAAACACCAATCAATCAATCAACCCACCATGGGAACTTGAACACCTGCAATTTTAAACTCTTTACCACACAACAAAATTTTATAATTATTGTCCAAATCCAAAGCATTGGCAGACAACAAATTAATTGTGGGTCAAACAGTAAGACTTTTCTTAGAAAGACTGGAATGGGCAATTTCGAGTAGGTAAGAAGGTAAGAACAGTTTTACTAGCCTGCACCCATTATCAGAACTTTCAAAATGGCCCTCGTACATTTCTTTTTCATGGAACTGTATGATTGTCAGAGATTGAGCTACATTGAAAATGCTGGACCATCTATCTAGAAGACTGGATTTAACACTACCAGACAACAAAATTTCATGGTTTTTTCCTAATTTGAAAACATTTGCAAGAGACAAATTATGTTTGTCTCAAAGAATTTTGCCATGAAAGGTTAGAGAACATTGTTAGAAAATGAGAAATTGCTTTCATAGGTCTTCTTCCTGTGGGTCGGGATTGGTGAAGGGTGAAGCATTTGTATGTTCAACTTCTTCTTTTCAGCCAGGCTTTATTGTGCTGTTGCTTTGAATTTCAACACGAAATGGTTGCATTAAAGTCAACAAAATCTACGGCAGCTGCAATAAGAACAATTCTTTAAGACCATCAAAAAAATAAAATATTAACCATTTACCACACAGTGATGAGCTTTATTTATCAGGAAATAATGGTGGATTATAAATTTGATAATTCATGGTTACGCCCAGTGAAATTAATCAAAAACTCTGGTTGCCATGGCAACCAAATGGAGTTTTCAAAGATATTCTTTAAAAATCATCTCCTCTGAAACTGCTGGTCAGATTTTGAAATAACTTCATAGAAATGTTCCTTGGGTGACCCTTTTCAAAAAGTATTCACGAAATTTTGATACGTCGAAAAACATGGCCATGGTTTGGGGGGGGGGGTGTTTCTTTGCGTCATGCGGTGTCAACATTTCTTTAAACATCTTATCCTCCTAAACTGTTAGGCCAATTTGGACCAAACTTGGCTGGAATGTTCCTTGGAAGTTCCTCTTTAAAAGCTGATCAAAAACTCTGGTTGCCATGGCAAACAATTGGAATTTTCTAAGAAATTCTTTAAAAATCTTCTCCTCTGAAACCACAGGTCAGATTTTGAAATAATTTCACAGAAATGTTCCTTGGGTGACTCTTTTTAAAAGTTGCTTGCGAAATTTTGATCCGTCAAAAAACAAAAACAGGGCTGTGGGGGGGGGGGGGGGGGGGGGGGGCCTCTTCGTGTCGTGCGGCATCAACAAATCTTTAAACATCTTCTCCTCCTAAACAACAGGGCCAATTTGAACGAAACTTGGCTGGAATGTTCCTTGGGAGGTCCCCTTTAAAAGCTGTTCACAGAATTTGATTCCATCAAAAACTCTGGTTGCCATGGCAACCAAATGGAATTTTCTATGATATTCTTTAAAAATCATCTCCTCTGAAACTGCTGGTCAGATTTTGAAATAATTTCACAGAAATGTTCCTTGGGTGACCCTTTTCAAAATATGTTCGCGAAATTTTGATCTGTCGAAAAACATGGCCATGGTGTGGTGGGGGGGGGGTCTTTGCGTCATGCGTTGTCAACAATTCTTTAAACATCTTCTCCTCCTAAACTGCAGGGCCAATTTGGACCAAACATGGCTAAAATGTTCCTTGGGAGGCCCTCTTTGAATTTTGTTTACAAAATTTGATTCCATCAAAACTCTGGTTGCCATGGCAACCAAATGGAGTTTTCTAAGAAATTCTTTAAAAATCTTCTCCTCTGAAATTGCTGGTCAGATTTTGAAATAACTTAACAGAAATGTTCTTTGGATGACCCTTTTCAAAAATTGTTCACGAAATTTTGATCCGTCGAAAAACATGGCCGTGGTTTGGGGGGGGGGGGGGTGTTTCTTTATGTCATGCGGTGTCAACATTTCTTTAAACATCTTATCCTCCTAAACCGTTAGGATAATTTGGACCAAACTTTGCTGGAATGTTCCTTGGAAGTTCCTCTTTAAAAGCTGATCAAAAACTCTGTTTGCCATGGCAAACAATTGGAATTTTCTAAGAAATTCTTTAAAAATCTTCTCCTCTGAAACCACAGGTCAGATTTTGAAATAATTTCACAGAAATGTTCCTTGGGTGACTCTTTTTAAAAACTGCTTGCGAAATTTTGATCCGTCAAAAAACAGGGCTGTGGGGGGTGGGGGGGGGGGCCTCTTTGTGTCGTGCGGCATCAACAAATCTTTAAACATCTTCTCCTCCTAAACCACAGGGCCAATTTGAACCAAACTTGGCTGGAATGTTCCTTGGGAGGTCCCCTTTGAAAGCTGTTCACAGAATTTGATTCCATCAAAAACTCTGGTTGCCATGGCAACCAAATGGAATTTTCTATGATATTCTTTAAAAATCATCTCCTCTGAAACTGCTGGTCAGATTTTGAAATAATTTCACAGAAATGTTCCTTGGGTGACCCTTTTCAAAATATGTTCGCGAAATTTTGATCTGTCGAAAAACATGGCCATGGTGTGGTGGGAGGGGGGTCTTTGCGTCGTGCGTTGTCAACAATTCTTTAAACATCTTCTCCTCCTAAACCGCAGGGCCAATTTGGACCAAACATGGCTAAAATGTTCCTTGGGAGGCCCTCTTTGAATTTTGTTTACAAAATTTGATTCCATCAAAACTCTGGTTGCTATGGCAACCATATGGAGTTTTCTAAGAAATTCTTTAAAAATCTTCTCCTCTGAAACCACTGGTCAGATTTTGAAATAACTTAACAGAAATGTTCCTTGGATGACCCTTTTCAAAAATTGTTCACGAAATTTTGATCCGTCGAAAAACATGGCAGTGGTTGGGTTGGGGGGGGGGGTGTTTCTTTATGTCATGCGGTGTCAACATTTCTTTAAACATCTTATCCTCCTAAACCGTTAGGATAATTTGGACCAAACTTGGCTGGAATTTTCCTTGGAAGTTCCTCTTTAAAAGCTGTTCACAGAATTTGATTCCATCAAAAACTCTGGTTGCCATGGCAACCAAATGGAATTTTCTAAGAAATTCTTTTAAAATCTTCTCCTCTGAAACCACAGGTCAGATTTTGAAATAATTTCACAGAAATGTTCCTTGGGTGACCCTTTTTAAAAATTGTTTGCGAAATTTTGATCCGTCGAAAAACATGGCCGTGGGGGGGGGGGCCTCTTCGTGTCGTGCGGCATCAACAAATCTTTAAACATCTTCTCCTCCTAAACGACAGGGCCAATTTGGACCAAACTTGGCTGGAATGTTCCTTGGGAGGTCCCCTTTAAAAGCTGTTCACAGAATTTGATTCCATCAAAAACTCTGGTTGCCATGGCAACCAACCAAATGGAATTTTCTATGATATTCTTTAAAAATTATCTCCTCTGAAACTGCTGGTCAGATTTTGAAATAATTTCACAGAAATGTTCCTTGGATGACCCCTATTCAAAAATTCTTTTTTTTTTTTTCTAAACTGATAAAAACATTCTTTTTGTAATGCCTTCTTCGGAGGCGGGGGGGATTACCGAAAACAGCTGCACTGGACTTTGATGAAAGTCCCAACAAAAAGATTTAGAAGCATGAAATAGAGTACCTTTTTTTGCGATGAAAGATTAAAATTTATTTCATCTTGTGAACATCAGTGGTAATATTTTCACTCATGGCTGCACCATTCATGAAAATATTACCAATGATATTCAATCAATGAAATAAATTTTGATCTTTCACTGAAAAAAAAAAAAAGAATATCCTCGATTTAATTGACTTTTGGGAAGAAGGTTTTTGAAATGGTGGGAACCTTTCAAAGACAATTTCTACTGTTTGAGCCACTTCTAATGTCTTTTTAAAGTGTTAAGTCCATTAGATAAAGTAGAATTATTTTTAAAATCTAGTTTATTGTCAGCAGGAAAAATTGAGGAGTAGATTTATGTGAGTTTTGCCATAATACTTCATACTGTCTATTGGACAGGAAAAAGAAACCTGCTTGACTTCTAGTAGTTTCAATGCTTTGATTTTTTAACAGTATGTAGGGCAATTGGTATTCCTGCTCGAAGTGTGACAAATTTCTCCTCTGCACATGACACGGATGGTACAATAACAATAGACAGATTCTTTGATGAAGAGGGAGAAGAACTGGACTATATGAGTAGTGATTCGGTTTGGTAGGCTCTTTTTTCAATGACACCTCTTTTGCTTTTCTTTGTGAGTTTTGGAGCCTTCCATATGAAAATGTTAAAGTTTTGGTTTGCTGACTGACCTTTTGAATGCTATCCAAATGGGGCTTCATGCATCTGCAAAAAAGTATGGGCCCAGGTCAGCCTGCGCAGTCTGCGTAGGTTGACATGGGTCGAAACTTTTTGCTATTGGGAAATTTTTTGTGTGTCAATGGACTAGTGTACCGCATGATTCAGTGGGCTGTTGTACAAAATGGATTGTATGGATTCATAATAGTGTGATGACTTACTCAGTACAGTGCATCTTGGAGAAGCATTAAACCCCCTTTGCCAGAGCATGGATCATATACAGTAGGGAATAAAGCTGCCAGCTAATTACATGATTCATTCTCAGACAACTTGGACAAATGGTACGTAAAAATGTCAATTTTTTCGTATTGCCAAATTATTTAATTTTCATTTTCTTTATATCAGTATATATACTGAACCAAAAAAGAAACTTCCCCTGTGTTTAAGTGCAAATGCAATGTTATTAAAAAAAATCAAAATATCAGATGACCTACATATATTCGGGCGAATGATTATGTGTCCGATAAAACAAATTTTAACTTGATTGAAAGCATTTTGCAGAAGAAACCCGCTGAAAGCAATTTTCACGTGCATGCACGGACCAGTATAATTTGTGTATATTTTTTGAAACCTTTCAGTCTAATTTTATAGACTTTCATGTCAATAAGAAAAAGACGTTGAAAAAAATTAAATTCTTTTTAGTTTTCTTTATTTTTGATATGCCTAGAATTCCGCAAAATTTACACGAACGTGCCATTGGCATGCTTAATGCTGGTATGATGATGAATGCTGTTGCTATGAATATTGGATGTTCTACTCGTGCTATTCGACACCTTAGGCATCTTTTTTCACAACCGTTGTCTTAAAACTATCATAAATCCACAATAGAGGTCGAATAATTACTTTATCTTTACTTAAAAGACAACCATTACGATACAAAAATATATCCTAACAGTGCCTCACTGGTAGGTTTAACCAGTACATCGCCAAATTCAAAAAACACAGTGTCCCGTATGTGACACTGTTTTGTCCCGTAGGTGATTCGTTTATGACACTGATGGGAAAGGCAGCATTTCAGCAATCATTTGATAAATTGTGTGCATTGAAAGCAGAAAACCAGAAAAACAAACTATCTTCGATCATAATATTCATTAATTGTATGACATCCCGAACAACTGCTCTTAACAACCAGCTGACTCTAGATTTCAATAAGCCAGTTTTTTTTTAACTGTTTTATCGAGTATTCTTACAAACAAAACCCATTCAACAACAATTATTGAAACTGTGTCATAACAATCTTCGGCATATGTTATAAAATACTTGGGTAAAGTATGTCCCAAAGAAACGATACAGAGAGGAAGACTTGTTTAGAAAATGTCCCGTAAGTGACAGGTGCACACAGATTCCCAATAGAGCTTTCGAATCAAAGAAATCACATCTTAGTATTTGTAAATATCGACTAAAATCGTCTATCAAAATTATGGAAACATGTTAAAAAGGTACTGTTTTAGAAAATATTACTAATCCATATACCATGGAAAAAGAAGCTCATGGCATGGAAAAGGGAGACTTGGCTACGTTACGCTTTCCAACATGCAGCCTTTATACATCACCAGCAGAATGTTTACCATCATTAAAGTGTAAAATCCAATTGAGTGAATACCAAGCTGTGTTTTACTTACAACTTAATAGGCACACGCTTAGCTTAAAAGTCCTCAGCCAAAAGCAATTCATCCTTGTAACTTACAGGATATTCACAGATCAAGACTTCCTCTGGTATGTTCATATTAAACCTGTTCCCAGAATTCAATATTTGGACTCTCCTAATCTATAAACATTAAAAGGAGGAATGGAAAAAAATAATAATAATAATAATAATAAAATTATATTTCAGACTTATTTTCGGTCTACAGCATAAACGTCTACCATAATATCTATTGAAAAGAAAATAAGAATGATAAATTTTTGAGGCCTTTAGGACCTACAACTGACAAATTCTGACAGCAATCTTTCATTCATAAAAAAATGGCGCAAAACAAAATACTTACACCTCCGGGGATCAACAGACAGTTGAAGGAACCCAACCAGACCGAGAAAGCGACAGAAACTTTGTAGTTGTCGGTCTTTTGGAAAAGGGTTAGGGTTAGTTAGTCCCGTATGTTATGGACTCATATGTTATTGTAAACAGAAGGTGCCGAATCGATTCTTCTGTCATAACTGTGATTTACATTGTTAAGAAATTTCATTTTATAACAGAAAGAACGAACTTGTAAGGCATCATCTAACAACTGCACTATTGATATAGGCATACAAACTTAGACATGAAATCCTCTTTAGTTATTGTCCTGTATGTTATAATTAAAAATTATGTTCGTTAATCAATGGTTGATGTTGGTCTTAAGGAAATTTCACTTGTTTACATGAAAAACTGCTAATGTTTGTTTGATTATCATGACAGGTAGTCACAAACTCTGTATATATGAGAACTGTCATATGCTTTATGCAGTCAATTACAACACAAACAAATATTGTCCCGTAAGTTACTTGATTTTAGAGACGGGGAAACAGACGTCAAAAATGACAGAAATGTTGTAGCGATGTAGATCAAACTCTCCTACCGTTTAGTACTTACGTCTTGGTTTAAATAAAGGCAAAAAGTTGTTGGAAGGAAACACTTTGGTAGTTCAATACACACTTTTTAAGTTAGTCGCTGTTCTGGCGACATGGTGTTTTCAAGCATCCTGGCAACTGCAAATACGCACCATATTGTGAAATGAAGTCAAGAAAAGGTAAACTTAAGCTCAGAATATTGAAATATGTGTGGTCTCAGCTTACTTTTAGTTGCATTACCTCTATTGATTAATATTTTCAGTAAAGAGTGCTTTAAAACGTTGAGACATTAATTGTCCAGGTTGTCTGAGAATGAGTCACATGACATTATAACAGATAACAGATCTTTTTATCTGCTTGACAGGGGGGAAGTTCACACTTAACTGCATGACAAGATAGTAAATGTATATGTAGCTGTCTGCTTAAAAGTTGTAAGCCCTAGCTCACATATTTACATGTGAGGAACCAAATGTAACTGTCCACTTGAAAGTTGTTAGTCAACATACAATTACATATATATCAAAGTAAATGTAGACATCCAAATCACAGTTGTTGGTCTACACTTGATCACCTATGCATATGATAGTAAGTGTAGCTGCCTGCTTGGTAATTGTAAGTTTACAATTACTCAATAGGCTAGCTAGTGTAACCATCCATTTGATAAGGGGAAGTCCTTGTTTGATTAGAGAGAGAGAGAAAGATATATATCTCTCTCTCTCTCTCTCATCTCTCTCTCTCTCTCTCTCACTCTCTCTCTCTCAAATGTAGCTGTTCACCTGGTAAGACAGTCAACACATCATTACATGCAAGATAGCAAGTCTAGCCATCCACTTTGCAGATGCAAATTCCACTTTTTTTCAACTCTGTGGCAGATAGGCTTTTAGCTTACACAAGCATGAAGTATCAAAGGTGAGCTTTGGTGATCATGCGGAGTCTGGCATAGGATGTGTGTAAGGGGTCTTCAGTTTTAGCCTTGGGTGTGCCCTGAAGATAAAACATTCAAATCAAGTTGTAGAAGTACTGGACTGAAAATGTGTCATCAAGAGCTAGTGACCCACTTTTTGACATGTGATGAACAATTCTTAAAGTAGTATGCCATATCATCATTGCAGAAATTCTAACCCCATTTTATGATAATGGGACTAGAAATGCAAACTCTTGATTGGACACATAATATACCCAAGATTTGACCTCTTAACCTACTTTTTGACCCAAGGTGACTAATTTTAAAACTCATACCAGATATTATAAAGGCCAATATGAATATAATGACCCACTTTACCTGAGGTGATCCATTTTTGATTTGAGGTGATCCATTTTTGAGCTCATCTGAGATATCATCATGACCAACATTCTGACCAACTTTGGCGAGTGTTGGGCTGAGAGCAGGCACAAGGTAGGTCTAAGACTTGATCATATAACATACTTTTTAATGAGACGTAACCCATTTTCCAACTCATTCAACATATACACTCATTCTCGATAAGAGGGTACACAGAAGGGGTATAGCAAGAAAAATTAGCTTCACATTAATGCTTCAATGTACTGAAATTATCAACCCTCAACTTTCTGTCTTTAAGAATAATACATAATTGTCATCAAGAAACAATAGTATTGATTAAGATTTCAACTTCTGAATATACACACTGGAAGCATTTTTTCCTGTTGAAAAATGTCTGTTACTTTAACTTTACTATTATGAAGCTCGCACATGATAAGATACAGGTGAAATCCTAAGAAGAATTAGAATAGCATTTCATTTATACATGTATATAACTAGTACATCAGATTTCAAAATTACGGTTGAACGGTTCTCATATGAAAAAAAAAAATTAAGTTGCTGTCATTAAATGACAAGTATAGTGTAACAATGTTCTATATTTTGAATAAGATAATGATACATTTTCATGAAAACTGTTTATAACGATGGTTTTTAAAAATGTTGGTGCCAAAGAGACTTCACACTCATTCTCAAAGGGAGGGTGCACAGAAGGGTATAAAAAGTTGAAATTATCAAACTTTAACATTGTCTTTGAGAAAAATACATGATTGTCATCAAGAAACAATTATAGTATTAAATAAAATTTTAACTTCTAAATAAACACACTAGAAGCATTTTTTCCCTTGAAAAATGTCCATTACTTCAACTTTACTAATTTTTATGAGGATCATACGCGATTAGAAACAGGTCAATTCTAAGAAAATCAGCATTTCCTTTAAATATATTGTGTTCGATTTCAAAACTATCGTTGAACAGTACACATATCAGTTAAGAAAAAAATTAAATTGCAGTTAAAAACTGATGAGTATTGCATAACAACTGTCTATATATTTAACAAGAAAATAATAGATTCTTATGAAAGCTATTTATAGCAATAGGGTTTGAAAATTTTGGTGCCAGAGAGACTTTAGCTATCAACAAAAAGTGTCCAAACATAGAATATATTATTACTAGACCTTGGCGGCAATTTTTTGGCTTACACTTGATCAGTTAGGATAGTAAAGTAAAACGTAACAAACATTTCCTTTAAGCTTTAAGTAATCAAACAACCATCAGATGAAGACTTGTATGTAACAATTATCATGAAGCGAATATTTGTTTCATGTTTTCAAAATTTCTAGCGCAAATGAGGCTCTTACCAGAATTTACTATTTCTACCCCATATTGACATATTGTTGTGAACAATTTATCTCAACATGTTCAATAACATCAAGAAAGAGCAACTGGTTTCCAAACCTCAAATGAAATGAGCAGAATGAAGACACTCACTTATTTACCAATTAACTTTCATACTTCCCTAAGGTATCAAAAGAAACATTCAGATCAAGTTTCATGTGTCTTGGAATAACAATGTGACCTCTAGAAAGCGTAAAAGATTATTCCTAAATTTGACCTAGCAACCTATTTTTTTTTACCTGAAGTGATCCATTTTTTAATCAGCAAGATATTTTGAAGATAGATTTTTTAAACAAAAAATTAATGGGTCACCTTCAATAAAAAAAATGAGGCCATAAGGTCAAGTCTTAGATAAAGCTTGTGTGCCTTTTCTGAAGGCACCATTTTCAGTCCAATCCTCATGAAACTTGGTCAGAATATTGGTCTTGATGATATCTCCAACCAGTTTGAAAGTTGACTGTAAAAATCCTTAACCAGGTCCAATCTTGTTTGTACTTTAGAGGCAAATTTCAGCCCAATATTCATAATACTGGTCAGAATGTCTGTCTGAAAAATATCTTAAATAAGCTTGAAAATGGGTTATTTTGGATCAGAAGGAAGGTCACTGCCAGATGTTATATATTGTGTGCACTCTAGAGGCTTCATTTGCAGTCCAGTGCCTATACAACAGTAATAACTTTTGTCTTGTGCAAACACCTTGGATGTGATTGAAAATGGGTCACTCAAGATCATAAATAGGTCATATGGTCAAGTCTTAGATAGCACTGTATAGGCCATCTTTGCAGTTCATTACTTATGCAACTTATTAGTTAAAATACTTGGCTTTGTAATTTCTTGGAAAATAGTGAAGATCGGTCAATAAGGTTCAAAGTAGGTCCTAGGCTCATGTTTTAGAAAAACCTTACATGTATGTGTATTCTGAAAATGGATTACTGCAGGTCAAAGATTAGGTCACATGTTTAAATCTTTGGAATACCTTGTTTACACAAAGCAAGCACATTTTTCAGCTGAATTCTAGTAAATCTCCGCTACATTTTTTGTCCTGAGGAAATATTCAACAAGAGTGAAAATGGGTCACCTAGGGTCAAATTACAGATCACTTTGTCATATCTTGGAAAATCTTTGTGTGCATTTTAGAGTTTAAATTATCTGTCTACTATTTAGAATGCTTGTGTAAGTAATATCCCTGATGAGCTTGTAAATGGGTCATCATTGATCAAAAAGTAGGTCAAGTGGCTAAATATAAGAATAGCTTGTGCATCATCTATAAATACCTGTTTTTGCACTGAATGCTCGTCACATATACTATAGAAGTCATGATTAAAGTCTAGATGAACCTTTCATTTTTAACTCCTTGCCAAATGGCAGAATTTTAGACTCGTCCAAATTGAAAGCATTTGCAGTCAACAAATGAAATATGATTAAAACAATGATATTTGTCCTTGAAACAGTGGAAAACATAGTGGGAAAAGGAGAAAATACTGGTTACCAACATTTTCTCCTTTTCCAACAGTGTTTTCAAAGACTTTTTCATCAGTGTCGTTAAAACTCCGGATATAGTGCTAAAGGGTTAATAAATGATGTTAATTATCTCAAACAAACAAAAACTCAGGTGAGCAGTATTTTATAGTAGTATGTGTGTTACAGGAACTTCCATGTTTGGAATGACGTTTGGTTGAAGAGACTAGATCTACCAGATGGCTATGACGGATGGCAGGCAATAGACGCTACACCACAGGAAACTAGTGACGGTCAGTATGTATTTAAGGTCAACTTCAGTATTCAGATGTTTTTTGATATAAGAATCCTTAACTCTTACCATAAAGCAAAAGTTAAGTCGAAATTGGAGGCATTTGCAGACAACAGAGTAAATGTTACTCTTGATATAAAAGTTGTCCTTCTTAGGGTAGAAAACATTGTGGGAAAAGGACCAGCATTTAATCCTTTTCACATGATGTTTTTTTTAAAAGCCTTCCTCCTTGGGATCATTAAAAGTCGGCGTTATGTTGGAAGGGGTTAAAATGAAAACTATCTGAAAATTGAAAACCTCATTTTATTGTCTTCTGTAAAAAGCAATCATAATTGTTGCTAGTGAAATTCTCGCAATGCCGGGAGTCGACATTTTTAGCTCACCTGAGCCGAAGTGCTCATGGTGAGCTTTTGTGATCGTGCTGTGTCCGGCGTGCGTCGTGTATCCTCCGTCGTTCGTCGTCCTTTGTCAACTTTTACCTTGTGTACACTCTAGAGGCCACATTTTCATTCCAATACTCATGAAACTTGGTCAAAATGTTTGTCTTGATAATATCTTAGAGGAATATGAAAATGGGTCAGGTCGGGTCAAAAACTAGGTTACTAGGTCAGATCTTAGAAAAACCTTGTGTACACTCTGAAGGCCACATTTTCAGTCCAATGCTCTTGAAAGTTCTTCTGCAGGTTTGGATTGATGATATCTCAGACAAGTTCAAAAATCGGTCAGGTTGGGTCAAAAACTAGGTCACTAGGTCAAATCTTTGAAAAACCTTGTGTATGCTCTAGAGGCCACATTTTCAGTCCAATACTCTTGAAAATTGGTCAGAATGTTTGTCTTGATAATATCTCAGATGAGTTTGAAAATGGGTCATGTCGGGTCAAAAACTAGGTCACTAGGTCAAATCTTAGAAAAACCTTGTGAACACTCTAGAGGCCACATAAACTTGGTCAAAATGTTTGTCTTGATGATATCTTGGACAAGTGTGAAAATGGGTCATGTCGGATCAGTAACTAGGTCACTAGGTCAAATCTTAGAAAAACCTTGTGTACACTCTAGAGGCCACATTTTCAAATACTCTTGAAAGTTGGTCAGAATGTTTGCCTTGACAATATCTCGGATGAGTTTGAAAATGGGTCATGTCAGGTCAAAAACTAGGTCACTAGGTCAAATCTTAGGAAAACCTTGTGTATGCTTTAGAGGCCACAGTTTCAGTCCAATACTCTTGAAAGTTGGTCAGAATGTTTGTCTTGATGAAATCCTGGATGAGTTCTAGAATGGGTTATGTCCGGTCAATAACTAGGTCACACGGTCAAATCTTACAAAAGCCTTGTGTACACTCTAGCAGCCACATTTTCAGTCCAATACTCTTGAAACTTGGTCAGAATGTTTACCTTAATAATTACTTGGATGAGTTGAAAATGGGTCATGATGGGTCAAAAACTAGGTCACTAGGTCAAATCTTTGAAAAACCTTGTGTACTCTCTAGAGACCACATTTTCAGTGTAATACTCTGTAAAGTTAGTCAGAATTTTTGTCTTGATGTTATCTTAGAGGATTTTGAAAATGGGTCATGTGGGGTCAATAACTAGGTCACTTGGTTAAATCTTTAAAAAACCTTGTGTATGCTCTAGAGGCCACAAATTTTTTGTCCAATACTCATGAAATGTGGTCAGGATGTTTGTCTTGATGACATCTTACACCAGTTTGAAAATGGGTCAGTTGGATGAAAAACTAGGTCACTAGGTCAAATTTTAGAAAAACTTTGTGTACACTCTAGAGGCCACAATTTAAGTTTAATATTAATTAAACTTGGTCAAAATGTTTGTCTTGATGACATGGATTAGTCTAGAAAAAGCTTGCATACAAACTAGAGGCCTAATTTTCAATCCAATAATGAAAGCATGTTAGAATGTTTGTTATGATATCTTGAAAGAGGTTTAAAATGGATTATGTTTCATCAAAAGGCTCAGGTGAGCGACTTCAGGGCCATCATGGCCCTCTTGTTTTTACAAAAATCCTTTTTAAATCCCGATTACCAAGTTTTATCACTGTCTTAAACCCACCCTCCTGCCCCAAGGTTCACATGGCTTCTTACTACTCATATACAAGTATTGCTCACTATCCAAGAAAGGCTTTGCAAGAACCTTTGAACTTGCAGTATCCTCTCCTTCTACAGGTGACACAAAAAAAATGCCACCCATGGACTTGTTAATAGAATTCACAATCCTCTCTGCAATCCAGCCATATTTGGTACAAATGAACTTCAGTGTATGCCTTAGATGTCCACCAAGTTTCAGCCATGAATATCCAGCAGTCTTTGTTTTATCTTCATCCCATGATATGCTCCAAATGTGCACTTCGAATTGCAAGCAACATGCAAAATTGACAATAACACAGACACACTCGTCTCTCACTATTGATTGCTTTGAGTGAACTCAAAGAGTAACATCTTCTGGGGGACAACCCTACCAGAAGATTGTCTGCAGAGGCCTGGGTGCCCTCCATCAAGTACACTGTATGGGTTGCAATGTCAAAAAATGGGATCATTGGTCTGTACTGGTTTGAAGACCAGAATGAACGGTCAATCACGATCAATACTGAGCACTACCTAGTGGTTGTTAAGAAGTTTTGGGCAGACAAAGAGGTGTTGTGAGGGATGAACAGTGGTTTCAACAGGATGGAGCAACTCCCTGACTTCAAATGACTCGCTGGAATGGCTGCTGGGACACTTTGGTGATCGTCTCATCAGTAGGAGGTATGATCCTGAATGGGCTTCACACTCACCAGACCTTAACCCCCCCAGATTTATTCCTGTGGGGTTATCTCAAAGATAGTGTCTATCAAACAACCCCTAGACTATTCCTGAACTGAAGAGGGCCATCATCGCCAAAATCAGGGCAATACTGAGGGAGGAGTGTGTGTCAGAGTTATTGACAATTTTGCATGTCCTATCAAGGTGTGCTTGCATCGCAGATGTGACATTTGGAGCCTATCATAGAATGGAGATAAAACAAAGACTGTTGGACATTCATGGCTGAAACTTAGTGGACATGTAAGGCATAAACTGAAGTTCATTTGTACCAAATATGGCTGGATTGCAGAGAGGATTGTGAATTTTATTAACAATTTGATGGGTGGCATTTTTTTGTGTCATCCGGTACTCAACAACACCAACACTCCATCATAACAACAATTTAAACAGATTTTTGTTGCCATACAATCACATTTAGCCTGCTTTGCTATCCAACTGTGGTTTTTCTTTCCTGCCATTTCATTTGGTGATTTCATAAACATGCACTATATGTGATGAGAACCTTTTTTCATTCCTCCATATCATTACTACATAGTGCCTCTCAAATCAGTCTCTCTGGATCTTGAGTCTTCTGATTAAGTCTTTACCTCACAATCTTGAGTCTTGACGACCCTGAGAAAGAAGACCCTTGAAAACATTGTGGGGAAAAGAAGAAAATGCTGGTAACCAGCATTTTCTCCATTTCCCATGATATTTTCACCCTTTCTTTTACAAAGCCCATCATTTGAGTCACATTTACTTTGTGGTTGGCAAATGCTTGAAGTTTGGACCAATCTGAAATTTTGTCATTTGACAAAGAGTTGAATACTTCTGTGCATCCTATTAGAAAATAAGGATAGAAAACATTATAGGAAAAAGATGAAAACTGATAAACAGCCTTTTCTCCTGTTCCCACAATCTTTACAACAGCCTTCTTCACCAGGGTTGTCAAAGCATAGTGTTGTTTGGTAGAGGATTAAACTGATGAATGCATAATTATACATGTAGTATTCACATGTAGGTCATTATTTGTCATACATTAAAGATTAAATTGTTTTCCTTTTAAAAAAAGTACAGCAGCAGAACTGGAGGTTTGCATTAGCAGTAAGAGTTGAGCTGCACTAGGTTCAGATGGGTATGACAGTCTTAACCCAGTGTCAAGAAAATTAAGCAATCAGTTTAATTTACAATAATTCCAGTATATCACCACTAGGGGGTGGTGTTCAAGCTGTCCGTCCATCTGGCCCTAGACCCAACATTATGTTCTCTTGTCCTCCCAAAGTTTTTAATCAATTTTGCTGAAATGTTAGCAGACTCCACTTTCTGCTATGGTAACTTGTGTACCTGTAAACTTCATCATGATTGATTGACTGTTATAGGGAGCTACAACCATTTAAATTTTTATTCTGACCAAATGACAAGGCAACCAGTAAGGGTATTTACTCCTTTACCAAACAATCCTGGGTTTTCACAACCTTTGGAAAGAAGGCTTTTTAGAGCACTGTGGGAAAGGAAGAAATGTATTTTCTTCTTTACCCACAATGTTTTCTACCCTTTCAGAGAGCTTAGGTTCCTTTGTACCAATTTTTAATTTATCGCCTTCAAATCTTTTGAATTTTGAAGAGTCTGAAATTTGTCATTTGGGAAAGGATTAATGGGTTGGAACAGTTCTACATGTAGTTTGTATTTTATGGTATATTTTCAGGCATATATTGCATGGGTCCAATGTCATTAAAAGCTATTCGTGAAGGTTCAGTAACGTTGCCATATGATGGCCCCTTTGTTTTTGCCGAGGTGAACGGTGACAGAGTAAGCTGGGAGTATAAAAAAGATGGAACTTGTACGGTGATAGATTGCAAAGAAAACAGGTAACACATCTTTATACCATCATGACTCTGAGGGAGGAGAGTTTTGAAAACATAGGAAAAGGAAAAATGCTTGTAACTGGCAAATTCTCCTTTTTAGCTCACCTGAGCACAACGTACACAAGATTTTCCTTCTTCTTCTCTGAAACTGGTAGGCATAGAGCTTTGATATTTGGTATGTAGCATCTGCTAGTGGATTTCTACCAAGTTTGTTCATATGATGCCCCTGGGGTCAAAACTGGCCCCGCCCCGGAGGTCACAAGTTCGAACATAGGAACAAAAAAGGGAAAACTTTAAAATTCTTCTTCTTTGAAACTGGATTGATTGATTGATTGATTGATTGATTGTATGGTTTTTAACGCCGTTTTCAAATTATTTCGGTTATATCGCGGTGGCCAGTGCACCTATCCATGCGTTCCTGGAGTCTCTTTTACCAGTACTTCGCACAATTTTCTTTCCAAGCCACTGGCTGCTTTCCCACATAATCATCATCGAAACAATGGTCAGCGGTGGGAGAGGAATGAATCCTGTTGCAGTGACTATCATCAATCCTAGGAAAGAAATTGGCCAAGCCAGGGGTCATAGCCAGGGATCGAACCCTGGACCCTGTGTTCTCAAGTCCTGCACGCTACCGACTGAGCTACCGGGGCTCCAAAGTTTGAGTCACTGTTAATTTGTCATCTGCAAATTATCAGGCATAGAGCTTTGATATTTGGTATGTAGCATCTCCTAGTGGACCTCTATCAAGTTTGTTAATAAGCAGCCCCTGGGGTCAAAACTGGCCCCGCCCCGAGGGTCACAAGTTAGAATAAAGGAACAAAGAAGAAAAACTTCAAAATTCTTCTTCTATAAAACTGGTAGGCATAGAACTTTGATATTTGGTATGTAGCATCTCCCAGTGGACCTCTACCAAGTTTGTTCATATGATGCCCCTGGGGTAAAAACTGGCCCCGCCCTGGGGGTCACAAGTTTGAACATAGGAACAAAAAAAGGGAAAACTTTAAAATTCTTCTTCTTTGAAACTGGAAGGTGTAGAGCTTTGATATTTGGTATGTAGTGAACCTGTTCTAAGTTTGTTAGCCCATCTGAGCACAACATGTTCAGTGAGTTCAAAATTGGGTCACCTGGGGTCATAATCTAGGTCACTAGGTCAAATTAAATAAATACATTTAGGGCACTCTAGAGGCTACATTTATTGCTCAAATGACCTGAAATTTGGTCAGAATGTTTGGATTTAGGTCACCTGGGATCATAAACTAGGTCACTAGGTCAAATTAAAGAAATACCTTTAGGGCATTCTAGAGGCCACATTCTTTGCTCAGTTGACTTGAAAATTGGTCAGAATGTTTGTCTTGATAAAATCTCATATGACTCTAAATTTGGGTCAACTGGTATTGTATACTAGGTCATTAGGTCAAATTGAAGAAATACCTTTAGGGCACTCTAGAGGCCACATTTATTGTTCAATTGATTTGAAAATTGGTTAAAATGTTTCTCTTGATGAAATCTAAGATGAGTTCAAAAATTGGGTCACCTGGGGTCATAATCTAGGTCACTAGGTCAAATTAAAGAAATACCTTAAGGGCACTCTAGAGGCCACATTTTTTGCTCAATTGACTTGAAAATTGGTCAGAATGTTTGTCTTGATGAAATCTAAGATGAGTTTGGATTTGGATCACCTGGGATCATAAACTAGGTCACTAGGTCAAATTAAAGAAATATCTTTAAGGCACTCTAGAGGCCACATTTTTTGCTCAATTGACTTGAAAATTGGTCAGAATGTTTGTCATGATAAAATCTCACATGAATCTGAGTTTGGGTCAACTAGGGTCATAAACTAGGTCACTAGGTCAAATTATAGAAATACCTTTAGGGCACCCTAGAGGCCACAATTTTGGCTCAATTGACTTGAAAATTTGTCAGAATGTTTGTCTTGATCAAATCTTACATGAGTCTGAATTTGGTGCAACTCCGGTCATAAACTAGGTCATTAGGTCAAATTAAAGAAATACCTTTAGGGCACTCTAGAGGCCACAGTTATTGTTCAATTGATTTGAAAATTGGTTAAAATGTTTCTCTTGATGAAATCTAAGATGAGTTCAAAATTGGGTCACCTGGGGTCATAATCTAGGTCACTAGGTCAAATTAAAGAAATACCTTTAGGGCACTCTAGAGGCCACATTTATTGCTCAATTGACTTGAAAATTGGTCAGAATGTTTGTCTTGATGAAATATTGGATGAGTTTGAAATTTGGGTCAACTGGGCTTATAAACTAGGTTATTAGGTCAAATTAAAGAAATACCTTTTGGGCACTCTAGAGGCCACATTTATTGCTCAATTGATTTGAAAATTGGTTAAAATGTTTCTCTTGATGAAATCTAAGATGATTTCAAAATCGGGTCACCTTGGGTCATAATCTAGGTCACTAGGTCAAATTAAAGAAATACCTTTAGGGCACTCTAGAGGCCACATTTATTGCTCAGTTGACTTGGAAATTGGTCAGAATGTTTGTCTTGATGAAATATTGGATGAGTTTGAAATTTGGTCACCTGGGATCATAAACTAGTCACTTGGTCAAATTAAAGAAATACCTTTAGGGCACCCTAGAGGCCACATTTATTTCTCAATTAACTTGAAAACTGTTCAGAATGTTTGTCTTGATAAATATTTTGATGAGTTCTAAATTGGGTCATGTATGGTGATAAAGTAGGTCACTAGGTCAACTTACAGAAATTTCTTGTGGGTGCTCTAGATGCCACATTTTAAGCTCAATTGACCTGGCAATTGGTCAGAAATTGAATTTTGCATGTGGAGAGAAATTTTGCCTATTGACTGAGGTGAGCAATCCAAGGCCATCATGGCCCTCTTGTTTCACCAATGTTTTTACCTTGTCAAACAAGATTTCATGACCCACAGTTGTTATCTGCAAATGCATTCATTATGAATCAGTCTAAAATTTTGTTATCTAGTAAAGAGGTAACACTATCAGAGACACCTCGTAGCCTCAGCCTAGTACTGGTAAAACCCAGGATATACGAGAATATGTGAGCTGTCGCCGTTATATGACTGAATAATGTTGAAAGTGGCATAAAACACCACTCAATCAATCAACACTATCGGTAATGAACCTCTTCACTCTAATTTTAAAAAAGATAGCTGTATTGTGAAGACCTCCAAAACATGAAATGTATTCTCTATCCGTCATAATCTGTGCAACCTTGCATGCGTCAGGTGCAGTATCTGGCATGAAGATACAAGAATGATTATAGTTTCATAAAATAAGGATGAAATGGTTTAACAACTGGCTGAAAACTGGCTGAAAAGGAGTAAAGATGTATCTTTAAGGATATTTGGTGAATACACACCCAGATAGGTAGTTTCAGAATTAAGAGTTAGAATTAAATTAAGAATGCTTAGCACTAACCCAGCACTTGATTATTTTTCAGTGTTGGCATATGCATCAGTACAAAAAAGCCAAACAGTAATGATCGAGAAGACATTACAGATGAATATAAACATCAGGAATGTAAGTACTTTGACCCTTTACCACACAGTATCAAATTTCAATGACCCTGAAAGCTTTTGAAAACATTCTAAGAAAAGGTAACCAGCATTTTCTACTTTTTCCATAATATTTTCTACCCACACAACTTTTGTCATTTAAGCTTTATTTAATTTGTGGTCTGCAATTACCTTGAATTTTGACAAGTCTAATGTGGAAAAGAGTTAATTGGATTGTTGTTGTTAACAGTTAACTAGGTCACCAGGCCAGATTTTTGAAAAATCTTGTGTTCAGTCTAGATAGAAGCCACATTTTCGGTCCAATACTCAAGAAAGTTGGTAAGAATATTTGACAAGATAATATCTCATATAAATGTGAAAATGGTTCAAAAACTGGGTCACTGGGTCAAATCTTTGAAGAACCTTTTTACACTCTCTGGAGACACAATTTTCTGTCCAATACTCATGAAATTTGGTAAAAATTTTAAACTGTGTTCTGACTATATCTCAGAAGAGCTTAAAAATGGGTTACAGTGGGCTAAAAATTAGGTCACTAGGTCACATTTTTGACAAACATTGTGTACACTCTAGATAGAGGCCACATTTTCAGTGCAATACTTGATCATGAAAGAAATTAAAAATGGTTGATGATATGGCAGATGAGTTTGAAAGTGGGTCACATTGACTCAAAAACTAGGTCACTAAGTTAAATCTTTGAAAAACTTTGTGTACATTCTGGAGGCCACATTTTCTGTCCAATAATCATGAAAGTTGTTCAGAATGTTTGTCTTGATGATATCTTGGACAAGTTCCAAATTGTGCCATGCTGGGTTAAAAACTCTGTCACCATGACAAATCTTTGAAAACCTTGCATACGCCCTTGAGGTTACATTTTCCAGTCCAATACACATAAAAATTAGAATGTTTGTCTTGAGGTAAGCAGGTCATATAAGAGAAAACATTCACTATACTTTGTATTATGTTCTCAACGTAACATAGGCTCAAGTGAACGATTCAATGCCACCATGGCCTTCTTGTTAGGGATTTATCGCTGTATATCTGTCCATGATTTA
The DNA here is from genome assembly GCA_946811185.2 of Hippopus hippopus. Lineage (NCBI taxonomy): Eukaryota > Metazoa > Mollusca > Bivalvia > Cardiida > Cardiidae > Hippopus > Hippopus hippopus. The sequence continues at coordinate 54,180,600 of OX328103.1, forward strand.
TAAAGATTTATCACTGTATACCTTTCTATGATTTATAAGAACTTAATTCTGTATACCTGCACATGATTTGTAAGGATTTATCATTGTATACCTGCCCATTGTTTATAGAGGTTTATCACTATATACTTGCGCCTATGATCTTAAAGGACTTACCACTGTGTACTTGCTGATGATTTAAAAGTGCATGAGTTTTTTCAAGCGATGCTACAGTTAGTATTACCAATAATGATGATGCCACTCTTACACTGGTTACTTTGTTTTTATAGGAACTATTGGTATGATTTGTTAGCCAGTTGAAAAATATTTCTTTGAGCACTTTTGTCAACTTGCTAACACATTGTTGTGTCTTAATTAATTAGCGTGGCTTTTTTTTTGGTCATAGTCCTATCAATTTTGTTGTCATCTGCGTTGTTTTTGTTGTTGTGCAAAAACTTTGATATTTTGTAATATCTCTGTCATTACTGAAGATGTTTACTTCAAACTTGGACCACTTGTTAACTGTCAAAAAGAGAAGCCATACAACAGGAGCAGGTAGCCTTCAAAATATTTTTATCACAGATTTACCCTTTTTTTCTGACTAGGAGGGTCAGGAAGGCCTGTTCTGATCAATTGGCTGGTCACACCAAGCCCTAGGGTGTTTCTCTGACTTGGTTTTCTTTTACACATTCATACACAGATACATCATTTCTCTTCTCTGTCGTCATTTGCTGTATGTCAGTACCCTAGAAGGCGGTGGCTCATGGGCTAATCGGGTGAAAGCATGGTGTTTGATTGACACTTGTAAATGCCCAAAGATAGTCTATGCTTGGTATGACGTTCTGCGGGCCTACATTTGTCCGGTCTAGCCCTTTCACTTCGAGTATATCACCAATGTATCTTTGTCATGATCTGAGTTGGGTTTCCCCAGATCGTGTCCCCTTTTTGGGCTCCGAGGTAGGTGGGGAGCATCGGTAATGAACAATATTAGACAAACATGGCAACACAAAAGAAAGCCAAGGGTGTCCTTTCTGATTCTGATTCAGATTCTGAGATTTCTTTCCATACAAGTTCAACATTTGCTCGTTTCATTGTAATTGAGGCAGTTGACTCATCTAAACCCATTACAAAACTTTCCCCTTTCGTAATAGAAAAAAACAATCTCCTCCATTTTGGGAACACCAAAGTCAGTCAAAAAATTAAAGAATGACACCCTGCTTGTTGAATGTCTTTCTCAACAACAGACCAAAAATCTCCTTTCGCATAAAAAATTTTTCAATCTGGATGTCAAAATTTATCCACATAAAACTTTAAACACCAGCAAAGGAGTCATCAGGTGTAAGGAGCTGTCCTACTGTGACTCAGTAGAAGAGATTAAAAGTAATCTCAAATCTCAAGCTGTGTCTGAGGTCAAAAGAATCTCCGTGTTCAGAAATGGTGTACATAGGGATACAAATACCTATATCCTTACTTTTTCTTCACCTATTCTTCCTGCTTGCATTAAAATAGGATTCCAGTCTGTAAAGGTTGACGTGTATGTGCCTAATCCTCTGCGCTGTTACAAATGCCAGAGGTATGGCCATCACGAAAATAATTGCAAAAGCACACCGATCTGTCCAAAATGTGCTTTTGAGGACTCTGATCATGAACCTAACACTTGCGGTAACCCTGTGCTCTGTTTCAATTGAAAGTGCCATCATCCAGCCTTTTCTAAAGAGTGTTCAGTCTGGAAGGATGAAAAAGAAATCCTATCTATAAAATTATATAAGGAAAATGTCAATTTTTTGGAAGCACAGAAGATAGTTGAGAAGCGCAGAAATGACCAAACATTGTTGAATAGTTCAACATCCTATGCAAGAGTGTCATCTGCAACATCTGGACAGGAACATTGCTCTACTTGTGAACTCTTGGCAAAAAAACTTCTTGAAAAGTTTCCAGAAATGGCCAATGAGTTGAAGAGCTTACTCCCTGACATTCAAGCTTCCTAACCTCCAAAACCTCCAAAACAGACGCAACCTACACCCAAACCCACTACTCCATCCACTACCCTAAAAGCACCATCTACTTCTTCTCTAAGTATTTCTTCACAAAAAACTTCAAAGCCATCTACCTCTTCAATAAATATCTCTTCGAAAAAAACTTCAAAGCCATCTCCCCCTTCACAACAGCCTCCAAAGAAACCCCAACCTCCATCTTCACAGTCTACAACTAAATCTAATGTTTCATCTAAAGATAACAAATCTAATCATGCACCCCGATCTCCTAAAAGATCTTCTTCGAAATCTAAACCACAACCAAGAGATACCCATGGATCTTGTGAAATCACTGTCAGAGTAAATGATCCTGTCCCTACCTCCAACAGATTTTCGGAGCTAGAGGACATGGATGCAGATGCTGAAAATCTGGAAGGTGAGGCTTCAGATTCAGAAGCCTCTATCTGGTCTGTTTCTAAAGATCCTTGGAACAAGGACACTGACACTTGGCACTCGTCCATACCCGAGACAAGTGTAATGAAATCTTAATCAATCTATTTTAAAATGTATTGGTTTACGGCCTCTTTTTTTACTTTTGCTTTTATACTTTGTTCATGCACAATGGATACCACAATCCAGTGGAAATGTCGAGGTCTGAAGTCAAACTTTGACGAACTTTCCCTTTTAATCAGTGATCACAAACCAGCTGCTGTTTGTCTGCAAGAGACCTTCCTTAAACGGGAGGATGATATTTCTATCAAATATCATTCCATTTACAACAAAGTCTTTACCGAAGGTGAGAAAGCCAGAGGTGGTGTTTCTATTATTGTCAATAACAACATTCTTCATGAAGTTATCTCTCTTAACACAAACTTGCAAGCTGTTGCCATCAGGTTATCTTTACACAGTGCTGTTACACTATGTTCTTTATATCTCCCCCCGAGCACACCTATTAATGAGACCAATCTGAATGATCTCATTTCCCAATTGCCACCCCCTATATTCTTGCTGGGGACTTTAATGGTCACAATGTTATGTGGGGTTGCGATGACACTAACCAGAGAGGTTTACAGTTGGAGATCTTCGTTTCAAACAACTCTTTGTCTTTCATGAATGATAGCAAGTCCAAAACCTACCTGCATCCAGCAACTGGATCTTACTCTTCTATTGATTTAACCTTATGCAGCCCAATCTTACTTCCCAATTTTACTTGGAAAGTGACTGAGGATTTGTGTGGAAGTGATCACTTCCCTATTATCTTTTCATCTACACAACCATCCAGCAGTGTAAGACCGCAGAAATGGAAGCTCTCCAAAGCCAGTTGGAGCAGATTTGAAACCCTCTATGAACAGACCATTACACATGACAAATTTGAAGATTGCAATGATCCCGCAAAACTTTTTACTTCCCTTTTAATTGATGCATCTAAACAGACCTCAACAAATCCAAAACATCCTGACAAGCCTTGGTACAATGATGATTGTAAACAGGCGGTCAGAGACAGAAAGCAAGCCCTTAGAAAGTTTAACCTCAGGCCTACCGAAGAAAATCATAACTTATTCCGTATTTCCAGGGCAAAAGCTCGTTGTACCATTAGAAAAAGTAAGCGCAAGGCTTGGAGACAATATGTCTCTAAATCAAATAGTAGAACTACTGCTAAAAAAACATGGGACATGATCAGAAAGATCAGTGGCAAAGGCCAGCCCCACTTAGTCACCTTGAAGGTAACAATACTTAGTTGGAATCACCCCAGAATATAGCTGATGCTCTTGCCGACACCTTTTGCAAAAAGTATTCCTCTGCAAACTATTCTGAAAAGTTTCAGAGAAATAAAGCCAGAGAAGAAAAGAAAAAACTGAATTTCAATTCTTCTAATTCGGAGCATTATAATAAACTCTTCACCTTTAAAGAATTAAAATCTGCTCTGAATAAAGCTCACGATTCTTCTCCTGGCCAAGATAAAGTTCATTACCAGTTTTTAAAACACTTACCTTTTACTTCTCTCTCCATTTTACTTGATATTTTAGATGATATCTGGCAATCAGGTGATTTTCCTTTGTCCTGGCGAGAGGCACTAGTCATTCCTATCCCAAAACCTGGCAAGGATGCTAGTGACCCAGCCAACTATCGTCCAATAGCTCTTACTAGTTGTCTCTGCAAGACCCTAGAACGTATGGTCAATGACAGGCTTGTCTGGTTTTTAGAGAAAAACAACCTGATCGTTGATGTACAGAGTGCATTTCGTCGCCAACGTGGCACCATCGATCATCTTGTGCGCTTTGAAACTTTTGTCAGAGAAGCCTTTATTAATAGACAGCATGTAGTATCTGTCTTTTTCGACCTTGAAAGTGCTTATGATATGACTTGGAAATACGGAATTCTTAAAGACTTACATGACTTTGGTCTTCGAGGCCGTCTGCCTCTTTTTATTTCAGCCTTCTTGGATGAACGTCTTTTCCGCGTCCGAGTTGGTAATACTCTCTCGGGAGCCCGTGAACAGAAGATGGGTGTACCCCAAGGCTGTAGTCTCTCTGTTACACTTTTCAGTGTAAAAATATCAAGATGGGCTTCCAAATTGTAAAAGGAGATGTGTATGTGCCAAATCCCTTGCGATGTTTTAAATGCCAGCGGTACGGCCATCACATCAGTAAATGTCCAAACCAAGAAACATGCTCTAAATGCTCATCAAGGACCTGACTATGACAGTACTACATATTCAAATCCTCCTCTTTGCATTAATTGTAAGTCTCCACACTCTACTTTTTTAAGAGAGTGTCCTGTATGGAGGGAAGAAAAATAAATCCTGTCCATTAAATACAACAATAATGTTAGCTTTCCAGAAGCAAGGAAAATATTTGAAAAACGCAAGAAAACCTCTTCTAGTCCTAGCTATGCAGGTGTTGTTGGCACATTAACTGAAAAGGACGACTGCAGCACTTGTAAGATTCTTGCGAAAGTTCTCCTTCAAAAATTTCCTGATGTAGCTACTGAGCTGAAAGAACTTCTCCCTCCATCCACCTTGTCCAAACTAATTCCTGACTGCGTCCATCTGCGTCTAAAACAAACAAAACCTCTTCTGCACCCTCAAAACCCACAAACTCTCAAAGTATTTCTTCACAAAAAACTTCAAAGCCATCTACCTCTTCACAAAAATATCTCTTCGAAAAAAGCTTCAAAGCCATCTCCCCCTTCACAACAGCCTCCAAAGAAACCCCAACCTCCATCTTCACAGTCTACAATTAAATCTAACGTTTCATTTAAAGATAACAAATCTAATCATGCACCCCGATCTCCTAAAAGGTCTTCTTCCAAACCTAAACCACAATCTAGAGATGCCTATGGATCTTGTGAAATCACAGTCACAGTAAATTATCCTGTCCCTACCTCCAACAGATTTTCAGAGCTAGAGGACATGGATGCAGATGCTGAAAATCTGGAAGGTGAGGCTTCAGATTCAGAAGCCTCTATCTGGTCCATTTCTAAAGATCCTTGGAACAAGGACACTGACACTTGGCACTCGTCCAAACCCGAGATACAGATGGATCTAAAGAGGGAAATTCTGTAGCAGCTGCCGCTGTTTATGGAGAAAGGAGCTTAAAGTGCCGCCTTCCAAACAACTCCTCTATCTTCTCTGCTGAAATTAAAGCAATTGATCTTGCCCTTAATCTAGCTGAACGTTCTAATTCCAACCGTTTCATTATCTTTTGGGACTCTTTGCCAACATTACAGGCCCTTTCAAATCAACGACTTGAGAATCTCTTAATCTGTGGTTTACTTGAAAGGATCTCACAAATTTCTTCTATGAATAGATTGATGTTTTGCTGGCTTCCAAGTCATGTAGGCATCAAAGGCAATGAAAATGCCGATAGGTCTGCCAAATCTGCACTTAACCTTCCCATTTCAGATTTTAAAGTTCCATACACTGATTTTAAATCCTCCGTTTTAACACATATCCAATCTTCTTGGCAATCCCAGTGGGATGCTGATGTTTTCAATAAACTGCATTCAGTCAAACCTTCCCTTGGTGAATGGTACCCCGTTTACAGGTCTGTTCGTCAAGAAGAAGTGATAATTGCACGACTTTGAATTGGCCATTCACGCATCACACATTCCTGGCTCTTGACCAGAGATGATGCCCCTGAATTTATTCCATGCAATGCATCCTTTTCTGTAAAACATATCCTACTAGATTGCATTGACTTTCAGCCAGTTCGTTCAAAATATTTCAACGTCGATAGTTTAAAAAATCTTTTTGATTCTGTCAGCGTTGAATCTATTATCGCTTTCATAAAGGAGATTGGCATTTACAATAAACTGTGATATTTACTCTTCAGTTTCTTACCCATCTTTTTACATTCTTTACACACCTTTATATTCAGAGCTCCAGACAGAGGGAGTGATTTTGATTTCAAAGTTGAAAATATTAATTATTCTCTACTAAACCCTATGTTATGGGTACTCATTAGAATCGTCTCATTGAGAAATAATAGATTATGTTAGATACCTTGTCAGCTGATTCACAGTCTTACCTTTTTTAATCTAAAACTTTTGAGTGGGCAGGGAATGCCCAGTCACTCAATATCATATTTTATACACATTATAAATGACACATATTTCTTCTTCATTTAAAGACTTCTTACTATCAATCCAACATTTTGTTCAAACCTTTTTATCACATTTTTAACTCTGTCATTTAAAACTTTTGAGTTGATAGGGATTGCCCTGTCACTCAATAAAGTCCTTTATACATATTAAGATCACACATAATCCTTCTTAATTCAACTCTTTTACTATTATAAATGTATTCAAACCTTTTTCAGTTTAAAATCCCTCTTTTACTATCTTTAACACAGATATGCGCGCTAAATGACCAAAGCTGTCGATGCACCATAAAACAACATTCATTCATTCATTCATTCATTCATTCTGACTAGGAAATTTCATTGAAAATCAATCTGTTTCTTAAAGTAACTGCAGCTGAGCGTTGGCACCGCAAATGGTGCTCTAGTTTTGATATTACACCAATGCAGCAGATTGTCCTCTGTATACAATGTAAAGTGATATCTTGTTTAATTCTTTACAAAACAACAAAATTATAGACTTGCCCAAATTGAAAGCATTAGCAGACGACAAATTACATGTTGCTCAAATGGTGAGATTTGTTTTTGACAGGATAAAAAATGCCATGGAGAAAGGAGAAAATGCTGATTCCCAGCCTTTTTTCTCACGGTTGTTAAAATTTGGGATTATGTGGTTAGGAGTTATATCTCTTAACCAAACAATCCTGTGTTTTAACAACCCTGGGAGAGCAAGCTTTGGAAAACATGGTGGGAAAATAGAAAAATGCCAGTAACCAGTGTTTTCTTCTTTTCTCTCAATGTTTTCTACTCTATCAAAGACAAAACCCTTAATTGTAACTTCATGTAATTTTTTGTCTGTAACTGCCTTTAATTCAGGCATGTCTGAATTTATGTTTGATAAAGAGATAAGAGGTAAACACTGATATTGAAATGGTCTTATCCACAATAAACCACAGAAAAACTACCAATATTGATAATGAAATTTAATTTATTGTGTAAACTTGGTCTGTATGTTTGCGTTGATAATATCTCAGACGAATTTGAAATGTAGGGTCAAAACCTAGGTCACCAGGTCATATCTTTGAAAAAGATTGTGTACACTCTACAGGCCGCAGTTTGGTCCAGTGCTCATGAAAGTTAGTCAGGTATTTGTCTTGATATCTTGGATGAGTCTGAAACGAGTCATGTTGGGTCAAAAAAAGGTCACTTTGTCAAATCTTAGAAAAACCTTGTGTACACATTTTGAGTCCGATACTTGGTAAGAATGGTAAGAATGTTTGTCCTGATTATATCTCACTCGAGTTTCAAACTAATTTACGTTGGGTCAACAACTAGATCACCAGGTCATATCTTAGCAAAAAGCCTTGTGTACACTCAGAGGCCATATTTTCAGTCCAGTACTCATGAAAGTTGATCTGAATGTTTGTCTGTATAATATCTCAGACTAGTTTTACAAAAATGAGTCCTGTATGGTCAAAAACTAGGTTACCAGGTCAAATCTTTAAAAAAACCTTGTTTACACTCAAGAGGCCACATTTTCAGTCCAAAAAAAAAAAAGGGGTCATATCAGGGTAATAACTCGGTCACCAGGTCAAATCTTGGAAAAACCTTGTGTACACTCTTGAGGCACTTTCAGTTCAAAGCTCATGAAAGTTGGTCTCGATCATATCTCAGACTAGTTTGAAAAAGGATCATGTTGGATCCAAAATTAGTTCAACAGCTTAAATCTTAAAAAAAAACAACTGTACATAAGAGGCCACATTTTCAGTCTGAATGTCATGAAAATTGATCAGAATGTTTTTCTTGATGATATTTAGGATTTATTTGTGAATATTTCATATTGGGTCAAAAATGCAGTTCACAAGGACAAATCTTAGAAAATTTTGTGTACATTCTAGAGGAAATATTTTCATTCCAATACTGCCAAAAAATGGGTCACACTTGGTCAAAAAGTAAGTCACTGGTTCAAAAAGTAGGTCACTAGGTCAAATCTTTGAGAAATATTGTGTACACTCTAGAGGTCTCATTATCAGTTTAAAACTCATGAAAGCTGGTCAGAATGCTTGTCTTGAGGATATGTCTGACGGGTTTGAAAATGGACCACATAAGTTAAAGAAAGAATGTCACTTGGACAAATCTTAAAATGAAAATCTTGTGTACACTCTTGAGGCCACGTACATTTTCAGTCCAAAACTTATGAAAGTTGGTCAGAATGTTTGTCTTGATGATATATCTACATTGATACTGAAATAGGTCATGTTTGGTCAAAAGTAGGTCATTGACACAAATCCTAGAAACAATGCTTTTGTACACTGCAGAGACCCCATTTTTGTTAGAATGTTTGTCTTGATATCTTGGGATAGACTGGAAATGGGTTGTGTTGGGTCAAGAAGGCTCACAATGATGAGGGACTCAGGGCCATCATGGCCCTCTTGGTTATGGTATTTCTTTACTGGCATACATTGCCTTTTAAGATATTTTCAGATTTCCTGACATAATTTTGTGAAGACCTGTGGGAATGTCATGCTATTAAATAATATTAATAAATTATGTGAGGTTTTATTTGAATTAGTATGATGACATCATATTTGATTTCATAAAAATAGACAGAGTAACTAATTGTAGAATAATGGACCTGATTTTAAACATTGAAATTGCACCTTTACTGCATGTAACTGTCCATTTCTTTATGCTTGCTGAGGAAAATATCTTTTGTTGTTCTTATTATTGTTTTGTAAAAAATCGTTTCATGGAAAAAAAATTTAAATAGGCCCCTTTAAATCATTCATTCATTGATTTTTTAAGGGGGCAAAAGGAACAGAAATGCTGTTAGAAAGGCCATGACCCATGCTAAACGAATTGATGAAGAGCACTGGAATGTGCGGATGGCAGAGGACAAACCAAAGGTTTTATTTTGATCATCTTTTTTTTAGAAGGGATTTCTGAGGGGTTGTATTGACCTGTAAAGTGCCTTTCACAAGTGTAGTTCCCTTTGGGGCCAGTGTAGATAAAGATCAGGGTACACAAAATGTGCAGCCTGATCTTGATCTACCCTTTCCACCTTGCTAAAAAGTTACAGACAAAAGAAACCTTGAAATTGCAAATGTTTGGGTCTGATTTCTAGACTGAAAAAGTCTTTTGGGTTTATATTTTGTGCCCCAAAGGTTATTTTGTAACAAACCCATACAAAAGTATATGAGACATGCTGTGGCAAAAGGGGGCTTAATGCATCCCCTTTTAAATATATTGTACCAACAAGTAATCACATCATTAGTGATCCATAAAATCCACTTTGTCTAAGAAGCGACTGAATCATGAGGAAGACTGGTCCTTTGACATGCAGAAATTTGACCGATTGCAAAAAGTTTTGGCCCAGGTCAGCCTTTGTGGATTGCGCAGGCTGACCTGGGTCGATACTTTTTGCGGATGCATTAAGCCCCCTTTTCACAGACCGTGGCTCATATGTTTCTAAACTTAGAGTACAACATTAGTGAAATGAATGCAGTTAGTTGAGAAACGTTGAGGAAACCAGCTTCTCAATTCATTTTTTTTTTACCTCACAAAGTGCTCAAAGGTGAACTGTTGTTACCAGTCTTCACCTGTTGCCCATTTGCTGTCAGTTTCTACTTTAACCCATTACCACACATCTCCAAGTTTCAATGACCCTGAGAAAATACTGATACAGCACCCTTTTCCCACAGTGTTTTCAAAAGGCATCTTTGGGAGGGTTTTTAAAACTTGGGATTGTATGTTAAAGGTTTGATACTGAAACACCTTAAAACAGGTTCTCCACCTTAGGTTTTTTTTTTTGATAAGATTTCTCAAATCATTCAGCAACGCTGAAAGGGTCGGTATTTACCAAAGAGTTTGGTTCATTTAATTTTTATAATTTTGATCAGGTGAGCAATATAGGGCCATAATGGCCCTCTTGCTATTTATTTCATTAAAGAATAATTCAGTATTAGTTTTTTTCATGAACATTGGCGAGTTCTGATTGGCTGAAAAATTTTTTTCATAGCTCCATGTAAAAAAAAAAATTTAAGCAATGCCGGAACTACTTTTGCAGTCAAACTAATGTAAACAAACATGTATACGAGATTCCATAATGTTTTTCTGTCTGATTTTATATCGAGTCCGAAGTTCAAATTGCTAGCTGAATTTATTTTTTCTGAATACTGAAAAAAAATCCAAGAGTAAATTCAAAGAGAGAGCTGAAAACTCACTGTTACTCTGCTGGGTTTAAACAAACTTATTTTCAACTTAATTCTAGCGTATTGAACTTCTAATAATAAATCTACTCAATCTGCAAATGTTCAATACTATAATGACGTCATGAATTATGTCATTATTACGTCATGAAGGAGCAGTTTTACCACGCTGTGAAATATCAATGAAATGGACAGTAAATAAATATGCAATGTTGGATTTACAAAAAAACAGCAGTTAGTATTGTTTAAGTGCATATTTGTTGTCTGTGATATTGAATTATAAGGAATGAAGAGAACTTTTTTTTGTTTTCATGGAGGTATGAAAAAAAAAACCTAATCACACTGTATGAAACCGCGAGCGGTTTCATACAGTGTGATTAGGTTTTTTTTTCATACCTCCATGAAAACAAAAAAAAATCTCTTCATTCCTTATATCAACTGCATGTTTTGTTTGTATTCTCCATATGGTAAAGTAAAAGCTTAACCTTTTACCAAACTTTCCCACTTTCTTGCAAATCTTGGAAAGAGGAGTTTTAAAAACATAATGGGTAAATGATTTTCTCTTTTTCCCACTATGTTTTTGTAACGTGCAACGGCCTGGTCACCCATCCAGGCACTAACCTAATACACGTTACTTAACTTGCACGGAGAGAAATACACCAAACCGCATCGCTGTAAAAGCTAGCTCAACAGCAAGGCAGGTTTCAAATGCTTATGTATCAAACCTCTCTCTGTGACATTACTCCCCCCTTCGACAAGTCTCGACCTCGAGACTTATATACAAACATGTATATATAAATAAACCAGGGGAATGTACATGGCAACTCCAGTCCGGCAGTTCCACCGCTGCCACCAAATGTAACGTGCAACGGCCTGGTCACCCATCCAGGCACTAACCTAATACGCGTTGCTTAACTTGCACGGAGAGAAATACACCAAACCGCATTGCTGTAAAAGCTAGCTCAACAGCAAGGCAGGTTTCAAATGCTTATATATCAAACCTCTCTCTGTGACATTTTCAACCATTGCAAAGACAAATTTCATCATGTGAATCGCACTAGAGTTGTCATTTAATCTGAGTGCTTTCTATATGGACAAATTAGAAATGCTGTTATTTGCTAAAGAGTCAATACATCTGGGTCTTTTTATTGTCTGCATATCTACAGTGAAGTATAATTGGGATGTGCTCTGGAAAAGACGGGTTTAATATTCCTCCATGATAACATCATACCAAGCAAGTCATCGTATAATTATGGAACCAAAAAATGAATTTTGTTTAACCACTGACTGAATCATGAGATAGACTAATTCTATGACATGCAAAAAAATGACCAATAGCAAAAAGGACTGACCCATGTCAGCCTGCATGGATCAACTGTGCTGGCTAGCATGGGTTGATACTTTTTGCAGATGCATTAAACTCCCTTTTCACAGAGCATGGCTCGTATTTCTTTTATTCTTTTTACAGGATGTGTCTATTGAACTTAGACTACCTGAGCAAACACCTGTTGGACAAGCATTTAAAATCAAACTGGAAGTTAAAAATTCTAGCAATGAGATCCGTAAACTTGGGGGCAGAATTCACATTTCGTCTCAGTTTAATACAGGCATTGTTTATCGCAACATCCAGACCGTTCCAGTAGATAAGGAACTGCAACCTAAGCAAGGTAATTTGAAAGCAACTTGTGGCCTTGAATATTTTTCAGTAAGCAAGTACAGAATAAAAAAGTGTGGTTAGATTTCATAGCTAGGCTTTTATGACCAAATAAGTGTTCAAGCAAAGAATCAGAGTTTAGTTTATTAATTTACATAGAAGTTATACAGTAAATAGAGAATTTTACGGACTAAATAAACTTCAAAGGATAACAGAGGTTATAACTGCCAAGGGATTTGATGTTACAGTACAGTTGCTCTTTTGATTATATGTATATTTCAAGGACCAGTCTATCTCATGATTGATTCAGTTGTTAAAAAAAAAGTAGCTATAATGGATCCATAGAAATGTGATGGCTTGACTGGTACAGTGCATCATGGAGATGCACTAAGCCCCCTTTTGCCAGAGCATGGCTCATATATTATTATTATCATAAATGATGTGTCCCATGCTCTGTGAAAAGGGGGCTTTACTCTTTACCAAATGCCAATAATCTAGACTTACCTAAATTGAAAGCATTTGCAGACGACAAATTAACAGTGATTCGAACATTGGAGTCAGTCGGTAGCGTGCAGGACTTGAGAACACGGGGTACAGGGTTCGATCCCTGGCTACGACCCCTGGCTTGGCCAATTTCTTTCCTAGGATTGATGATAGTCACTGCGACAGGATTCATTCCTCTCCCACCGCTGACCATTGTTTCAACGATGATTATGTGGGAAAGCAGCCAGTGGCTTGGAAAGAAAATTGTGCGGAGTACTGGTAAAAGAGACTCCAGGAACGCATGGATAGGTGCACTGGCCGCCGCGATATAACTGAAATAATGTTGAAAATGGCGTTAAACACCATACAACGAAACATTGGAGCTTGTTGTTTAGAGGGAAGAAAACATTTTGGGAAAAGGAGAAAATGCTGGTTCCCAAAATGTTTTCAAAAGCAGTCTCATTCAGTGTTGTCAAGACTCGGGATTGCATGGTAAAGGACTAATGCATCTGCAGAAAGTATTGACTCCGGTCTGCCTGCACTGTCAGCATAGGCTGATGTAGGTCGAAACTTTTGCTATTAGTCAATTTTCTGCAGCTCAAAAGGCCATTTTACCTTATGATTCAATCTGCTGTTAGACAAAATGGATTGAATGGATGACTTGCTTCGTATAATGCATGACAGATGTGCACCTGAGCACAAAGTGCTCAAGGTGAGCCTTTGAGATAGTGCTGTATCTGTGGTGCATTCGTCAACTTTTACCTTGTGTGCACTCTAGAGGCTACAGTTTCAGTCAGATACTTATGAAACTTACTCAGATAGTTTGTCTCGATAAAATCTTGTACAAGTTCGACATTAGGTCTTGTCAGGTCAAAAAGTTGGTCACAAGGTCAAATCTTAGAAAAACCTTGTGTGCACTCTAGAGGCCACATTTTCAGTGTGATACTCATGAAACTCAATCAGAGTGTTTGTCCTGATAATATCTTGGATAAGTTTGAAATTGAGTTATGTCAATCAAAAGGTATGCCACTCTGCCAAATGAAAGAAAAACCTTTTGTGCAGTCTAGAGGCCACAATTTTAGATTGATACTCTTGAAATTTAGTCAGAAGACTTGTCTTTATGATAATTTGGACAAGCAGAAATTGGGTCATGTCAGATCAAAAAGTAGGTCATTGGGCCAAATCTTTAAAAAGCTTTGTGTGCAGTCTAGAGGCCACATTTTCAGCCTGATACTCTTGAAACTTGGTCAGAATCTTTGTCTTGTTGACATCTTGGACAAGTTTGAAATTGGGCCATGTCTGGTCAAATAGTAGGTCACTTACACTCATGTGTTTTACATCATTAAAATCAGGATGTCTTCGGGTTTAACAACCCTAGATGACTTTACCTAGGTGAGCCTTTTAGGGTCAATGGCCCTCTTGTTTCTATACCACAGAGGACAGTATTGACCTGGAAATACCCGTGGATAAATACTACAAGCATCTGACAGACTGCTGTGAGTTGAAGGTGACATGCTTCATTAAGGTGATTGAAACTGGCCAAGCACTTACCACTGAAGAAGTGGTGGATCTTGGTAAACCCAGACTCACAATAAAGGTAAATGTATATAGGTTACACTTAACCCTTTACACTCAAACATGAGTGTAAGGACCTGGACAGGGAAGACTTTTGAAAACATTGTGGGAAAAGGAGAAAATGCTGGTAACCAGCATTTTCTCCTTTTCCCACGATGCTTTCTGCTCTTTCACAGACAAATCTGATAATTTTAGCAATATTTAAAATGTCATCTGTAAGTGCTTTAAAAAAAGATGTGTCTAAAATTTTGTCATCTATAAAACGATTGAAGGGGTCCTTTGAAAATTGTTCTCTGCAAATTGAATTATTTTGTTAAACACTCATAAATATTAGAAAATATATACTTTTCTCTGCAAATCAAAGACACTGGATAGTTGCATGCAGTAAAAAATACACATTTGGCATGCAAAAAGCAGAAGAAAATTCATTTCAGGAAAAGCAGACATTTGATGACTTAGTCTTATGGTAGCTTTTGATTTTACTGTTTCTTTTACATTTAGGTTCTCTGGTCTGTCAATGCTAGTAGAGTAATTCAGGCCCTTAAGGGCCTCTAATTTAATAGATAAATGCTATCCTTAAAGCCACATACTATTTGTTGTCTTCAAATTTGTCTATATGGACATGTTTAAAATTTTCTTGTCTGGTAAAGAGTTAACCCTTGGGCTGCTTATCATGACTTGATGACCTTTTGCGGACAGTGTAGATCAAGATCAGACTGCACTGAACATGCAGTCTGATCTTTGATCTACACTGTCCGATGAGGAGATATTATTCCCAAAAACATAACTTTGAAATAGCAATATTTGGTTTTTCACTATCAAATTGAAAATTTCATCTTGGTTATTCAGCAGGATAAGGCTTAACCCTTTCCCAAACAGTCCCAGGTTTTCACGACCCTGAGAAAGAAGCCTTTTAAACACATTGTGGGAAAAGGAGAAAATGCTGGTAACCAGCATTTTCTCCTTTTCCCACAATGTTTTTTACCCTTCCCAAAACAAATTTCTGTTTTTGAGTCCCATTTATTTTGTCATCTGCAAGTGCTTTCAATTTGGACCAGTCTAGAATTTTGTCGTTTGGTAAAGAGTTAATATTGCTTAAAACCCAACTGATAATGGATTATGGGTTACTGAATTGAAAGAATGTGAGAATGTAGGAACTAGATTGACAATGTAAAACTTATAGGAAAAATGAGCCATGCTATGTGAATCTGCATCTGCAAAATGAATCAATCTAGGTCAGCTTGTGCAGTCAACCCATGCAGGCTGACATGGGAACTTTTTGATATTGATCTCTTTTGGGTAGGTCAAAGGACCAGTCTACGTCATGATTCAGTCAGTTTTTAAACAAAATGGATTTTGAATCCATAATTACTTGATGACTTTCTTTGCATAATGCATCATGAAGATGCATTAAATGCCCTTTTGCCAGAACATGGCCCAAATGATTAGCTGCTCACTAAATGGTTTTAAGCCACATAGGAAGAGTAAAGAAGAATGCAAGTTGAGCTTGATGGCCTACTATATGGCTTGCAACATGCGAAAAAGGGCATCCGGACATCTGCGTAAAGTGTCGTCTCGGATCAGCCTGTGCAGTCCGTGCTGGCTGATCCGAAACGACACTTTACATTTTTATGTAATTTTCTGTTTTGCGCGAGTCTACTGTAGCACAAAATCTAATGTAGTCGTAAAGTGCCGTCTCGGATTAGCCTGCGCAGACTGCGCAGGCTGATCCGAGACGACACTTTACGCAAATGTCCGAATGCCCCTTTTCGCGTGTTGCAACCCATATAATGTCTAGTATAAGGTATGTTATCCAGGGGTCAAAGGTTAAATTCCTAGCTGGTTTGAACAGAAAAATGGATAAAAAAATGTTGTGCAAAGTACTGGTAAAAGGAAAATCCATGATAGCATGGATAGGTGAACTGGCCACCACAGTAAAACTAAAGTATTGAAAAATCAAACAAGAAATAGAGAATAATTGTCTGTTTCAGTGTATGATAGAAATTTCTATCATCAAGTGAAAAGCGAGAGCTATATTTTCAACGAGTGACGAAACCACGACTTACAATATGGCCTTTGCTTTTTTACGAGATAAGAGATGAAAGGAATTTCAATCATACATCGAAACAATAAACCTATTTCTTTTATGCTGTTCACTTTCTTTTTAAGTCTATCTTTTGCTGTTCGTAGAAAAAAATGTGCATTTTTCAAGCAAAATAGATCTATTCCATCTAGTCAGATATGGAGTAGCTGTAATAATGACGTCATTAGTGATGTTGACTGAGTCATAAAACGAGGCGTCTACCAGCTAGAAATTCATTCACGTTCTATAAATATCTGTGGTACTTCTATGTCAAAAATAAAAGTGTTGTAACAATCACCGGTGAATTATAACATTCATCAGTGAATTATATAGATATTACTCACTGTTAGATTTCTATAAACTACTGAAAAGCATAAAAGAAAAAGAAGATGGCAATGTTTTTGTTTCTCTTGATAGGCCTCTAACAAGTGTGTACTTGGTGAGACAGTCAATGTTGAAGTTTCCTTCACTAACCCACTGGATATGACCATGACCGATTGTGAACTCTGGGTGGAGGGACCAGGACTTCAAAGACCACTCGTTCTAAAACAAAAGTATGTATTATAGTTCACCTGTTTAGTACATATGAGCCATGCTCTGTGAAAAGGGGGGCTTAGTGCATCTGTGAAAAAAAATCGACCCAGGTCAGCCTGCACGGAATGCATATAAAATATAAATGCTTTACAGACTTTTATATTAAATATCATGCTTTATTGGGAAAATTGTTACTCCGTACCACTCGGACCCTAGTCTTTGTTACAACTTGCCCCAAGTGCTCTGTACAACATTGTGAAACCAATTCCACTGCAACAATCTGCAACTCCAGTTATTGATCATAGTTGAGCAGGGAAGTATATAGCGTCAGTGGGCCTTATACATGTATATGCAGTGGATGAAAATAAATAATTAACCCTTTACCACACAATCCAAAGTCTAAACAACCCTGAGGGAGTAGCCTTTTTGAAAACATTCAGGAAAATGGAGAAAATGCTGGTAACCAGCATTTTCTCCTTTTCCCTTAATGTTTTCTACCTTATGAAAGACAAATTCCCTCATTGAAGCATTGAAATTGTCATCTGCAAATGCTTTCACTTTCGACAATATTGTGTCATGTGGTAAAGAGTTAACCAAGATTTGCCTTCTTACATGGGAAGTTCATGATCAGTTGTAATTCCATCAGCTGCTAAATCTACAAGGGCTCTCAGTACTACAATGTTTTCACCTTGATTAAAGTTATTGTGGGCCAATCGATATGTCTAAACCAAACATGAAACACACCTTAATTGGTTTTTATTTGTTTCAGGAACGTCCCAGCCAAAGGTACTTTCATTGGAAAGTTTGTCATCACCCCGGTCAAACCAGGAAAAAGGATACTTTCCGTCAACTTTAACTCCGATCAACTGTTAGCTATTGACGCCAGTCATGAGATAATGGTTGAAAAATAAACCATTGGAGAGGGATTATGTTGTTTAAAACAATGACAGTGCTTCCATCTGTTTTTTATTTGTTAGTTTTCTCCATTGTTTTTATATATACATGTACTGTTCTTCTACTGGCAGACTCTTAGAGTTACTCTTGATACAACATACAGACAATGGTTTATGGGTTTTTTGCTTTGCTATTTTGTATGACAAAATACAGAAAAATGTTGATTTAGGTTAATTTATGTAATAGAGTAAAATGTTGATTAATACATATAATGTAGAGTGAACCCCTCACCAAACAATCCCATAGTCTATAGAACTTTGAAGCAGAAGGCTTTTGAAAACATTTCAAGGGAAAATGGGGAACAAAAAAAATAATAGCCAGTATTTTCTAATTCTTCCACAGAGTTTTCATCCCTTTCAAGAGCAGGGGTCCAATCATGAATTGGTCAAACTGAAAGCATTTACAGGCAACAAATTAGATGTGGTTTAATGCTGAGGTTACATGCAATATTTTTCCCTTTTCCCACAATGTTCTCAGAACCTTCCTTCCTTACGGTCATTAAAATGGGACTGTTAACTAAAGTTACATATTTTACATGCAGTTAGTTCATTGCTTGTGTGAATTTTAACATAGTGTAGTGGTTAATAGATGAATTAAAGATTTAAGCCATATTGTAGTTGGCTTTTAATTATGTGGAATCCAGAAACACTAGAGATTTACAATAACTTGAATGAAAAGAAAGGCATAAAATTGTATGTTATATATGATGGATTCAAGAAACCATTTTCTACTGTTTGAGCCATAGAAAGCATTTATGCAATGTAGATTAAATATATCTGTTCAACCCTGTATCACATGACAAAATTTTAGACTCATTGATATTGATGGAATTTACAGTTGATGATTCAAACGTTTATCAATTGATAGTATTTCTCCATGAATAAATAGAAAATATTGAGGGGAAAGGAGAAAGTGCTGCTTGCCAGCATTTTCACCTTTTCCCACAATTTTTCAAAAGTCTACTTTCTCCGGATCATTAAAATTCGAGTTTGTGTGAAAGTTGGCAAGTAATATGTATTTTACATTATCACATTACTACACATTTTTTTTCACATAACTACCCTTGTTGATGCTCCACCACAAAGGGGAGGGGGATTATAGGCATGGCTTTTGTCTGTCCAACTTTTTGTCTGTCTGTAAAACTTTTTGTCTACTTCATATATCTCTAAAGTCTGTTGTCTCATTTTCAAGCTATTTCACACCACTGGTCACCTTGATTGATCAAAGTACAGAGGGAAGGTTTCAGACTCCAAGGGCAAGGTCACAGAAGAGAGTCACAGGTCACATGCTCATAAATGTCTGCCCCATAACTTTTGAACTCCCAGCTTGACTTGTCCACCTTGATGAGATGACATGCAGAACTAGGCTTTCAGTAAAAGGATTCCTAGGTCAAAGTTAGAGTTGATTTTTCAGAAACTCTGTTCAAAGGTCAAGGTCACCACAGAGAGTCAAAGATCACATGCTTTTAAGTCTATTAGTAGTACTGTGTGGCTCAGTGGTAAAGTATAGGACTAGCAATCTGGAGGCCCTTGGTTTGAGCCTCAATAGAAACACTGGGTTTTTCGTGGGAGTGTCCTTAGGCCAGACACCTCGGAGCCCCAGTTAAGTACTGATGAAATCCAGGACATACTAGTTCATGAATATTGGCTGTTGCCTTGATATGACTGAAATAATGTTGAAAGCGGCATAAAAACGCCCTTCTATCAATGAAACCTATGTCTGCTGTCACATACCAAGGTCAAAGTCACAGCAGAAGCGTGATTATTGAACAAAAAGAAACAATTCTAAACTGAGATAACATATTTTGAGACGGAAACAGGATTTTTTTTTCTTTTAAAAATAGTTTCAAAGCAGTTGAAAGCATGATTGTTTGTTTTCCAATTCGTATATAAAATTAAAGCGTTGAGAACACTGAAGTGGTATTTGTCAAGGAAGCCATTGTGTGGAATTAGTAATTTGAAAGAAAAGGAGAAATATTATTCAAATATTGGCTTGAAATCCACTAAGCAAATAAATACTTTTTTCGTTGAAGGGAGAGTACTCATGACAAAGTTAGGATTATTTGTGTTTTGGTGGTCTCCCTTCGATCATTTGGAGGAGTCAGGAGTAACGTCCCTTGACAGTAGGATGCATGATGGATAGAGAGAGAAGCCATGTGAATATATCAAATAAAATTAAGTTTGTAATTGAAAACTATGATTTTGAAATATATTTGGCCGTTAACATTGAATTCCCAACATAACAATCAATTATTTCGATCTATAGATATTCACGCCCAATCAAATTGAATATCGCGCAATCATGGGACGAACTAGTTTTGGAACGAAAAAACCCAGGACCAAGCGATCAGTAGACAAATTTTGTATACATCACTGCGCCAATATAGAAGGCTATGAGCGAGTGAAGCTATTTTCAATCAAGAATTAATATTTGCACCATCGATGGCCTCACCCACTGTATTTTAACATGCCATTTCCATTTACATATCTGAGTGCTACCGAAAAGCTCATTTGTCTGAGAAAAATTGAGTTTAATTGGGTTTATTTCCTTCGGCTTTGCACAAAATACGATACATGGTCTTCAAAATTCAATATTGAACACATATTGGAATTGTCGAAAAAAGGACTCGTAGATAGCTAATACTGAAATTAGAATGTGAATAAGGCTGGCATCTTGCCCGGTTTCATCAACACCTGAAAGGCAGATCTACAGGATTAACTTTGCACAAGGGAGAGTATCACAATCGTGTACAATTAACAACTTTAAGGTATTACTTCCCCTTAGTACGTTTATTCAATCCGGTATACACTAGCAACTCTATCGGATGTTAAAATATTTTCAAGGTCTTAAAAGTATCAAGGAAGCGGACGGTGTAGACCCTAAAAAAGTTTGCACTTTCTTTGCAGTCTAATCTTGATCTACGCTGCCTGCGAAAACTGTGTTTGTCACTGCAATGAATCTAACAAATCCATTGTTAGCGATATGTGACAATGGTTTTAGTCCGTCTTTCATTAAGCAAAATGTTCACTTTCACAGAAGACAATAATGCCACAGCCAATGGTCCGCCCATGACCATTCTGGTAGCGCAGTCGGTAAGGTATAGCAGTTGGAACTAGGGGTTCGCTGATTCGAATCCCCAGCTCGGCCAATTTTTTTCCGAGGATCGGTGATGGTCATCGTGGCAGGATTTATTACTCTCTCACCACCGTTCGTTGTTTCGTGGGAAAGCAACTGGTGGCTTGGGAAGAAAATGATGCGATCTACTGGTGAAAGGAACTCCAAGAAAACTTGGACAGGGTACGGGCCGCCGCGATGTAAATGAAATAATGTTGAAAACTGCATTGACCATCAATCAATCAATCTAATATTATGTTACTGAATTGCAGTCGTTTAAAATAAGCCCAAAGGCATGTTTTCCCTTTCCTGATTGACTCGATCATCAAAACGTTTTTTTTTTTTTTCACCCTTTACCACACAATTTTGACTTTTAACGACCTTGAAGAAGAAAGCCTGTGAAAACATCAGAGTTGGAAAAGGATCACATGCAGGTAACTTGCAATTGCCGACAACACTTTAAATGTAGCTCAAATGATTTCTGTCGTCGATAGGTTAGAAAACATTGTGAGGAAAGGAGAAAATGCTGGTTACCAGCATTTTCTCCTTTTCCCACAATGGTTTCAAATGCCTTCTTCTTCATGCTCGGCATTTCGTGGTAAAGGGTTAAAGCCGTGTCGCCAACGTAGAAAAGCTTCGACATTTTCTGCTGTTCCTGCCTTACAAAGGTACATATATCTAAACACATATAGTAGCTGCTAGCTATCAAAAGGGGAACCCATACCAATAGAACAAGTAACCAGCAAAATATTGCCTATTTTTCATTCGATTTTTTCCTTTACCACACAATCCCGAATTTTGACGACGCTGAGGAAGAAGCCGTCAGAAAGTATTGCTGGAAAAGGAGAACATGCTTGTAACCAGAATTTTCTCCTTTTCCAACGATGTTTTCTATCCTATCATAAACATATCATACCATCCAAGCAATATCTAATTTGTCGCTTGCAAATGCTTTCAATTTTGACCAGTCTGAAATTTTGCTGTTTGGTAAAAAGTTAAATAGTGGGCTCCTGTCGCTGATCTAGATTCTAGAATCAAACATACAATTACATAATTGGCTTGCAACACGCGAAAAGGGGCATTCGGACATTTGCGTAAAATGTCGTCCCGGATCAGCCTACGCAGTCCGCGCAGGCTAATCCGAAACGACACTTTCCGTTTTAATGTAATATTCTGTTTTGCGCAAGTCTACTGAAGAACGAAATCTAATGTAGACGTAAAGTGCCGTCTCGGATTAGCCTGCGTGGACTACGCAGGCTGATCCGAGACGACACTTTACGCAAATGTCCGAATGCCCTTTTTCGCGTGTTGCAAGCCATATGATTTTCCATCAGCAGACTTCAAATGGCTCTTCTTATCTTGTAGGCTTGATTATAAACAAGCAGAAGGTATGGCTCCAAGATCAGCAAACACTTTCTGTACAGTCTGATCTTGTTCTATATCGTCTGCAAAGTAAACATTTTTGCCTATGGTGCAAAGGGGTTGATTAAAAACATGAAATATCTTTGAAAAAGATAGACGGCGTAAATTGCCTCTTTTTCCACACCATTTTTTAATTTGTTGAAAATTAGTAGATCTATTAGGTTATTGGGTAAAGCTTATGAAAATATTAAATTTCCAAATAGAACAAGAAAAGAATCATCCTCTGTTACATTAATATTCTATGGTATGAATCAGGCCACGGGGTATCGATTAGCGATAGAAATGCTTGTAAAGAGTGGTTTCATAAATCTTCGAGAAAATATGGCAGCAGGGGCCCGCCGAATAAACATGTGCAAATTTTTTTACCAATCGCAAATTGCCATCTATTTATTCTTCATTAGTATCAAGAAGCAGGTCAAGACCCAGCGCATTCAGCTACGCCGAAAACAAGGTCTGGTGTAGAGTTAAAACAGCTTCGTAACAGCTAAGCTGTCAAAAAAAAACATTAAAATGGTCGGTGTATGGTTCTAAGAACTCAAGTCATACGATATGTCTGATATAGAGATAAAAGAGTTTATAACAGCTAGACTTCCTGGTTAGTGATCTACCTTTTACAATTTATGGGCCGTGCTCTGGCAAAAGGGGCTTAATGGATCACCGTGATGCATTATACCAAGCAAGTTGTCACATAATAATTGAACTACAATATTCATTTTATCTCACAACCAACTGAATCATGAGGTAGACCTGTCCTTTGACATGCAGAAAATTGACCAATAGCAAAAAAAGTTTCGACTCAGGTCAGCCTGCGCGGACTGCGCAGGCTGACCTGGGTCGATACTTTTTGTAAAAGTATTAAGCCACCTTTTCACAGAGCATTGCTCATGGAATAATCTCAGTATGTGGTCTGGGTAGTTATGTAACCGTGACTCTTTGAAACGAACTACCTGTCATAACGTACATGTAGCTCTACTTTCGGTTTGCGCTAAAACCCAGATAATCTGCCGAATATACCAAAGTATTACTAAGTTTCTCTTTTCGTTTCATACCCGAAGGTTACAGTAAACAGATTGTCTAAACTTGCAGGAAAGGTAGTTTGAAATGTGCATCGACATATCTATATTATAAAGTCAGGGAGGGGGGGAAGGAAGCTACAAGCAAACATAATAGTAACTGGGTAATAAACCGATACATGTCCATAACGGTCACAGCATGATTCTAAGAACTCAAGTTTTGCGATAGGCCTTTTTGCCCCTTTCGGTTCCAGGACCAGAAATAGAGGACTGCAAACAAAATAGATCAAGATCAGACTGCACATAAACTGCAGTTTGATGTTGGATCTATACCGTCCACTTATTTCGTCAAATCAACAGTATTTTAAATCTTTCTGCGTTACAGTGGCTTTTATATCTAAATGTCGAATGAGGCCCAGTATAATTGGCTTGCAACACGTGAAAAGGGGCATTCGGACATTTGCGTAAAGTGTCGTCTCGGATCAGCCTGCGCGGACTGCGCAGGCTGATCCGAGACGACACTTTACGACTACATTAGATTTTGTGCTGCAGTAGACTTGCGCAAAACAGAAAATTACATAAAAACGGAGTTTTGTTTCAGATTCGCACAGGCTGATCCGAGACGACACTTTACGCAAATGACCGAATGCCCCTTTTCGCGTGTTGCAGGCCAGTATAAGCCATGCTCTGGCAGACAGAGGTTTAACGCATCTCCATGATGCATCATGCAAAGCAAGTCACCATATGATTATAGATCTATACAATCCATTTTGTCTAATAACCAAATGAATCATGAAGTAGGCTGGTCCTTTGACATGCAGAAAATTGAACAATGGCAAAAAGGTTCGGTCCAGCTTAGCCTGCACAGACTGCGCAGGCTGACCTGGGTCGATAATTTTTTGCAGATGCATTAAGCAGATGCATTAAACCCCCTTTTTACAGAGTATATTTGGCGCTAAATAGTTAATTGCAACCTATGGTTGCTTTGGCGAAGAGTATGGACCAAGATCAGGCTGCATGTCCTTTTCCCACAATGATTCCAAATACCTTTCTCACAGATGAAAAAAAAAGTGTGATCTTTTCGAGTTAAACACTTATTTAGGTCAGGCATGAAACAATCCGGGAAGGTCTATAAAGTGGGAAAATCATATGAACATATTAGGCAAAGATCACGAAAAGAGAAATAAGGAAGGAAACTGGGTTTCTCCGTCGCAGGACATTATCTTCTAAAACTTTATTGAATTAACCCTTAGGCTGCTAAGCGCGAATCACTGACTTTTTGCGGACAGTGTAGATCAAGATCAGACTGCACAGAACGTGCAGTCTGATCTTGGATCTACCCTGTCCGATAAGCAGATACTTTTTCCCC
Source organism: Hippopus hippopus (assembly GCA_946811185.2). Taxonomy (NCBI): domain Eukaryota; kingdom Metazoa; phylum Mollusca; class Bivalvia; order Cardiida; family Cardiidae; genus Hippopus; species Hippopus hippopus. Next base: position 54,205,538 of record OX328103.1, read on the forward strand.
AAAAATACCTTTGAAAAAGCAAAATCTTGTTTTTTACTCTCGGTTTGAAAGTTTCATTTCACTTATTTAGCAGGATAATAGTTAACACTTCTGAGAACCATCCCTAACTTAAGGAGTACTTGTGCCTGGTTTTAGTCTGCCATCGTAACGGTATCCGACCGGAAGTGCAAGGTTTATTACCGCTAGAGAATGGTTTGTTACGCTGAAAAGTAATTCTCAACTTTCTTTCGTAGAATTCATTGTCCCGTATCCTGCTTTTCACGACCCGTGTCCATATTAATCAACTGTTCTAAATAAGAGTAAGTTTATTTCTAGACATAGAAAGTAACACAATCTCTGGTAAAACAATTGCTTTAGCCAATCAGAAATTGCGTTACCAATTTTAAAGCTGTGTCATACAGACCTGTGCGAAATTTTTTTTTGTTCCTTACGGCAAATGGAGGAATTCCTCTGTACATGTTGGTCACTATCTTCTGTCTAGCTATCATTCGCCGACTGACTGTAATTGTCACATATTCAAAGGTCATACACGTGGTTAAATATCACGATGCATATATGGCTTGCATCACGCAAAAAGGGACATTCAGACATTTGCGTAAAGTGTCGTCTCGGATCAGCCTGCGCAGTCCTCTCAGGCCAATCCGAGACGGCACTTTACGACTACATTAGATTTCAGTAATCAACTTATGTAGAGACATTATCCCTCATAGCGCCTTTCACAACTATAGTTGCCTTTACAGCCAGTGTAGATCAAGATCAGACTGCACGAAACATACCGTCTGATCTTCTATCAGTCTCTTTTGAGACATCCTGGAAAAGAAACCTTGCAATCGCAATTATTATGGTCATATTTCTAGCCTGAAAATTTCTTGAGATTATACTCGGCTCTCTAATAGTTAAATAAATGAAACGGACACTTTCATTACAAGGCAAGCAATACCGGACATGGTATACTGCACGTTCTATGCAATCTGATCTTAATAGCTGGACCTGCTAAACAAATTAAACGAACTTTTCAAACCGAATGTAAATACCCGAACGTTGCTATTTCTAACTTATTTCATGGAGAGAAATATCTCCCTATCGGACAGTGTAGATCCAAGATCAGACTGCACGTTCTGTGCAGTCTGATCTTGATCTGCACAGTTCGCTAAAGGTCAGTAGGCCTAAGTCGCGCTTAGCAACCCAATGGCTAATGTCTGAAAAAGCACTTAAATCGTATTTAGCTCTGAACCAAACAAAACAATTTAGTTGGCCTTAAACTATGGTATTTCCGTATTGGATATATTTGCATAGAAAGGTCACGCGGTTAAGGTCGCTTACCTACGTACAAAGATTAGATTGTCGTCAAGCGACGAAACCCTTAATCCTGCAGTGCATTGTTAACTTATCCTTTTCCCTTGATGTTTTTAAATCTTTCTGGATCAAAGTGGTAAATATCACGGGATCAACCGGTCAAAGGTTAAAGTCTTCCTTCATGGTAAATGTTTATTCTCTATCATGATTGTTTCAATTTTATGAGAACTGTCGCCTAAATTAGTTAAGAGTAAAGAAAAAAAAGGTTTTGCTTACACAATTTGTTTTCGTAAGCTCGCTTATTGTTGCACACGTGAAGTAAACAATAAAAAAAAAAAACACCATGTTGACTGGGTGCAATGAAGCCACACGTATCAAAAATCATTTAAAAAAACACCCTTTGATTCGATAATTAGCCTACCATGCAATCTTTTATCTGGAAAAATTTCCGGCATAAACAAAAAAATGAAGGAAAAATACAAATGCAAATTATTTGCATTTCATTTAAGACCACGCCAACATATGCATGCATAACGATCATTTATTTCGTTTGCATGGACAGAGTAGCATGATCAACCTGAATGTCCTTGCAGTTTGATCTTAGTCTACCGTCTTCTAAACAGCTCTTTATTTTATCGCTTATTTATCTGTTTTAGGCCGAAGCTGTTGTGCAAATTTTAACTCTTTACCTGATGACAAAATTTTGAAAATCGAATTTTCGAAATCAAAAGCAATTGCAGATGACATCTCGTATAAAATGTAGCTCGAATGATTTGTCTGTGAAGGGGTAGAAAACATGGTGAAAAAAGGAGAAAATGCTGGTTACCAGCATTTTCTCCTGTTCCCACAATGTTTCCAACAGTTTTCTCTCTCAGGATCGTTAAAACATGGGATTTGTTGGAGAGGGTCAAAACTCTAAGTAGATTTAACTCATTCCCGGCTAATCGTGTAACCTGATATCTTTAAGGCGTAGTATACACTGAAACTAGACTGTGCATTCCGTCAGTCCACAGGCGTACGTTTTGTGACGAGCAACGTCCTGCATATTATGCAATATAGGCCTATATTACATTATATGCATGGCGATGTTCGTCACAAAACGAACGCCTGTGCTACAGTCTGGTCTTCCGTTGCACATTTCAACACCCATCCGGATGTAAAACTTTCATTCGTAAATCCGTCTGAAGTTAAAAACTGGGTCGAACTCTCTCCCAGACGAAATTTAATACTTGTCCAATATGAAAGCATTTGCAGGCGAAAAATTAAATGCGTCTCAAACTTTGAATAACGTTATCTTAAAAAAGGTAAAACAAATATATGTGGAACACGGAGAAAATGCATGTCACCAGCATTTTCTCCTTTACCCACAATTTGAATTTACACAGTTTTTTAACTTTAGTTCGAAAACTAAGCTGGGTCGTTTGGTAGAAGGATAGTGCGCGATCGGTGACGATGATGTTGTTAAAGTCTACCTGTATAATAGCGACCACTGACCATTTGCACAGAACGTGCAGTCTGATCTTAGATCTACAATGTCCGATGAGGAGATACTTCTCTCAAAAGAAACCTATGAAATAACATCATTTGGGTAATTACTATCGACTTGAAAGTTTCTTTTAACCCTTTACCAAACAAGCCCTTGTTTTCACGACCCTGAGAAAGAAGACTTTTGAAAACATTGTAGGTAAAGGAGAAAATGCTGGTAACCAGCATTTTCTCCTTTTCCCACAATGTTTTCTACCCTATCAGGGAGCTCAAGTTAATTTGCATAATTTTGAATTCATTGTTTGCAGATGTTTTGAAATAGAAAGAGTCCAAAATTCAATGTTTGGGAAAGGGTTAACTTATAAGAAGAGCATACATACTCTACTTCCTTTCTCCCTTTCCTCTTATATCAACCTGATTGTAATTGTGAAATTAATATGTTTATATTTCTTCATGTTGTACCATTGTACCTGAGCGCAAATAAAGTTTGTTGTAGTAGTTTTAGGATAAGGGTTCAGCTGTCTAACTATTCAGCGCCAAATACGTAACCCGATCTCTATTTTAATGTACAGTAATTAAATGTATCAAATTACTGTACGTTAGATCTTAACATGCGGGGTTCACAGAGGCAGTCGTCCAAAATTGGCCTGCAACAGGCGAGAAGGGGCATTCGGACATCTGCGTAGAGTGTCGTCTCGGATCAGCCTGGGCAGTCCGCGCAGGCTAATCCGAGACGGCACTTTACGACTACAATAGATTTTGTGCTACAGAAGACTTGCGCAAAAAAGAAAATTACATAAAAACGGAAAGTGTCGTCTCGGATTAGCCTGCGCGGACTGCGCAGGCTGATCCGAGACGACACTTTACGCAAATGTCCGAATGCCCCTTTTTGCGTGTTGCAGGCTAATTAATAAGCCACGCTCTGGCAAAAGGGGGTTTGATCCATCTCCACGATGCTTGATTCTTTGACTGATTGTACGGTGTTTAAAGCCGTTTCAACATTATTTCAGTTATATCGCGGCGGCCAGTGCACTTATCCATGCTTTCCTGGGTTTTCTTTTACCAATACTCCGCACAATTTTCTTTCCAAGCCGCTGGCTGCTTTCCCACATAACCATCGTCGAAACAGTGGTCAGCGGTGAGAGAGGAATGAATCCTGTCGCAATGGCTATCATCAATCCTCGGAAAAAAATTGGTCGAGCCGGGGATCGAATCAGCGACCCGCAGTTCTCAAGTCCTGTACGCTACCGACTGAGCTACCGGGGCTCGGCTCTACGTGATGCATTATACCAAGCGAGTCATCAAATAGATGGATCCATAAAATCCTTATTGTCTAGTAACCGAGTGAATCATGAGGTAGACTGGTCCTTATAAACGCCGAAAATTGAGCAACAGCAAAGAGTTTCGATTCAGGTCAGCATGCGCAGAGTGCGCAGGCCTGACATGAGTCAATACTTTAAGCAGATCCATTAAACCCCCTTTTAATAGATGATGGCTCAAATTTTTTTGTTTCGGAACGGGTCATTTCAAGTTCATTGCACACACGAACACATTTTTTGCTTACCTAACATTTACAATGGGAATTTTTTTGATCGGAAAAGAAATCTATCGATCTTTGCCAACTTTTTAACAAGACGAGACAAGTTTAGACTGCGGTCTGCATTGAAAGCATTCGATTAATTGATTTGTTTTTTGAATGGTGTTTTACACCCCTTTCAACATTATTTCAGCCGTATCAAGGCGACAGCTCGCTTATTCATGTATGTCCTGGGTTTCATCAGTACTGGACTAGAGCTTGGATGTTTTTGAAGACGACATATTAAACTTGGCTCTATAGATGAGGTCTACTTTATATACTATTTTATATTTTATATACTCGTAGGACAGAAAACATTGTGGAAAAGAAGAAAATGCTGGTAACCAGCATTTTCTCCTTTTCCACAATGTTTCCAAATTTCGTCTTTTTATTTTCAGGGTTATTAAAACTTGGGATTATTTCGTGGAGGGTTTATTTCAGCAAGAAGGGAAACAGAAAAGGCAGTGTAAATTTTGTACAGCATAGGAAGACATTTGATATTCAGTTACATTGTTTTTAAACTTACTTTAACTATGTTGCGGTGGCCAGAATATCTATTCATGTACATCAGGCAATTCAATTCTTTAATTGTTTATCACACAGGAAAATTTTAGACACGTCCAAACTGAAAGCATTTGCGAATGACAAATTAAATGTGGCTAAATTGAGGAAATTTACCTCTGAACATAAAGAAGACAATATGGGGAAAAATGCTTATTACCAGCATTTTCTTCTTTTCCCACGCTTTTTTTCTATCCTTTATAAAACAAACCTCACCTTTTTAGTCATTCTAAATATGTCGTCTTCGTTAATCAACGATCTTTCGGTTTACAACTTCAGAACGAAAACCTTTTTCAAAGTATTGTGAATAGGGGAAATGCTTTCAATACGGCCAGAGTCTAACAATAGATAGTAGTGATGATGATGATGATGATGATGATATGTAAGAGAGTCAATTATTTCATGCTTTCCGGTAGGTTATCGAGAAATATCAGTGAAATATTTTTCGATATTTCATGGTTACGACCAGTGAAAAATACCGATTTTTATATTGTAACTTTTCAATTGAAGGCGGAAACAGTTGTTCCCGCGCACTAGTTACCTGGGTAAAATGCGCGTGCCTCTCAATCAGATGGAAATATGACGTAATTTACCCTACATTTCTCACGCTTGACGTAATATTGTAATGCGTTGCTATGCGGAGGGGGTACGCCACGGAGAATAATCGAAAAGAACTGTTCTGGATTTTGATGTAAATTCCTCCCAAAAAGGGTTAAAAGCATGAAATAAATAGAATATTTTTTTTTGTGAAAGATCGAAATTTATTTCATCGTGTGAACATCATCAGTAATATTTTTTACTCGTGGCGCAGCCACTCGTGAAAATATTACCGATGATGTTCACTCGATGAGATAAATTTCGATCTTCACCGAAAAAAAACAAGTTACCTCTATGTCTCCAGTTTCAACAACAGTTGTCACCTTCAGACATCACGACCTGCAGACGCCATTGTGTTTTAAAAGTCTTCCAGATGGCCGCTTTTGAAAAGAAACGAGAAAAGAACGCACTATTCGTAACGACGAATTTATCCTCTTTTCACACTGATTGTATGCATTCATGTAGCCTACCAAACTCTAGTAGACCTACATGTTCCATGTTTTCAAAGTTTTTCTGTTGCTTTTGCGCAGTTGTGATTCAAAGGTGATGAGTAATTTAATCCCTTAACCAAGCAATCCTATGTTCTTATTTTTCTAAGGTAGAAAGATCTTGAAAACATGGTGGGAAAAGGAGAAAATGCTGGTAACCAGCATTTTCTCCTTTTCCCACAATGTTTTCTTCCCCTAAAAAGACGATTTGTATTGTGTGAACAATCTATATAATTTGTTGTCTGTGTTACTAAACGATTGTTTCTAAACGATCTCGTGACTTACAACTCAAAAAGATAAGGTTTTTTTTTTTTTAAGTATTGTGTGAAAAGGAGAAAATGTTGGTAAACTAGCATTTTCTGCTTTTCCTAAAATGCTTTCTTTGCTTTCATAGTATTTTTTCGTCTACAAGTGCCATTAATTTGGATAGATGTCTTGATTGTGTCTACTGGTAAAGATTTTAATGAGAAAGTGTTAGATTAGTCCAAAATGAAAGCATTTTCAGATCAATAACGAATAAAGTGTGCTTTGATGATGGAGATTGTCTTTGAAATTACAAAGAACCTGGTAGTAAAAAAAGAAAGTACTGTTCACCGGCACTTTTTCATTTTCCCACGATGTTTTCAAAAGTATTTATCCACAGGATCGTTTAACCCTTTACCACACAATAACACCTCTGATAGAGAAGGCTTTTGAAAACATTGTGGGAAAAGGAGAAAATGCTGGTTACCAGCATTTTCTCCTTTTCCCACAATGTTTTCTACCCTATCAAAGAAAAATCATTTCATATGAGTCACATTGAAACTGTCATCTGCAAATGCTTTCAATTCGGACAGGCCTAAAATTTTTCGTGTGGTAAAGGGTTAAACACCTGCTAGCGTGTTTGGTTGGTACAGGGTTTCAGAGGTTTGGTGTAGTGTATGGAAAACGGTAATTAGCTAGACTGAGAGGGGCAGTCATTTCCGGCTAACCTATAAATAAAACAATTGTTTTCCAGTGAACATGGGAAAGTCGGTAAAACCCGGATCGAGTTTTTTTTTTTCTTGTAAAATCGTGACAAATGAACTGTTGTTACCATGTGATACAATACGCTATAGTTTGCCGTTCTCTTAGAAATGTAAAAGTACAATACATAGTACTAGCATTAATCGTCCCTTTACCAGATACCAAAATTTTGATGCATTTTAAACACCAAGCAAGCCGGTTGTATGACAAATGAATTTTATGGATTGATAACTGCGTGAAGACTTGCTTGGTGTAATTTTTGCATCACGGTGTATTTAAGATGCATTAAACCCTCTTTGTGACAGCATGGCTCCATGGTATGTTACAAACAATGACTCATCCTCCTCAAATGTTTAACAAATCCCTAACCATTTACCAAACAATCCAATCGAGTCAAGAAAAGGATGAAACATTTTTTTCGAGAAACCTTGAGTTGCTAGGATGCATAATCTAGCGGTTGTAAATAACTTTCGGGAAAAATCATTCTGAATACTGACCTGTGTGGATCATCCTTTCAAATTCTTTGGCCACCAATGAAATTAACCCTTAGCCTATTAAATTGGTTAAATGAAAACTTCAAGCCAATAGTCAGAACCCGAATGTTGGTATTTCAAAGTTAGTTTTTTTTTTTGGGGGGGGGGGGGGAGATATCTCCTTATCGGAAGACGTAGATCACAGTCTGCGCAGTCTGATCTTGACCTACACCGTCTGCAAAAGGTCCGTGTATCGAGCTTAGCAGACTAAGGGGAAATAAAAAAATCGCCTTTTTTTTCCGATGGCAAAAATACATTCTACTGCCTTTGGTTTCATTGGATATACGCTCATCTATACACACTGACGCAGCTCGACCTGATCCGAGCACACAAAAATGCAGACTAATGTCTATATTCCATTTTTGTTAACAGATGCTAAGGTATAATGCTTAGGTATTATTATTATTTAAATAAAACATTACTAGATCCACATTGTATTTCTGTGAAAGTTTGTTAACTTTCTATTTATTTTAAATAGACGTGTGTAGAAAATACAAGCAAACACAATGTTATAAACACTATATGTGATCAATGATGATAGTGGAAGAAATATAGATAAGATAAGATAAGATAAGAGATAAGATATTTTACTTTATTTTAGAATCTGCCATGGGTTGGCGTTTGAAATTAAATTCTATTAAACGAGTCTAGGGAAAATGTTATTAAGCGAGCCTTTGGCGAGCTTAATAACATTTTTTCTTGACGAGTTTAATAGAATTTTAATTTAAACGCCATCTCATGGCAGATTCTTTTTATCACATAACGATATACATGTACACAAATTATAGATCAGAAGATGCAAAACCATTTAGATCTACAGATGCACCCGTGGTAATATTCACAAAACCCAATCACTTACTATGAAATACGTACAAAATGATGTCAAAAATGACGTCACACACTTGTGATATCAAACGTGTATATATAAGATAAGAAAATTCGTAACAGGCATATTACACTGAAAACAAAGGAGGTTATGTGATGAAAAGCTATAGACATAGTACAAAATTTCAGGGTCCATACACCAACCATTCTTAAGAACAATCTTAGTCTTATTCTCCAGAATTTTCTAAATTTGAAAGTAACACAACTTCTGATTGGCTAAACCATTTGGTTTAGCCAATCAGAAGTTATGTTACTTTCAAAATCAGAAATTATGCCAATAATGTTCCTAAGAATGGTTGGTAAATACAGACCGAGGGCATTTTTTATCTCAGACAAAAAAGTGAATAATGCTGTCGGAGATAAATCTAAAGGACACGGCCCATACACGAAAATAAGTCATTAAAGTTTCAGTCAATATTTCAGTAATGTTTGTTGTATTTTCAAGTCTTATCCATTTCAGATTTCAGTATAATTTGACCCCCATTTCAGAAGGGCCCAGCCCTGGTAGAGCAGTTGGCAGCGTACAGCACCTGAGAACAGAAGTTCGGTGGTTCGAATCCCCAGCTCCACCAATTTCTGTCCGAGTATGGGAGATAGTCATTGCGACAGTATTCATTCCCCTCACCGCTGATCACTGTTTTGAAAATGGTAATGTGAAAAAGCAGCCAGCGGCTTCGAAAGAATAGTGTGCGAAATATTGGTAAAAAAACTTTGAAAACTCCAGGAAAGCATGGAGAGGTGCACTGGCCGCCGCCATATATCTGAAACAATTTCGAAAACGGCGTTATACATGAATCAATCAATCAATCAATCAATCAATCAATCAATCAATTAAATCTGAAGGAGAACATATTTGAAGTTTCAGCTAAATATAGTTTCAATGCCCATCTTTGTCATGCGGTCTGGATCACCCAACCTTTTGTTAAAACTCCGTCTAAATAAGTTTGTAAATTAACTTTGAATTGTTCTAGTTGTTTCTGGAAGGATTTTGTGTAGGCAAAGCCAGTTAGGGTCATCCATAACTGAAATGAAGTCAAAACTTTTCAATGCTGCTTTTATATCGGGCCATGCTATGTGAAGACGGGGTTTAAGCATCTGCAAAACGTATCGACTCATGTCAGTCTGCACAGTACGCTCAAGCTAACCTGGGTCGAATTGTTTGCTATGTGTCAATTTTCTGCATGGCAAGGACCATTCTACCTCATGATTTAGTCGGTTGTTAGACTAAATGGACTTGCCTAGTGTAATGCATCACGGAGATGAATTAAACCCCATTTCCTAGGGTATGGCTCACAGCTTTTTTTTTTGTCCCTGTAAAACCTGGGCCCGGTTTCACAAAAAAAAACTTAGTCTCTTATTTTGCCCAAGTCCGCTAACATTTTTTTTCCCCAACTGAAGTCGACTTCATTATTTCAGACACAATTTATTAACATTAACAGCTTGCAGACTCGGCTCAGAAAAATAATGGACTTAAGTCATTTTAACAGACTTAAGAGTGTGAAACGTAGTGTCAAGTCAGGATTTTAGAATGTTTTTAAGTCTGTTAATATTAGTAAAATGGGTCTCAAGTAACAAAATCAACTTAAGTCGGAAAATAGGGCTCGTCAGCAGATTTGAGCAAAATTAGAGACTTAAGTTTTTTCGTGAAACCGGGCTCTGGTCCACGTGTAGTCTTATCTCGCATTCATAATCAATCTACCTCTTATCCTACCGAATAAAATTTGTTGACGATTACAAAAAAATATTTTGCTAAATGTACAGCAATTGGGCTGGGTTTATATGACCCAAACTACAGATAAAGCAGAGGAGGGTGTAGAGCAAGATCAGACTGCACGTACGTGCAGGCTGATCTTGCTCTACACTCTCCGTAAAAGTCATCCATGGTCCCGAACGTCATGATAAGGGTTAGTATTTAGGAGATAACCTTGCTTTTAACCTTACTGGTTATAAAATCGATCTGGTGTTTCGATACGATTATAGTTTGGCCGTGCCCTGAAAAAAAGGAGATTTGGTGCGTCTGCGTGATGCATTATACCAAGCAAGTTATCACATAATTAGGGATACCTAATATCCATTTTGCTTAATCTTTTCTCAATCACGAGGTAGAATGGTCCTTTAACGTCCAGAAAATTTATAGACATCAAAAAGTGCTCGCACATGTCAGCCTGCGCGGACTGGCAAGCTGACATAGGTCGATAATTTTTGCAGATGCATTAAACCCCCTTTTCACTGAGCATGGCTCCACTACTATTCAGGACGTAGAAAAAGGAAAAACATAATCTTTAATCTGGTGAAAGTCTGGATCTATTTCGAAAATAATCATTGTAGAATTGCTTGTTTTAGATTTTCCCAAAATAAAATGTTCCCTTCTTCATCGTCTGTATATTCAATGTAGGACTTTTGCTTTATCCATTGTATCATCTCCAAAGGTATCAACTTGTTCGGTGGCATGTTTTCGAACATCACTACAACCGTTATACTCTTTCCGTCACGCGAATATATACTTTCCATTCGAGCCATGTTAAACTCATACAGGCACCATTTGCTCTTCAGATAAGCTCTGCTCAAGACTGTCACTGTTTTTCTACTGCTCTGTATAGCGTCTAAGATGTTCTCAGTGACATCATTGCCAGCAATAAAGTCTCGTTGATGAATGCAAAGATTCAGTCCATTTTCTTTCTCAAGTTTCGGTATGATACCGTCCAGTATGAAGCGAATATTCTCCTCGGCATAAGATATAAAGGCATCGTATCTATAGTTCTCGATTGGCTCATAATCAGGATGAGCTCGGTACCCAAAGAAACGACGTTTGTTCATGTATAGTAGGTACCGAAGTTTCCATCTGTTTTTGTAGATTAGTCCGCAGATTATCAGAGAAATGAAGAGAGTTATACCAACTGTACAAAGGATGATCAGTAGTGTAAAAGATCGACAAGCTTTCGAGAAATTTCTAACTCGTTTAATGCATTCATCCGACGTTATTCGGCTCCCGGCGTCATCTGTAAAATTGTAAGTCTCAAACCCAACAAAACACGACTGATGTTTTACCATCCAGCCTAGAAACTTTTCATATTTACATGTGCACTTAATTGGGTTGTTGCTCATATCTACTGTAAACTTTTGTTGTACACGATTCATGAATTCGTCAAAATGTGACATAACAGATTGCGGCAATTCAGACAAACCATTGGACTTCAAATCGATGTACTGCAGATCCTTGAGTGTGTCAATGTGTGGCGTCCATTCCGTGATGATATTAAAGGAAAGATTTAACATCTGTAGTTCTTGTAGGTGTACAAACACTCTCGGTGGAAGGTACCGTATTTGGTTTACAGATATATCCAGTACTTTAAGACTATTAAGATATTCAAAAATTGAACCGCTTGTATCGGCTGCCAAAGGAATTCCAAGAAAATTTATTTGAAGGTAGAGGTGTTCCAAAGAAGTCAGGTAGAAAAAGGCTCCTGGTCTTACATATGAACAATAATTTCTCGATAAGTTCAGGAATTTGAGGGATGGAAATGGTCCAATGGGGCCTATCCACGAGTGTAAGATATTACCAGAAAGATCTAAAGATTCAACCAGGTTGTTCAGTGGTCGTATAGGGTACTGCATGATTCTGAAATTCATACCGCTGTCATGAAACGACAGAGTCCTCAGAGACTGTGGAAACTCGGCGTCGTAGAGGTCGGCCATAGATATTTCTTCAGATTTAAAATATTTGCAACCTCCTATATAGTGGCTTCTGTTATGTAGATAGTCCGGCTCGTCGAAAATACATCCGTCGTCGTTCTCAGATACGAAACTCGATGTTTGTACGGGCTCATTTAAGTACTCCAATGGTGCATGTGGAAAGTTTTGAAATCCTAAATACACAGCTTTAGCATTCAATATACAGGCAGCTTGTAGCAAATATAACCCAAAGGTAAAAATGTTGTCTCTGACATGCAGAACCTGAAATGTGTCGGGCATTAACAGTGCTACATTAGTTTCGAAGAGACGTATTCTATTACTGTCAAATACAACTTCTCGTAGAGTCGTGTTTCTCAGATAACAAACATCACGACGCCTTAGTGTAGTGCTGGAACCAAATGTGTTGTACACGTTTGAGAAATTTAGAAAATCAATCGTGGTAAATTGTAGACTGTATGAAAGATTACGCAGTGGCATAAAGCCAAGTTGTCTGTTCAGGGATAAGTCCAACCAGGTCAAATTCCGTAGCACTTTAAAAGTTCCTGCGTGTATATTGGTTACATTACAGTTTGATAGATCCAATGACTTCAAGTGAAGTAAGTTTTCAAAAGTTGAATTTGTTAGCTCTCTCAGATCACATAAACCACACTGCCCGGACATTTTTAGGAGAGATAGTTGTGGAAGATTCTGGTAGGTGCTGTTGAATGATGCATCAGGGACGCCATCCAAGGACAAGGTTTCGAGATTTGACATATTTGTGAAGATTGGATATGACAATCGGGTGGAATAATTGACGGATTTTAAGTTGCCGCAAAGTTCAAGTTTTCTTAATGACGATAACCCGCTCATAAAAGCAGTCTGGTCGCCTGTGTAAATATTCAAATCGTTTGCACTAAGATCTAGTACAGTTAAGTGCTTCATATCAGTAAAAACGTCTGGCTCTACATGCTTCAAAGATACATTTCGTAGGAACAGCTTCTCAACATTCTCACAACCGAATAAATCATTGTGCTTCAGAACCGACACATTATTTGAGTTATATAAAACTGCCGTGATGTTAGGATTCTCTGACGTGAAGTTACATACCTCCTTCAGAGGGATATTTGTACCCGAACAATCCATGATAACATAATCCACAGATCCATTTGTATCACATGTACATAGTTTCACAGGTCCACAAAGTCTTCTCGTCTCTATTATGAAGGAACATTGAGTTACGATAAAAATGAAAAACGCTAAAAGATAAAGTCCTTGCATTTTACTGTACATAACTGTGTTGTGTGTGCAGAAAGACAGGACCACATTCACTAACCGGGTATAAATTAATCTTTACCCCGCTAAATAACTAACAGGAAACTTTTCAAGCCAATATTTATAACCCAAATTTCGCTATTTCAAGGGTACTTTTTGGGGAAAAAATATCTCCTTATCGGACTGTGTAGATCCAAGATCAGACTGCACGTTCTGTGCAGTCTGATCTTGATCTACACTGTCCGCAAAAGGTCAGTGAGTCACGCCAGCAGCTATGGGTAAACGGTAATGTCTGGAGAAAGGAGCGACGATCACTTCCTGGTTAAATGTATAGGAGTATGAGGGAAGTCTTGAAACAGACCAAAATCATCGCTTGATCAATAACCATGACTATCTGTCAATCCTGTCAATTCTGATTGATCTGAAAGTTTTTTTTTTTTCTTTTAACATTACCCGTTCCTCAGTCTACGTCGTCTTCTGAGTGCGTCGTGGTGAATGGTTCTACAGGAAAGAAGAAAAGGTAAAAAAGAGTCGCCGCTATTGAAAATCAACGAAGCTTTAAAAATAAAGATGAGTGGCGTTTTGGCAATAGGGAATTTAATGTATCTCCGCGATACTTTATATCAAGCAAGTCATTGCATAATTATGGATCCGTATAACCCATTTGGTATAATAAAACGATCGAATCTGCAGGTAGAATGGTCCTTTGACGTGCACAAAAAAGTGTCGATTCAGCTCAATCTGCGCCGTCTGCTGACCTGAATCGATACTTTTTGCAGATGCATTAAAACCCCCTTTTCACACAGCACACACACACACACACACACACACACACACACACAAACACACACACACACACACACACACACACACACACACACACACACACACACACACACACACACACACACACCCCCCCCCACAGACACACACACACACACACATACATAATAGAATTCTCTTTGGCTCAGTGGTTATGGTATTGGCCTTTCGTCCGGGCGTTCTAGATTCGAACCCTCTCCGGTCCCTGTATTTCTGCCATGCATTTGTTCATTTGTTTCTTTGTTACGGACTTTGTTCGTAAGATGGGGGCTCGTCCGGGATTGGCCATTGAGCCATTAATCCCATTTGTTGTCCAAAAAACGGACTTTCTGCCTAATAAGCCTTTGAGTCAACAATAAATGATGACTTTAAGAGGGGGGTGTTTTACGGGAGACCACTTCTTCACGCTTGGTTTCATCCCGATTTAAATACAATACCTAACAACTGCGTTAGGGAGAATTCTCTTTAGCTCAGTGGTTATGGTGTTGGTCTTTTAAACCTCGAAAAACGAGAATATTTGTCCGCACGGGTTCGAATCATGCCAGATGCGGTTTGTATTTGAGCTATGCATTTGTTGCGAACTTTCATGTTCATAAGAATATATACATACACACACACACACACTCGTATGAGCCATACTCTGTGAAAAGTTGGCCAAATGCATCTGAAAAAAGTATCGACGCAGTCCGCGCAGGCTGACATTGGTTGAAACTGTTTGCTGTGGGTCAATTTTCTTCATGTCCAAGGACCAATATTCTCCCAGATTCAGTCAATCGTTAGACTAAATGGATTTCATTGATCCATATTTATGTGATGACTTTCTCGGAATGATGGATCACAGAGATGCATAAGGCTCCCTTTTGTGACAGCATGACTTATATAAAAGTTTAATACAACTACTACAGGATTACAGGTGTAATTTGAGATGTGCATTTGCATTATTATTGTTATGAGCAAAACAGTTAAGATAATTAAACAGAGATAATTATCAAGTTTTTTTTCTACTCTACTCAAAGTTTGCTAAACACCAAGAATATATAAACTTTTATGAAACAATTCTCTGGTAAAGATCCTGACCGGGAAGAGGGCTTTGAAAAAAAAATATGGAAAAAGGACAAAAGCAGGTCGCTGGGGTGCTGTCGCAAAACGGTTTTTACGTGCCCTGATAATCAAAAGGGCATTAGCTGCAAAGGTTGTCCTTTTTCTGCCACCATCATACCGCCAGACAGGTATGCATAAACATTGCCCAGACTCTGGTGGTAAAAAGCCGACCCCTGATAGCTCAGTCGTTAGCGTACAGGACTTGAGAACAAGGGGTTGTTGGTTCGATCGCTGGCTCTGCCGACTTCTTTCCGAGGATTGATGATAGTCATTGCGACAGGATTCATTCCTCTCTCACCTTTGATCATTGTTTCGACGATGATTATGTGTGAAAGGAGCCAGTTGCTTGGAAAGAACATTGTGCAGAGTATTGGTTAAAGAAACTCCAGACAAGCATGAATAGGTGCACTGGCCGCCGCAATATAACTGAAATAATGTTGAAAACGGCGCTAAATACCATGCAATCAATCAATCTATTGGTAAAGTGGTGCACTTCTGTAACTGCCAATGTCGCTTTGGATAGCTTTTGCGGACTGCGTTGATCAAGATCAGACTGCACAAAACGGGCAGTCTGATCTTGGATCTACACTGTCCGATAAGGAGCTATGTTTCCCCCAAAATTACCTATAAAACAGCAAATATGGGGTTTTTATTATTTGTTTGATTGTCATTTTACTATGAGTTATGCTCTGTGAAAAGGGGGCTTCATGCATCTGCGAAAAGTATCGGCCCAGGTCAGCCTGCGCAGTCCCCGCAGGCTGACGTGGACCGAAACTTTTCGCTAGGGGTCACTTTTCTGTATGTAGAAGAACCAGTCTATCTCATGATTAAGTCGGTTGTTAAAAGAAGTGGCTAATATGGATCCATAACCGTATGATGACTTGCTTGGTTTAAGGCATCACGGAGATGCACTAAGCTCCCTTTTCCCAGAGCATGGCTCATTTATTTTAGAAGGATAACGGTGAAACAAATGCTCGCTATCTTATGCTAAACTTCCAGCAAAACTGTTTTCAGTTTGCATGACAAGGTACTTTAACCCTCATGCCGCTGAGTGCGACTCACTGACCTTTGGCGGACTGTGTAGATCAAGATCAGACTGCACAGAACGTACGGTCTGATCTTAGATCTACACTGTCCGATACGAAGATATTTTTCCTCAAAATATTTATAAGTTAGAAGTAGCAAAATTTGGGTTTTACTATCGGCTTGAAAGTTTCATTTCATTTATTTAGCAGGAAAAGGGTTAAGGACCGCTCAAGCATCACGTTAGGTAACTCCTTACTCCTGTATCCCAACTGATCGCAATACTTCTGCTTCCAATAAATGTCTCGTTTCATTTGCATCGGTCAAATTTCATTCATAAATTTTCAGCCTTTCGAGGTGTAGTGATGATCGAATACCCTACACGTATCGAGTACATGTATGCATGCATTGTACAAAACACTGAAATCGATGGATACATCATTTCCTAGACTTTTAGTAACTTTTATCCGTCATGAAAGGTGATGTCCATACTGGTGATCATTTCAATACATCCGTGAAGCATAATTATCCAGAAAAAGTATTTCAAGTACATCTCATGTAAACTTAACTATGTTGTGTGAAATGTTTAGTGCTTTTCAAATTTTGAATACAATGTAGTATATTCTTACAAAAATAGCTTCAGAATTATAGAATGGAACTTGTTCATATGAGATACTCAAGATTACATAGGATTGTAGCGAGTAATTTATCTACCGCATCTAACGCATCTACCTACGGAATCCTATTTGGACCATCTAATTCCTCGGTCAGAAAAAGAGAACACCACACACTTTTTTTCCTCATTCAGATACTGCTAGCATCACTGAAATAAAGAAGTGCAGATACAATGGTAAAATCTCGCACTGCAAACGTTCATTTTTGTATTAAATTAGTGTGTCTGATTTGCCTTTCGTAATGCCATAGTAAGGATATCTGTTCAGATTGTGTCATCTTGTCTTGACTTCGTGAGATCGTCGGTGTCATGAGGCATCTGTCATCTCAGGAAGACAATTCCAAGGAAGCAAGAAGCTGTCTGCTTGTAAAGGAAGGCAACACCTGTACGTGATATGTCCTAGCAGTGCTGTCATGTAGTCGTCGTATCATAGACGATGAAATCGAGATGGGTTCATGGTGTGGGCCAAGAAAGTTGAATTGGAGTCGCACACATACATGTCTTGATAAAACGGACATATAAAAGGTCAGCCGTCTCGGTAAGTTCTGAGCAACTCTAAAGAGCAGAGGTATGTAACTCCCAAAGCTTCAATCACCGTTAATCACAATTTAGGACCTACCAAATGGCATACTTTGATGATGAAACAACAAGGAAAAAGAACACAGCAGCATTGCTTCTTGTGATGCCCCTCAGAAAACGTGACAAGCAACACTTTCAGGCCCTCACGCAGCTATCGCAAGGTTAACACTCGGTAAATATTAATGCCCGGTGCGTAAAATCAAAACTCTGCCGCTAAAAATGTAGGAAGCGGAACATGACTATGAATGACACGTGTGTGGAGAAATGAAACCTGTTTTTTGCACTAAATTTCTTACAAATATAATAATCATAAACGAGAAAAAAGATATTAAAATACTATTGTCAACTGCAAATCTTTGGATACCATTTCTAAATATAGATCGAGAGAAAACCGTGGATTGTACAGGGTTTTTCACATACATGTACTTTAAATACAACAAAAAAAAAAATGTCCCCACCATGCTGGATTTATACTGGGGCTATTTCCCAGGCCTTCGTGCGATACGGCAGATTTTCTATTTGTCCATGTTCAGCGATTCGAAACCTGAAAAAGATGTTTACCTGTGGACGATTCAACTATTTTACTTCCTTGTTCACCAAATATCTTTGTTCATCCTTAACTCTTTCCATACCATAGATGACACCAGAAGCTTTTGCGGACGGTGTAGATCAAGATCAAACTGCACAGAACGTGGAGTCTGATCTCTGATCTACACGTTCCACTGCTTTATTCTAGATTATGAACAAACCGTCTCTTGATCGTGTAGTAGACCTGTATTTGTAGCCATTGAGATAATGTAATTTATTTATTCAGTTATGAAAGAGTTAATGCGTCTCCGTGATGCACGATACCAAGCAAGTCATCATATAATTATGAATCCATAAAAACCTTTTTTTTTGCAACAACCGACTGAATCATGAGGTAGCATGGTCCTCGGACATTTAGAAAATTTACAAATAGCAAAAGGTATCGATTCATGTCAGCCTGCGCGGATTGCGCAGGCTGATATGAATCGATCCGTTTTGCAGATGCATTAAACCCCATTTTCACATATCATGGCCGATATTGATCGACCTCGTTAGTAGTAAAGGGAGAGAGCCTGGGTAATTGCCCAGTTACCCAGGCTCTCTCCCCTGAGTGCCGTACATCACCACCCCTGACAAAAATGTGGGCTAGTTTGTCCTCCCGAAAGAATTTATCCCTTGCAAAAGGTCCGAAAAGTTGCGAGTAAGCGATAAAGTCCGAGATTCCGCATGAAAATGTTACTATAAATAGAATCATAGCATTCAAAATGGCGGCCTTGTGACTGACAGTCTTGTTAAAAAATTAGCCAGGCTCTCGTCCCTGAGTGGAATTTTTCTGCAAAAAAGTGAAAGGGGGGGGGGAGTTTTGCCTATTCTACCCTCCCTGAGAGGGATTTAGCATTCAAAATACCGGCCTTGTG
Source organism: Hippopus hippopus (assembly GCA_946811185.2). Taxonomy (NCBI): domain Eukaryota; kingdom Metazoa; phylum Mollusca; class Bivalvia; order Cardiida; family Cardiidae; genus Hippopus; species Hippopus hippopus. The sequence goes on from OX328103.1 coordinate 54,224,551, forward strand.
ACTGACAGTCTGGGTAAAAAATTGGCCAGATCACTGAGTTGGACTTAGTTTTTTCACCCTATGATTGATTTTCTCTCTTTCTAAACGCCTGATCACTGAGTTGGACTTAGTTTTTTTCACCCTATGGATGATTTTTTCTCTTTCTAAATGTCTGATCACTGAGATGGTCTTAGTTTTTTCTTCACCTATGTATGATTTTTCTTTCTAAATGCCTGAGCATTGAGTTGGTCTTAGACTTTTTTCTGCATCTCTATGAATGATTTCTCTTTTCTAAAAGGAAATTTATCCTATATCACTGAGTTGGACTTAGTCTTTTTTCTACATCTATGAATGATTTTTCTTTCTAAATGCTTTGACATTGAGTTGGACTTAGCTTTTTATTCTATGAATGAATTTTCTTTCTAATTGTCTGGACATTGAGTTGGACTTAGTCTTTTTCTGCAATTATGGATGATTTCTCTTTCTAAATGCCTAACCATTGAGTTGAACATAGAGTTTTTTTTACCCTATGGATGAATTTTCTTTCTAAAAGCCTGAGCATTGAGTTGGACTTAGTCTTTTTCTGCAATTATGAATGATTTTTTTCTCTCTAAAAGGAATTTGTCCCTATATCAGTGAGTTGAACTTAGTCTTTTTTCTGCATCTATGAATGATTCTTACTCTTTGCAGTATAACTCTCCGGAGTATAACTCTTTGGAGTACATCTCTTCTAAAAGAAAGAAGTTTGACAATTTGAATAAATGACAATTTTGAAGAAAGATAGAACTTTCGTGGTAATGGTTAGTCCTGAAAAGGACTGCTGGGTTAGCTCTGAAAAGAGCTGTGACAATTTGAAGAAATGACAACTTGAAGATAGAACTTTCGTCTGACAGCCTGAAGGTAGAACTTTCGTCTGACATCTTGAAGATAGATCTTTCGTGGTAGATGGTTAGTCCTGAAAAGGACTGTTGGGTTAGCTCTGAAAAGAGCTGTGACAATTTGAAGAAATGACAACTTGAAGATAGAACTTTCGTCTAACAGCTTGAAGGTAGAACTTTCGTCTGACATCTTGAAGACAGATCTTTTGTGGTAGATGGCTAGTCCTGAAAAGGACTGTTGGGTTAGCTCTGAAAAGAGCTGTGACAATTTGAAGAAATGACAACTTGAAGATAGAACTTTCGTCTAACAGCTTGAAGGTAGAACTTTCGTCTGACATCTTGAAGATAGATCTTTCATGGTAGATGGTTAGTCCTGAAAAGGACTGTTGGGTTAGCTCTGAAAAGAGCTGTGACAATTTGAAGAAATGACAGCTTGAAGATAGAACTTTCGTCTGATAGCTTGAAGGTAGAACTTTCGTCTGACAATTTGAAGAAATGACAATTTGAAGAAAAGATAGAACTTACGTCTGACAATTTGAAGAAAGGTAGATCTTCCGTGGTAGATGGTTAGCCCTGAAAAGGGCTGTTGGGGTGGTCCTAAAAAAAGGACCTGGTTTTGGAGGTTGTGTTTTTAAGCACAACCTCCAACCTTTCCGCAGGCTGGGCAGCTACTATCCATCCGTCTCTTTAGCCTTTTTAGCTGCTGGGCACTCAGGTTGTACTTCAGCGAAAATGGTGGCTCGTTATCGCTGCTCCAATCTTCAGTAGAAGGCACAACGAACTCCTTTTTCTCCTTCTTGCTTTGTGGTAATTGGGCAAAGTCCCAAAAGTCCCATCCGGTAAATAGTAGTTTCTCTTCGAAGACAGGATGTCTCTGTCTCCTCGCTGTCTCAGCTTCAAGCTTTTCTAACTGTCGATCTGCCTTTCCCATCGTCTTTCTTAGCTCTTCCACCGTCTTTCTTAGCTCTTCCACCGTCTTTCTTAGCTCTTCCATCGTGAAATGAAAATGAACAATGTGCGGGAAATAACGCTGGGTTTTATAGCTTTTTAGACGGATTGAACTAGTTGACCCATGACGTCATTTTCTCCTATGTTTTTCCCGCGTTGGCGTTTCATGCTGTTTTGGCTCCAAATTAATGTTATCCAATCAGAATCATCGTTGTTTTTTCTAATACTAAATGTTTTGCTGTTGACCAATCTATAGTTTTGTTACATTTTTTCTTGTTCGGGTTAGAAAAAACTAGAGTTTGACTATCCTATGACTTTTTTTGATTATGAGTCTTCTGACAAAAATGAAAAGAAAGATATTTTATTTAAGATAGCTAACCCTGAAATGGGTTGTCTTTGTACAGAATACATTTTTTATCCTCCACTCTTTCTTTCGATTGATTCCATTCTATTTAGCATTTGCATCAGATGCTCAATTTCATACCTGATATATCTGAAACGTTCTCTTTCTTCTAACCAGAAGAGCAATGAGAGAAAAAATGTCAATCCAAACATTGTGGGATACTGACTCAGGTTTTACGAAAGTTAATGGTGAATGAGAAAAATAATCAAGAGTTTGGTGTTTTATATGTGTGATGGATCACTTTTTAGGTTTTTTCATCCTATGGATGATTTTTTTCTCTTTCTAAAAGCCTGACCATTGAGTTGGACTTAGACTTTTTTTCTTTCTAAATGTCTGAACATTGAGTTGAACTTAGACTTTTTTTACCCTATGAATGATTTTCTTTCTAAAAGTCTGATCATTGAGTTGGACTTAGTCTTTTTTCTTACCCTATGTATGATTTTTTTCTTTCTAAATGTCTGAGCACTGAGTTAAACTTAGTTTTTACATCTCTATGAATGATTTTTTCTCTAAAAGACTGAGCACTGGGTTGAACTTAGCTTTTTTATTCTATGAATGAATTTTCTTTCTAATTGTCTGGACATTGAGTTGGACTTAGTCTTTTTCTGCAATTATGGATGATTTCTCTTTTTAAATGTCTGAACATTGAGTTGGACTTAGACTTTTTTCTATACCTATGAATGATTTTTCTTTTCTAAATGTCAGAACATTGAGTTGGACTTAGTCTTTTTTCTGAGTTTTTTTACTCTTTGGAGTGTGACTCTCTGGAGTGTGAGTGTTTTGGAATGCATCTCTTCTAAAAGAAGTTTGACAATTTGAAGAAATGACAATTTGAAGAAAGATAGAACTTTCGTGGTAGATGGTTAGCCCTGAAAAGGGCTGTTTTGAGAAGAGCTGATTTTTTTGAAAATGTTTATTCAGTATCAGCATCAGTTGATTCGCTGTCTGACTCACTCCTTTCAGCGGCGATTTGCGCGCGGAAAAGACGGGTCACCTGCTCAGTTTTTGAAATAACATACTGAAAATGCATCTCAAGCATGCCCTCAATAATGAGTTCCTTCATCCGAAGGTTATAACAGAACACCCTGTTATTTGCAAGCTCAGCCCTCTCGTATCGTCTTCTCACTCCAGCTAAGCGTTGTTTAAGTAAGACGATTTGCCTCCTTGCTCTTATTAACTTTCGCTCAGCATCCATCCAAGTACCAAGAAGTGGTGATATCGTAGCCATTGTGAAAATGAAATGTATGGAAAATAAATCGCCGAGATTTATAGCTTTTCAGACGGATTGAACTAGTTGACCCATGACGTCATTTTCTCCTATGTTTTTTCCCGCGTCGGCGTTTCATGCTGTTTTGGCTCCAAATTAATGTTATCCAATCAGATTCACCGTTGTTTTTCTATTACTAAATGTTTTATTTTTGACCAATGCGTGGTTTTGTTACATTTTCTTATTCGGGGATTTTATTGTTGGCCAATCTGTGGGTTTGTTACATTTTCTTGTTCGGGTTAGAAAAAACTAGAGTTTGACTAATCTATGACTTTTTTGATTGTTAATCTTTTGAGTTTTTTTGACAATTATGAGGCTTCTGACAATTTGAAGAAAGATAGAACTTTCGTGCTAGATGGGTAGCCCTGAAAAGGGCTGTTTTGTTTTTTTGGAGGCTGTGTTTTTTTCCACTTCTAATGGCAGCACCCGAAATTCGCTTGGCAAATGGGGCATGCTGTAATCTTCCTCCCAAATTTGATATCAACCAAAATGATATCCGGTGTTGTCTTTAATAATAGCTGAACTAATCTTTCGCCAAGATCTTTGTATGGCTGTGTTATACGTTGCAGTTGGTTTTGTTCCTCCTCTCCTACGAGATGAGTGGTTAGTTGCAATAACTGCTGCCCGGCATTTAGATACTCTTGGAGAGCCTCACGTAGTTGATGATTTACCTCCTCCATATTGATATTGCTTCCGAATATTGACACTGCTTTCGAAGTGAACGTTAGCTGAGAGTCAAAGAAATGGTGATTGTATGAAAATAACGCGGGGCTTTATACGTTTACAGAGGATTGAGATTTTTTAAAGAGCTCGGACCTGGTAGAAAGCACATACATTTTTTCCATGCTACGTTTCATGCTAATATAGCAAAAAAAGTTATGAGACGTTGTGTGGAAAAATGTAGACAGAACAAGCCTTTTGGGGAAAAAACAGAATGAAGAGCTCTATTGTTTTTTGAACTTTTATTTATCGAACTTTTATTTACTGAACAGAACTAAACATTGAAACATTTTTTTTGCAAGGCATCATAAAAAATTTCTTGACAATGAAAAAATTTCTTGACAATGAAAAAAATCACAAGGAAACATTTTTACAATACAGCATAAAAAAATTTTCTTAACAATGAAAATAATCACACTGAAATATTTTTTCACAATGAATTATTCACAATGAATTAGTCGCAATGAATTAATCACAATGAATTATTTTTTAGCAACGAATTATTTACAATGAATTATTCGCAAAACATTATATAACAAATTTTTTTACAATGCAAATTCGCAAATACCACGAGTTTCACATTTGTTTTCATATTCCGTAATGTCTTTATGCAATTGGTCATACCCCCAAAAACATTGTATACTCACTGTCCATATCGTCGAAATCTTGTAGTCCTATGAATGGAGCAACATGTCTATAAGCGTCTTTTGTTGAAAGAGCTGAATATACCACTTCTTCTGTAACATCTCTATCAAATAGAATATACCCTACCATGGTTTCCTTTGATTCTCCGTAGGAATCATGAACAGATCCTTTTTTGTAGCGTAAGTAAAAGTCAAATAGAACTGATTTCATTTTCAGAACGTTAAGAAAACTTTCTTCTGTTCTTCCTATGATAAAAAATGTCCATCGACTTGTGGATCTAAACAGTTTACTAATAACATTGTCTTTCATACAGTTATCTGCTAAATAAGTCTTGAGAACGAGATCCAACCCCGAATTGTCCACCATCATTGCAATAAAGTTGATTATACCATACACTTTGTAGGACTTTTCTCCTTTTGCAATCCACTTAAACAATTTTCCGATCCAAATTTTCACACAGAAAAATTTAATGTTAAGCTGTGTTCGTTCATCAAGCGTATGCTGTCGAACAAATTCTCCATAAATTTTTTCACGTAGTTCTATTGGTAACGGCAACATGATTGTTATTTTTTTGATCAGCGGCTAATATTTTTTCCCCGACTTACTTTGACTGATTGGTACACAACAATGTGATATGAAATTATTTTCTCAAACTTTTATAACCATAGGGTACAGTATCAGTACCATTTACAATAACTCTCTTGGTGTATACAGAACGAAACGTTTTTGTTTGTGGTTCACTGGTAACCGTTCTATCTCTGTATCTTTTAATTCTACAATCATACTGAATTTTGATTTCTATTGTGCGATCCAAAGCACATTTCGAATATGTATCGAAATTTACCACCTGTTTTGTATTGTAATCCAGAGTAATCCCCTTTACTTTACATTTGCTTATCTCTTTTCCATCTTTTGTTTTCATTTTGTAAGCATAATTCTTAGGTCCAAGTCCTCTGAATTGAGTAATTTTACAAGCAGGCTCTTCATCAGTCCATTTTCCTAACCGGCTGTTAATAATAGGGGGATTCCATAATTCAGGGTCGTGAATGTACATACAACTATCTGTATCAAAATACAGAACTCTATCTTTTAACTTTTCAAGAACGCTGTACAATTCCAATCTTGCATAAGCTGTTACGTAAGAACCTACTACCACATTGGCTGTAGCGTGGGTGTCAATATGCTCCAACTTTGATTCATAGTTAACCAAGATGAATGAACAGTCCTCGTCAAAGATTTCTACATGCTTTACAATGAAATTGGGATTGGTGACTAATTCGAAATATTTAGACGGATCACTGATGTATTCCGTCTGGGTCATTTTTTCACGCTGTGCTAATTTTCCCCAAAGGCAGTTCAACATAATCTTAGCAAATGATCTTCTCCCAGGATTTCTTTGAATACAACTTGGATCAAGACGAACACCTTCTACCTTCTCATATTCACAAACGAACTGATCTTTTTCTGAGTCTGATTGACAGCAATCTGGATAGCCACTGGCTTCTTGCTTAATTTTCAAGAAATTGTCCACATAATGTTTAAAGAACTGATCTGACACAGAATTGAAATGCCAAATTTCATACACTTGCAATAATCGATAACCGCAGTCAAGAGCCTTGAATAATTCAAAAGTAACCCAAGTTCCGACCAAAGCCCTCTCTTCTTTACCATGTCTACAAATGTTTGAGCTTTCTTCTGCACATTTCATACAGAGGGGAAACATCATTTTGTTGTTACAGTGAACTGGAAGAACGGGGTGAAACAAATCAGTTGGAGGTAAAACTTTACACTTGATTAATCCCTCATTTTGTCGAATATTGTTCATGTCAATATTCTCAGCAGACAAAATTTTTGGCTGACCTACAGGGTAGGATTTGTGTTTACAAACATAAGGGTATAGAGAACAGATATCGATGTACTTGATTTCCTTTTTGCTTTTTTCATCAACATCATATCCAATTTTTATTGCATTACATCTTCCCCCGGACAAACCATCCCTCGGATCGATAGGGTCCAAATGTGGATATAACTTTTCAATGAGTTTTTTGTACTCTTTATCCTTCATCTTAGCATCAAATTCGTGTTCCCAAATGTACACTACATTATATCCCATTTCTTCGATATCTGCTATACGTTCAAAAGTATGTTCGTACAATTCAGACATGGGTTTTCCATTAATAGGATTGATCTGTTTTCGATCTGTATAGCATAACAGGACAACCATGATACAAATCCCCAAGAAATTCATAAACAGTGTTTGATTGACGGTGAAAACCATCTACACTATATTTCCCGATTTGAGCTTCACCACCATTTTTTGCATGCTGAATATTAATACCTTTTTCCTGAGCAACGCTTTGAATCCATCGTATCGCTTTCATAGAAAAGCGACGTCTGGATGAGTCTTTACTTGAAATGATAGCTATTTGATTTTCTGGTAAATATTTGCTTCGCCACACCTTGTTACAGGCATCTGCGATGGTAATCGCCTCTAAAAATGGACAAATACCACCCTGTTCGATAAACAGCTTTCTGAATTCAGCACACCCTCGTCTGAGGATATCAACGTCTGACCTACAGTACATTTCCATCTCCTTCTGAAAATTGAATTCCTCACCATTTCGAACTTTGTCATTATACCAAACTATAAATTTTGACCTAGCCTCTTCAGACATTGAGTCGGGTTTGTAATAAGACATATCCAAGTAGGAGCCGATGTAACTCCAAAATTCATCTGTATTCGCCCAGTGAGGAAAGTAACCTTTTTTCATTTCTTGAAGGCCAAAGGTGGATGGAAATTTTGCCAAACCAAAACTCATGAAATTGAAAGAATCGATCAGACGTACACCGTTCAGTTCTAACTTCATAATATTGTTTCCATTCATGATCACTTTTGGAAGTTTTAACCCAACTTTGACAATATAGTCAAGAATGAACTGACCGTCATAGCCTTTGAAATTATGGGCAATAGCCGTAACCCCTTTATGATGCTTTGAAAAGAGCCAGTTGCAAAATTGACTCAAAGTTTCTTCACCTTGAAAAATAACTTCCCTACCCTCTTCAAATTCACTGCATGTAGAACAATGAAATCAAGCGATTTATCGATACATACATCACACGCTCTGTGTGCGATACAATAATTTGGGATGTGTACACCTGTGTCTTGTTTGCATTCAAAATCAAAGAAAATAAACTGTGGTTTTTTGACTACAGAAGAACTCGTCTCATCATCGCTGTCATGGTTCAACTTACTTTGGTAAGGTTGAATATAGCATTGATGAGAAAAGTTAACAATTCTCTTACAGATATGACATCTTTTCTTTCCATTGCAAACATGATTTTTCTTTCTGACATGATATTGTGCACCGCATTTCGAGCAGAGTTTCACTAATTCACAAATGGATTTCTTTTCTTTACCTTTTACAGTTCTGTGATTTTCAAAGCATTCAGCACTAAAAAATCGTCTACTGCAAACACTGCAAACATATTCTTTTGATTCTGATGGACATTTTCCTTTGCGGTAACAACCTTTGCAGATATTTGAACAAGCATGACTTTCCCGCTGAGAGTAACCCACATCACAGAACTCACAATAATATCCACAACTAAGAAAACCTTTGATAGATTTGATGTAGTCATAATGGTTTTGATGAAAGTACAAATGTATGATCTTACTATTGGCTTTCACTTCTGGATGTTTAAATATTTTTTCCACTTTTGAATGCTGTTGGTGAACTTTAATGACATAGCCTTTTTCATACAAGATTGTTTGAATTTTTTTGTATTCATCAATTCCTACAGACTGTGTTGGTGAAATTCCAGCTTCATGTAACAATTTCTCAGCTTCAGTCTTTTGAAGGACGCAATTTGAATGACGAATACGACGCCATTTTCTATTCCATACTTCGGTGTTTTCACGTTCACTGTAGCAAATTCCCACAACAACAGCTCTTGCAAAACATAGTTGGTCATGATTGTCAATTTGAATAATAGATTGCTTCTTCTGGGCAAAAAACTTTGAATCTAATTCTGACGATCTATATTTTGGTTTTCCGCTACCACTTGGTGGTATTGTATGTGTGATGTCAAATGTCATGAATCCATCGTTCAAGACGAAATCTGTATTCGATTGTAAAACTCGTTCAATTTCATTCAGCATAGTTTCACCTTGTAACTGATCTGCAGCTAAAAAAGGAATATGGATTCCTATTTCCAACGAAGGATGATTGATGGTAATTCTAATCATGTCCGTAGGGTTAGCATTTAACTTTCGAATGATTTCACGGGTAACATCGTCAAATAATCCAAGGAGTCTCTGAGGTGTTAATTCTTCAAATTTCTTAAAACTCAGCATCAGCACATGTGATTCTGTTTTAAATTTTCTTGACTTCTTATTACCCTTTTCTGTTAAATCATATAGACTTTTCATGTCTAAGTTAGAGTTGATACTTTCATCGTCGCTGTCATTTTTTTCTTTCAACGGTTTAGTTTTTTTCTTTTTTATTGGTGGAAACACCTCATCGTCACTTTCTTCTTTCAACGGTTTAGTTTTTTTCTTTTTTATTGGTGGAAACACCTCATCGTCACTTTCTTCTTCCAATGGTCTAGTTTTTTTTCTTTTTTGTTGGTGGAAACACCTCATCGTCACTTTCACTGTCTGAATAGGTTATTATTCTTTTTCTTTTACCCATCGTTTTAGCTCTGAGTGAAAAAACAATAATGCAGAAGTGAGAAAAAACTAACAATTTATATACCCTCTCCGTTGTAACAGTGTATAAATAAGACGTTAGTTGTGAAAATCTATTCATTCTCCTACTCGATCTCAGACAGTACAGCTGATAAAAAAATATGAGTGAGTTAAAGCTGCAAAATACATCACCACTTAGAAAGAGGGTGTATCTGTATGTTAATCCATACACCCACGATTATGAGATCAGCAATATACCATCAAAGTATAATGTTAAACATATCGGAAACTATGTGGGATCATTTTTATCCCAGCAACATTTAGAAGAAAAAGATGTTTACCGTACTACCAGCTACAGAGTTTTGGATCAAGCGATGATTGACAAACGATATGGTGCGAATGGTGTGAGAACAAATATTTGTTTCACATGCAACGAAGCAGGACATTGGGCCAGAGAATGTCCAGAAAAAGAAAATCAGCTAGGAACAATTGTTTTTGTCTACGTGAATCCACACAGTCACGACATTGAGATTTTACCATCGTTTTACAACGTTGATGGTCTCAAAGATATAAAATTCGTCGGCACACTAAATTCATTCTGTAGTGAAAATACATGGAAAAAAAGTTCACCACAAGCTATATCCTCATCGGATGAAACTCAGATCGTAGACATGCAGAGCGATACAGCGGCTAACAGCGATTCAGAAATCTGCAAAATAACAGATGATTTAGAGACATCACGAAAAAATCTAAGAAATCAACAAACTTTGGATCTAAGAAAACAACAAACTTTGGATCTAAAAAACGAATTTTCTGCAGAACCGGGTTGCTCGTACGGAAAGGAAAAACAGCAAAACGTCGAAAAGAAGAAAAAACGAGTAACAAAGAACTATTTCTTTTACAAATCAACAAAACATGAGGACAAAAACTGTCCAAATGCGGAATTAAAAACCAACGAAAGGAAAAGAAAACGTAAAACCAGATGTGAATCTGACATTCCAAAGAAAAAAGAAAAAACATACTGAGTGAAAAAAAGATTTCAATACAATATTGAATATAAACAAAAAAGACTGACTTGATTTTTTTCATTCATTTTTGTCTTTACAGTTCATTCATTTTTGTCTTTACAGTTCATGATTTGATTTTTTCATTGTACATAAGTTCTTTTTGAAATAAAAAATATAAAATAATTACTTCTTACTTTTGACTTTTTTCTAGTTATGACTGTAAGTCTTTTTACTTTTGACAATTTGAGAAGAAAGATCTTTCGTGCTAAATGGTTAGCCCTGAAAAGGGCTTTTTTTGAAGGATCTCACATTGACATCCAGCTCTACGATTCTTCCGCCCGATCCACTGGGATGATTTCACACCCACAGTGCTCACAGCAAATCGACGAACCTTCATCATCATTGTAAAATCCTTCATCTGTATCTGGACAGTTATGCTTCTGCCCAAGATACTCAAGTATGGAAAAACATTTCCCACACTCTATCAGACATCTGCTTGCACAGTAAGGACATACAAGAATTCGAACCATTCTGGAACAAATATGATTTTATGTAAAATATCACTGGGCTTTATAGCTTTACAGGAGGATTGAACTAGATGACTCATGACGTCATTTTCTCCTATGTTTTCCCGCGTTGGCGTTTCATTAACATTGTGCAATCAAATCGACGGTTATATCGGTGTTTTTTCGCCATTCCCATTTTGATGTCACACAGTACAATCCCGGTGTTTTCCGCCAGGTCCGCCCTCTTTAAAAATTTCAATCCTCTGTAAACGTATAAAGCTCGGCGTTATTTCATACCAAACACCATTTCTTTGATTCTCAGCTAACGATCACTTCGGAAGCAGTATCAATATTCAGAGTCAGTTTCAATATGAAGCACAACTTAGATGAAATCAACTTGAGCGATTTTCCATCAGTGGAAAACAATGGAGACGTTCTTTCATCAGTTATGAATTCGACAATCATCAATCCACCACCGGAGTTAAATTCGACAACCATCATTCCAGCGACAGTGTTTGACAACATTTATGAAGAGGTAAAGCAGCTAAATTTGAAACAAGATAGCATGATGATCCGAATCATAGATCAGCTGGAGACTTTAAACAGACATTTGGAGGAAATTAAAACTTTAACCGCAAGTACTGATCAGCTCAGTAGAAATATCGAGGTACTACGTCAACAGGATCAGTGCATTTCAACAACTCCTGTGAAGATTCCTGTGGAGTTCGAGTTTGATAAATCCAATTTTCACAACTTAGTGGACTCTATCGTAAGTGTTGTGAAGAAAAATCAACCAAAGAAAAAACAACCAAAGGAAAAACAACCAAGAAAAACAACAAAGCGGAAATCTGAGGAAGATGGTAACCATCTCCACAAGAAGCAGCGAGTTGATCAAAAACCAACTATACCAATATTGACAGGGCAGGGCAAATACGGGAAAAACATTGACAATCACGTTGATTTCAAGATCCCGAAAAAACCAAAGACAGAACGAAAACAACCAAGAAAAAACAACAAAACGGTAGGAATATGAAAACAAATATGAAACTCGTGGTGTTTGCGAATTTACATTGCATAAAATTTTGTTATATACTGTTTTGCGATTAATTCATTGTGAATAATTCATTGTAAAAAATGTTTTCCTTGTGATTTTTTAGTTGTTAAGAAATTGTTTTTATGCTGTATTGTAAAAAATGTTTCCTTGTGATTTTTTTCATTGTCAAGAAATTTTTTCATTGTCAAGAAATTTTTTATGATGCAATGCAAAAAAAATGTTTCATTGTGATTTTTTTCATTGTCAAGAAATTTTTTCATTATCAAGAAATTTTTTATGATGCTTTGTAAAAAAAATGTTTCATTGTTTAGTTCTGTTCAGTAAATAAAAGTTCGGTAAATAAAAGTTCAAAAACAATAGAGCTCTTCATTCTGTTTTTCCCCAAAAGACTTGTTCTGTCTACATTTTTTCCATACAACGTCTCATAACTTTTTTTGCTATATTAGCATGAAACGTAGCATGGAAAAAAATGTATGTGTTTTCTACCCTGGCCGAGCTCTTTTAAAAATCTCAATCCTCTGTAAACGTATAAAGTCCAGCGTTATTTTCATACAATCACCATTTCTTTGACTCTCAACTAACGTTCACTTCGAAAGCAGTGTCAATATTCGGAAGCAATATCAATATGGGGAAGGAGATAAATTATCAACTACGTGAGACTCTCCAAGAGTATCTAAATGCAGGTCAACAGTTATTACAACTAAACACTCACTTTATAGGAGTGGAGAAATAAAACCAACTACAACCTATAACACAGCTCTACAAAGATCTCGGTGGAAAGATTACTTCAACTATTTTTAAAGACAACGTCTGACATCATCTTAGTCATTTACCAAGTGAATTTCGGATGTTGTCATTAGAAGTGGGAAAAAAACATAGCCTCCAAAAACAAAACAGTCCATTTCACGGCTACCCATCTACCACGAAAGTTCTATCTTTCTTCAAATTGTCAAAAAACTCAAAAGATTCACAATCAAAAAAAGTCATAGGCTAGTTAAACTCTATTTTTTCTAACCCGAACAAGAAAATGTAACAAACCCACGGATTGGTCAACAATAAAATCCCCGAACAAGAAAATGTAACAAACCCATGGGTTGGCCAACAATAAAACATTTAGTAATAGAAAAACAACTGTGAATCTGATTGGATAACATTAATTTGGAGCCAAAACAGCATGAAACGCCGACGCGGGAAAAACATAGGAGAAAATGACGTCATGGGTCAACTAGTTCAATCCTCCTGTAAAGCTATAAAACCCAGCGTTATTTCCCGCACATTGTTCATTTCTTCGAGTCGCAGATAAGATGGAGACTGCACTTAGGGACATGGATTTTTGGGAGCTTGCCCAACTGTCGGAGAAGAAGAAGGTCGTTGTACCAAAAACAGAAAGTTGGGATGATGACAACGAGGCACCGTTCTCGCTGAAGTTCAACCTGAGTGCTCAGGAGCTGAAAAGGTTAAAGAGGCGGGCAGCGAGTAGCTGCCCAGCCTGCAGAAAGGTTGGAGGTTGTGCTTAAAAACACAACCTCCAAAACCAGGTCCTTTTTTTAGGACCACCCCAACAGCCCTTTTCAGGGCTAACCATCTACCACGGAAGATCTACCTTTCTTCAAATTGTCAGACGTAAGTTCTATCTTTTCTTCAAATTGTCATTTCTTCAAATTGTCAGACGAAAGTTCTACCTTCAAGCTATCAGACGAAAGTTCTATCTTCAAGCTGTCATTTCTTCAAATTGTCACAGCTCTTTTCAGAGCTAACCCAACAGTCCTTTCCAGGACTAACCATCTACCATGAAAGATCTATCTTCAAGATGTCAGACGAAAGTTCTACCTTCAAGCTGTTAGACGAAAGTTCTATCTTCAAGTTGTCATTTCTTCAAATTGTCACAGCTCTTTTCAGAGCTAACCCAACAGTCCTTTTCAGGACTAGCCATCTACCACAAAAGATCTGTCTTCAAGATGTCAGACGAAAGTTCTATCTTCAAGCTGTTAGACGAAAGTTCTATCTTCAAGTTGTCATTTCTTCAAATTGTCACAGCTCTTTTCAGAGCTAACCCAACAGTCCTTTTCAGGACTAACCATCTACCACGAAAGATCTATCTTCAAGATGTCAGACGAAAGTTCTACCTTCAGGCTGTCAGACGAAAGTTCTATCTTCAAGTTGTCATTTCTTCAAATTGTCACAGCTCTTTTCAGAGCTAACCCAGCAGTCCTTTTCAGGACTAACCATTACCACGAAAGTTCTATCTTTCTTCAAAATTGTCATTTATTCAAATTGTCAAACTTCTTTCTTTTAGAAGAGATGTACTCCAAAGAGTTATACTCCGGAGAGTTATACTGCAAAGAGTAAGAATCATTCATAGATGCAGAAAAAAGACTAAGTCCAACTCAGTGATATAGGATAAATTTCCTTTTAGAAAAGAGAAATCATTCATAGAGATGCAGAAAAAAGTCTAAGACCAACTCAATGCTCAGGCATTTAGAAAGAAAAATCATACATAGGTGAAGAAAAAACTAAGAACATCTCAGTGATCAGACATTTAGAAAGAGAAAAAATCATCCATAGGGTGAAAAAAACTAAGTCCAACTCAGTGATCAGGCGTTTAGAAAGAGAGAAAATCAATCATAGGGTGAAAAAACTAAGTCCAACTCAGTGATCTGGCCAATTTTTTACCCAGACTGTCAGTCACAAGGCCGGTATTTTGAATGCTAAATCCCTCTCAGGGAGGGTAGAATAGGCAAAACTCCCCCCCTTTCACTTTTTTGCAGAAAAATTCCACTCAGGGACGAGAGCCTGGCTAATTTTTTAACCAGACTGTCAGTCACAAGGCCGCCATTTTGAATGCTATGATTCTATTTATAGTAACATTTTCATGCGGAATCTCGGACTTTATCGCTTACTTGCAACTTTTCGGACCTTTTGCAAGGGATAAATTCTTTCGGGAGGACAAACTAGCCCACATTTTTGTCAGGGGTGGTGATGTACGGCACTCAGGGGAGAGAGCCTGGGTAACTGGGCAATTACCCAGGCTCTCTCCCTTTACTACTCTCGTTCGACGACTCAAAGTACAATCCACTTCAACTCATAAAGATGTTCATCTCACAGGCTTGTCTAAACAAGCGGACAGTATACATCCAAAATCAAATTGCACGTTTTGTGCAGCCTGATCTTGATCTGCCCAGCCCCTACAGCTCAGTCGGTAGCTTACAGGACTTGAGAACAAGGGGTCGGGGGTTCAATCCCCGGCTCGGCCAATCTCTTTCCGATGATTCATGATAATCACTGCGACAGGATTCATTCTTCTCTCACCAATAACCGTGGTTTCGAAAATGATTATGTGGGAAAGCAGCCAATGGCTTGGAAAGAATATTGTGCGGAGTACTGGTACCAGAAACTGGTAACCAGCATTTTCTCCTTTTCCCACAATGTTTTCTTCTCTACCAAAAGGTGACTCTCTGTCTTTGAATAACAATTATTTTGTCGTCAAAATAAGGCATCGTTTAATAACGGTGTGAAATAATGATGTATTGAAGTTAAGTATACATACATACATACATACAAGATTTTATTTGTAAATGTAGGCCTCCGGCCCATAATACAAAATATCATTCACAATCATAAACAATGAAAGAGCTGCAAATTACATCTGAGCAATAATCTGTGAAAAGGAGGCTTCATGCATCTGCCAAAATTATTGACCAAGTCCAGTCTGCGCAGTACAGGCAGGCTGACCTTGACTTAAACTTTTCAATATTAGTCAATATGCCGCATGTCTAAGGACCCATCTACCCCATGATTCAGTCGATTGTTAAAAAAGAAAAAAGTGACTGTTATGGATCCATTAGTATGTAATGGCTAGCTTGGTATGATAGATTACGGAGATGCACTAAGCCCCCCTTGCCAGAGCATGGCTCGTTTACATGCAAAATAGAATCAATTTACCCTTTATCCTGCTACACAATTTAAATAAAACTTTCCAGCTGATAACTAAAACTAAAATATTGCTATTTTATAGTTATTTATTGGGTGAGTAATACCTCATCATCGGACAGTGCTGATCCAAGATCAGACTGCACGTTCTGTGCAGTCTGATCTTGACTTACACTGTCCGCACAAGGTGAATGAGTCGCACTTACCAGCCTAAGGGTTAATTACTTTGAATGGCATCCTTTAATGTTAAAATTGTTGAAATGTACTTTGCTACTTTTCTGATGGTTACTAAATTTTAGCTTTTCAGTAAATTATAAAAGGACGTTATATCTTTTCTACCCTGATACCAAGAGAACAATAATGTTTGTCTTTCTGCATTAAATAGAGAACAATGGAAAAAACAGTGATATTCAGTTTCTACAACTAAAATGTCATGATTTAATAAACAATGGTGACACACCCTATCATCTCTTTCTATGTTAAAATGTCTACCTAGCTCTATGTTTAATTTATAACTAGAACACCTAAATCTTGCGAAAGCTCTTCTTAAATTCAGAGAAATATCCACACATAGATATTTCTCCGGATTTAACAAGGAAAATATGTGTTTATATAAATCACACCGAGGTGAGTTTTGAATTGACTCATTCAAATTTTGGAGTGAACAGTCGGAAATTCTTCTCTTAAAAAGCTTAACAAAGTAATCAATATCCCCTATGTCTTGTGAAAGCCACGCATAAGCAAAACCATTTGTACAAAGAAGATTTTTAACTTGTGTAACCCAGTTGGTTCTACCAAGATCGGCATGTGCCTTCAGCATCTTATAACATTGCTTAGGAAAACGATGATTATCCATACGTAATAGTATACACTAATATTTAACTACTTTAGTTTTATAAGTAACACATAAGGGTAGCCTACCACATTCAGATAATACAATACAATTATTAATTGAATGATTTACACCTAAAAATTCTCGACAAAATTTTAAATGAACATTTTCAATGATATCGGAATACTCGTATCCCCATAGCTCTGCATGGGGATATGTAACATACAATTTTCTATAATGCTGTTTCTTTTTTGGCCGGAGGACTTCTTTTACAATAAAAACATTGTATTATATTGTTGTACTGTATTGCCGACTGCAAAAGTTTTCCGTTTAGGCAAGTCTAAATTTTTTGTCGTTTGGTAACGAGTCAAACAACCTGAAAGTGGACAGGAAACGACTAGTTCCTCTAAACATGGAGAAAACGCGGGGAGTGTTCAATTGACACTTCAACTCTTTACCAAACCACAAAATTTTGAACTTATCCAAGTCCAAGCGATTGCAGTAGAAATATTCAATGTGACTGAAATCGATGGATTTGTCTTTAAAACACTAGAAAACATAACGTTTTAAAAGCCATTTTCCTCATGGTGGTTCAACGATGGCATTGCGTGGTAAATGGTTAACTAGCTCACATTTTAATCGGATTTCTCTTAATTCAAATCATTTGCAGACAACAAATAACACGTATGTCAAATGATAGGATTCGTCTTTGAAACTGGCAAGGGTAGAAAATACTGTGACAAAAGGAAGTAATTCTGGTGACAAGCAATTTCTCCCTTTCCGACAATGCTTTTAAACAAGTCTATTTCTTCCGGGGGTCTTAACCCTTTTCCAAACGATCTCGAATTTTAACAAACTTACGAAGAAGGCTTTTGAACACATTATGGGAGAATGAGAAAATGCTAAAAAACTTTCAAAGACAAAAATCATCAACTTAACATTCATTCACATGCTTAACCATGCTTTATATGTCGCTTGCAAGTGCTTTTATTTTGGATGAGTCAATATTGTCGTTTGATAAAGAGTTGAAAAAAAAAAAAAAAACCGGTATCGTTCTTTAAATTGTTGGCCTTCATCCTGAGAAGTTCACATATCGACAAAATATTTGTATCCAATTCTCAGTTAACCCTTTACCAGACGACAAAATTTTAACCCTGTCCAAATTGAAAGCATTTGCAGACAACAATTTCAATGTGGCTTAAATGGTGCAATTGTTTATTGATAGGGTAGAAAACATTGTGGGAAAAGGAGAAAATGCTGGTTACCAGCATTTTCTCCTTTTGCCACAATGTTTTCAAAAGGCTTCTTTCCAAGGGTCGTCAAAAGTCGTCATTGTGTGGAAAAGGGTTTAATACGCTTACCACACAATTTCTAGTTTTTACACTTACCCTAGTAATTAAGTGAAATGAAACTTTCAAACCAATTATAAAAACCCAATTTCTGCTGTTTCAAAAGTATCTTTAGAGAAAGCCATCTCCTTCTCGGACAGTATAGATCAAAGGTCAGACTGCACGTTCTGTGCAGTCTGATCTTGATCTACACTGTCCGCAAAGGGTCATTGAGTCGCACTTAGCAGCCTAAGGGTGAAGTACCTTTAGGAAGAAGACCTTTGAAAATATTGTGGGAAAAGGAGAAAATAGTAATAGACCTATATGTAACTAACTTTTCTTGTTATATAGTGCACCTATCCATGCTTTCCTGGGGTTTCTTTTACCAGTAATTCACACAATATGCCTCCCAAGCAACTGGCTTTTCCACACAACCATCGTCGAAACAATGATTAGCGGTGAGCGACCCTCTGGTCCTGTACACCGACTGAGCTAATGGGCTTAACTCAAATATGTGACTGATTGATTGATTGTACGTTGTTTAACTCCGTTTTTAACATTATTTCACTTATAACGCGGTGGCCAGTGAACCTATCCACGCTTTCCTGGAGTTTCTTTTGCCAATACTACGCACAATATTTTTTCCAAGCCCCTGCTTTTCCACACAACCATCGTCGAAACAATGATAAGTGGTGGGCGACCATCTAGTCCTGTACACCAATGACTGAGCTAACGGGCTCGACCCAAATAGAAGACTGATTGATCGTATGTTGTTTAAACCTGTTTTCAGTTATATCGCGGCTGCAAGTGCACCCAGTCATGTTTTCCTGGAGGTTCTTTTACCAGTGCTAAGCACATTATTCTTTCCAGATCACTGGCTGCTTTCCCACATGACCATCGACGCAATGATCAGCGGTGAGAGAGGAAAAGAATTAAGGAAATTCTCTTGCGTTCAAAAACCAGGCAGATTTGTGAAATCCAAACCAGGGTATTTCATTCTCTGGAAAAGTGTTAAAATTTTCCCCTCGCGTTAAAAAAAGAGAGAATATATGAAATCCTTACCAAGAAATTCTGTACAAAAAGGAAAAATATGACCTGTTTGTCAAGGTAAGACGAAACATAAAAATTATCTTCCGTGTTTGGCATACATCAAGATCAGGCTGCAGAAATACAGTCTGATCCCTGATCTATACGACCACAAAGGTATAATACAATATCTACAGAACAATATGGCCCGTATGTCACGGTAAGACAAAACATGAATATCATTCGTGTTTAGTGTACATCAAGTTCAGGCTGCACAAAATGTAGCCTGGTTCCCGATCTACACCACCACAAAGGTACAATACCATATTTACAGAACAATATGACGCACATGTCACATACTACATGACTAAAACATGAATATTCTCCATATTTGATATACATCAAGATCAAGCAGCACAAAATGCAGACCTATCCCCGATCTACATCACTACAAAGCATGATACGATAATTTGAAAATGATATTACTTGTGTGTCACTGTAAGACAAAAACATGGGTATCCTTCGAGTTTGGCATCCATCAGGATCAGGCTGTACTAAATATAGCCTGATCTACGACCTACACCACCACGAAGGTACAATACTTGGGCACCCTTTCGCTTGCCTTGCATCAAGAATATTCCGCTGTAAAATAAAAGAACATAGCTTGGTCCTCAATCTACACCACCCACAGGAGTATGATAAAATCAACCCTTTATATACCAACAGACTTCCGGTCTAAATACAACACTACAGATAAAAATTATGTAAAACCTTTGTACATTTAACCTTTAAACAAATGTCAAGAGTTTTACGACCCTGAGGAAGAAGCCTCTTGAAAACAGTCGGAAAAGGAGAAAATGCTAGTAACCAGCACCTTATCCTTTCCAATATTGCCTTTTCTCTTTCTAAGGTCAGTTCCATTATTTGAGCCACCTTTAATTTCTCGTCTGCAAATGCCTTAAATTTTGAGAAGTCTAAAAAAGTCGTTGTGTGGTAACGAGTTAACCTCTTTATGTAATACCCTCCATTACTTTTGTTATATACATTGCAAGATACTTTTCCATATTTATGTTATTATTGCTCAGGAGATTGTAGAATGATGCATGATCTCTCCAACCACTGTATCAGTTGAATGAGTGATTTTTTTTCGGATTTTCTCATATTGAGGACATTCGAAGAAAGAATGATATTCATTTTCAATGATTAAATTATCATGAAAGGCAAGACAATATAAACAGACTTTGTCTTCCCTAGTTATACTGTAATGTCTTCCCTGTTCGATATTCAGTGTGTTATTTGAACATCTAACTCTCACCATGGCTCTTCTCTTAACAAAATTCATATCCACTGAAAGGTACTTTTCTGGTGATAAAAGTATTTTAAAACATTTCGTAAGTATCACAACGTGATGATGAATCTATATCACTGAGCCATGTCTGTGTCATACAGTCTGTCCGTTGTTGCTTAAAAGCTCTTAAAAAAATATCAACGTCACCATCGTCTTGGGCAATCCAAACATAACCAAAACCATATCTGAATAACAATTCCTTAACTTCGGTGGCCCAAGTCCGCCCCCCCCCCCCCCACTAATGTCGATATCTTTTAACAATTTATTACAATTTACTGGGAATCTATAGTGTTGTATTCTTGATAAATGGCACCAGTACCTCATAAATGCATTTTGAAAAAATAATTGATACATAGTGGAAGTCGTTCACATTCGCTCACAACCATAGAAACGTTTGTAGTTGAATTAAGTCCTAAGAAATACCTACAGAAATAAGTTAGAGACCTTTCTGTGACATCGCTTTGGACAAAGCCCATTATCTCCGAGCTGTAGGTAAGTATCGGAACTACCATAGAATAAAACATTTGGAACATTTCTGCTAAAGAAAAGTAACCAAATCGTTTCGGCACTAGTTTATTGAGAAAACAGCTTTACGAGCCTGTGATGCTAGCTTTCTTCTAGCGGTCCATGACAACGTTGGAGTATTTAATAAACCCATAAACTTATACACTGACGCTGTTCCAACACCTGTTCTCCATTATAAAACCATTTTTCATACTGACGGAGCGGTCCACTGTTTCTAAACACCATGATTTCAGTTTTCTGAAGATTAACTTTCATACACATATCTTTACAAACGGAAGAAACTGCATTCAGTTGTAATTCAAGATTAACTGCCGTTTCGGCGCAATTAGCAACATCATCTGCATACAATAAGCAAAATATGTCACGTATCTCATTTGTAATAAAATAAACCATCGTAACATTTATCCCATATGTAAGCTATAAGATCCTTTATGTATAGAGAGAAAATAATTGGTAAATCTATTTAACATTGTCTGGTGCTCCCGTTACAAAAGAATGGCTCTGAGATACCATTTCTTTCCATTTTTACATGAGCGCTTAACTTTGAATACATCGACAGCAGAACATTAAACATTTTACCAGTCATACCCCTCCGTGTTAGGTTCGAAAATAATTTGTAGTGTAACAACGAGTTAAATGCTTTTTGAAAGTCTATATACAATGCATAAAAACGCCCGCCACGTTTCGTAATATATTTCTGGACCATACTTTGTAAGCTAAATAAGTTATAAGTTGTATGTTTAACGTACAGCACATACTAACTAAACATACTATGTTACATTAGATAACTCCAAATTTATTTATGCCATGAAATCGGTACTATAAATGAATAAAACAGGAAACTGCCTATCAAAAATACCTTTCTTTGATCAGAACGTGTTACAGAGTATCGGACGGTGTTGATCCAAGATCAGACATGCATCTTCTATACAGTCATCTTGAATCAAAGATCTTCTAAATTTCTAAATTCTTTACCACTCTTTACAACTTTAGTCTCGTCTAAATTGCGGAAAAAAAAAAAATTCAATCAATCAATCAGAATGAGAGCATTTTGGAGTTTTCAGCTAAATATAGTTACTGCCATTAACTTGCTAATGCAGCCTGGATTATCCAACCTTTGTTAATACTCTGTCTGAAGAAGTTTAGTTTAAACATATTTTATTTGCAAATTCAATGAAATGTACATGGTAATTTACAAATACAATTCAATTTTTTTTTTTTTTTTTTTTTTTTGCAAAAAGGATAAGAACGAAAGCAGAGCTTATAATGTTCTTCTCCAAGCAGATGGCTTATAACGAGTACAAGTCATAGAATTTAAGCTAATATACTATACAAATGAGAGAAAAATAATACTAGTAACTGTTTAGGTAGAGGGGAAAGATGTTTTAATTGGAAAACCTGAAATGAGTTAGACTGAAAAGTACAGAAAGAGAAGGGGGAAAAGATAAGGCAATGGAAGAGATAAGGTAAAGGAGTGTTCTTAAAAGTCTTTTATACGGAGCGAATATAAATCTGTTCCCTTTTATAATAAGCGTCCATATTTCTGCCAAAATTGTATAAAGGTAGAAACAAAATTATCATACTGGAAATCGATTGCTAAACCTAATAAAGTTTTGGACTTCAAGAAAAATTTTCTCATTGTCACGATAAACAAAATTACTTTTCCCAAAGAGTAACATTTCAAGATCAATATTACCAAATACTGATACTGTATTAAATAGTGTAGTCCTAATAGCATCATAATTATTACATTCAAAAAAGAAATGTTCACTCGTCTAAATCCCACCACAAATACAGAGAGGGGAATCAACAATATTTTTCAGAAATAAATGGTGATTGAGAGAACTACATTCGTTTCTGATTTGTGTATGTATAACCTGTAGCTTCCTTTCTCCAACAAAGTACAACTTGTTGGGACTGGGTTTGTTCCGATTCAGATAGTACTTAAAACACGATAATGAATCTTCATTTCGTATTTCAATTGGTAATTCGTTCCAGTCCTCAATGACTGCAGGAAGGAAAGACTTTTTGTAAAGTTCAGTTCTACATTGTGGAATTCGGTGATTTTGAGAACCACGGAGGCTGTATGAGGATATGCTACCAACACTTTGAGGAACTAATGAGCTCAAGGTATTAGGACTTAGTCCTTTGACCATTTTGAAATATATTATCAGTTTATGCTTGCATCTTCTGTCGTGCAGGGATTCCCATCCTGCCTCCTTTGCAAGATCATCAAGAGATGCTGATTTTGTACAGCCAGTCACTATCCTGGCAAATTCTATCTGTATTTTGTCAAGTTGTTCTTTCAAATATTGTGGTCAGTTATCCCATATTACGTCTGCATATTCAATTAAGGGGCGTATAAAAGAAAAATAAATGGTTTGAAGCGATTTCCTATCTAAACGACGTTTAAGAGTGTGCATGATATTTATTCTACTCCAGGCCTTATCCACTGAGTTTTTGATGTGATAGTCCCATGTATCCTCGTCCGATATAAATATACCTAAAATGCTTGTGACTTTGGACGTTTGGTATTTTTGTATTTGACATAAATAAGTCAGGATGTATAGGTTTTATATTTTTACGTGTAATAACTAACGATTCGGATTTTAGAGGGTTGAACTTGACAATCCATTTTTGCGCCTAGTCATCAATCTTATTTATATCAGACTGCAATTTAGCCCCACAAGTATCGCGGTTATCAATTTCTAGTGATAGGCTAGTGTCATCTGCAAAAAGGTTTATATTAGACTCCAGGTTATCGACTGTATCATTAATGTAAACTAGGAATAATAACGGACCTAATATAGACCCTTGAGGGACACCTGCTTTTAAAATACACAAATCTGAGTAGCTCCCATTGAGAACAACCCTTTGATATCTATCTGAAAGATAATTGGTAAACCATTCTAAAAGTCTACCTTGCACCCCAGCGTGATATAACTTAAATAAAACACCTCTATGCCAGACTTTATCGAGTGCTTTACTCACATCGAAAAAAAACATACGGAACTCATGTCCATTGTCCAATGCTTTACAAATATTATGATAAAGTAACTGACTGATTAACCGTGGAATCACCGGGCAAAAAACCAGATTGAAACGGAGTGAAAAAAATAGATTGTGAGAGATAAAAAGACATAATTATAAACAATTTTTTCTAAAACCTTTTCAATAGTATTCAGAAGAGAGACTGGTCTATAATTAGATGGAATAGATGGGTCTCCACTCTTAAAGATGGGACAGACATTTGACATTTTCCATGATGAAGGCACAACACATGAATTTAGAGAGGCATTGAAAAGATCACAGAGGGGGTGGGCAAGTTGATGGGCTCCTTCACGAAGAACCCTGTTGTGTATTCCATCTGGACCAGAGGCTTTCCCTACATTTAAGTTTTTCAGAACCTTGTAACTTTCATCCGGAGTAACCTCAATAAAATCTAGTGTAACATTGGGGGCTGGATTATAATCGGCTGGTAGAGATTTAGAGAAGTCGTCGACACTTGACTGGCTTGCAAAAAATTCATTTAGCAAGTTAGCCTTTTCAGTTTCATCTAGTATTAATTTATCTTTCCCTTCATCAAAAAGAGGAGGTACCTGTGAGGTTTTAGCCTGAGATGGGTGCATAAACTGTTTGATAGTTTTCCACCAATCACGAGAAGTTAATGACCCAGAATTCAGTCTAGATGCTAAAAAATCAATGTGTTCCTGTTTTCTTTGACGGATAAGAGTAATAATTTCATTTCGTAAAGTTTTAAATTTATTCCAGTGATATTCGTTGTTAATTTGTCTCGCCTTCCTGTACAGTCTTTTCCTTTTTCTTATTTTCTGTTTGATTTCGTTTGTAATCCATGGAGGTTCATAGGGTCTAACGAATACATTTTTATTGGGTATATATAGGATCTGACATGAGTTGGATTTTGAGATAAGATTTTATTAAACGAGTCTAGGGAAATGTTATTAAGAGAGCCTTTGGCGAGCTTAATAACATTTTTCCTTGACGAGTTTAATAAATTTTTTTCTCAAACGCCAACGAATGTCAGATTCTTTTTATCACATAACGATATTTCACGAAATATAGATCAGATGATGCAAAACCACCCATAGATGTACCCGCGGTAATAGCCATTAAACCCATTCACTTTCTATGAAATACGTACAAAATGACGTCACACAAATATGATATCAAACGTGTATAAGATAAGAAAATTTGTAATGGGTATATTACACTGAAAACAAGGGAGGTTATGTGATAAATATAGGATCTGACATGAGTTGGTTTTTGAGATAAAATCTTATTAAACGAGTCTAGGGAAAATGTTATTAAGCGAGCCTATGGCGAGCTTAATAACATTTTTTCTTGACCAGTTTAATAAAATCTTATCTCAAACGCCAACGAATGTCAGATTCTTTTTATCACATAACGATATTGATCAGAAGATGCGAAACCATTCTATGCACCCGCGGTAATATCCATAAAACTCATTCACTAGAACTATGAAATACGTACGAAATGACGTCAATAATGACGTCACATAATTGTGATATTAAACGTGTATAAGATAAGAAAATTCGTAATGGGTATATTACACTGAAAACAAGGGAGGTTATGTGATAAAAACATTGTCGCTTTTTGTAAGATTACATCTGTAATATTCTTAGCATATGTATTGATATTATCATTTTTTAAACCATTCCATTCAAAATTCGTAAGCTCCAATCTGAAGTCATCATAATTAGCCGCCTCATACATCCAAATGGTCCTTTTGAACGACTTGTGTTTTGGCTTAATGAAATTGAATACTCCAAATACAGGGCAATGATAGCGAACATGGTTATCGAGACAAGGTTCTCCAACTCTTGTTACAAGGCCTGAATGTTTATTCGATACTAAAGGAAGATCTATTATGGATGCAGAATGTTCAGTATAGTGAGTAGGCTCGTTGATACACTGAAATAGACTAAATTGTGGGCAAAGAGAATTCACTTTATTTAAATGGGTTGCATTCAACTGATTCCAATTGAAATCACCTGTTATTATAATATCAGATATGTTTGTGTCGATAGCACGACCTATGGAATCCTCAATCAAAGAGTTATAGACTGATGGCGAATTTGGTGGTCTGTAAATTACACCATACAATGCACTTCTGTTATTGCACAATTTAACGTGCACCCAAACACATTCTAAGGCATCAGTTTCAAGGTCATGTCTTCTCACATAAGATAAAGCCTTGGTCACACCGAGCTAACGGACGAGTAACGGATAAAAAATCATTTTATCCGTTCGTGTCCGTTCGTATCCGTTTTATGTCCGTTTCTTATCCGGTGAATCCGCTACTTGTCCGGCGATGTCCGTTCCGTCCGGTGGGAAGTTTTGAACATGTTCAAAACCTTCCACCGGACAAAACGGACAGAGATATGCAAATGATAGACTTTGGGTGCATCTGACAATTTATACCCTGGGCATGTCACGTGACCGGTACGTTCCTCGTACGTTGGTGTTCGGTACATTTCCGTTCATCGTACGTTTTGTCCGGTTCTCATGCGTTGCACTTCCGTTTTATCCGGTACAAGTCCCTTACTCGTACGGTGATATCCGTTAATAGACCGTTTATTATCCTGTACATATCCGTTAAACGTGCGTTTTTTTCCGTTACATGTGCGGTACTCGTGCGGTCATTGTGTGGCTTCCTCGCTCCACACACCGATCGCGTGAGCCTCGAGCGGCAAAGGAGATGAATTTTGTCACCGTATAACCAAATTCTGCATATTTTTGTCCGTTTCCCCCCGTTACATATCCGTTAGCCGGTCTGACCAAGCCTTAAGATTATCTTTAATTGGAGAGGTCATCAGACCTCTCCAACAGTGGTGAGTTTAAAAGGCAGACTGCCACAGAATTTGCTGTCTAAGTCCCTTTTTCTTACGAAATTGTTCCGATACACAGTCTGTTTCGTCATGGTTTTGTAAATAAAGCGAAATCAAAAAACCGAAACAGGAAATAGACGTGGTTTATTTTTATATGACGAATTTCAGAAAAGATTTGTTATATTAATTTGTCATGGCTGCAAATGACCCCTCAAATAATTGTAATTTTTCATTAAGCAAATAAATCCAAGCAGAAGAAAAAATAAGAAGAATTTCGTTTAAAAAGAGAAAGAAGACCGCTGGACAAGATCATGCGATTTGAAAACGCGGCAAGCAGGTCAAATGACCGTCATGTAAAGCATATGAGGTTTCTATGCGGTGGCTTTTTTTACTTGTTTGTTTACATGTACCAAAATGTATTGAAATTAAAAGCTCATAAACTATTTGAAAACATGGATGCTGACCTCTCCTGGCTTCTTTTGTAAAGAAGCCAACTTGTATATACGATGACTCCTCCATAAGATTCATTTTCACGATATTTACGCTCTGGACAATGTAAAGATGGAAACAGAAGTTCAGTCGATGAAAAATTTTTATTAAGCCACTTCTCCGAAAACGAAATAACATCAAATTTAGAAAATTCTGCGAACAATACGTCAACTTTGTTCCTTAAACTTTGAACGTTATAGTGCACTGTCGATAAGTGGTTCGGGTAATTTAAAAAATTATACAACTCATTGGTATATGATGAAGTAGACCCTTCACTAGAGGAAAGCCCGGGGTTTAGATGAACATCCCCGGACAGTATAATTAGTAAGACGATCCACATTGCAAGAACAAGGGCAGTTTCAAAAAGTAGCTTCACTGGAAATCTTAAATCAATACTTTGCTTTCTGTAAATGTAAATGTACTTTCTATTACAATATTGGTTTACTCTGGCATGGAACAGATTCAAATTCATATTAACATTATGATAAATAGATATCAACTCTCTGGGTCGTATTTGTAGCATACAAAAAATATAAGTGTTATCAGTAGCCTGAACCTGGAGCGCAGTCTGTACATTGGCAGTGCTATAACATATTATTTAGCTCTTAGTCCGGCCATGTTACAATAAATAACAAGAAATGAAATGGTGCAGTCCACACAGCCAGCTTCGATGCTGGTTTGAAATGATACTAACTTAAAAGAACACTCCCTTTGATTATCCAAGTAAGAGGCAGAGACAAGTTCGTGAGTGGGATGGAGTAGTCGAATAGATGAAAAATAATAAGAAACGAAAAGCGAAAAGAAAAAAATCATAACATGTACAATCAAAAATGGAAGCTGAAACATATATGTTCAGTTGAGCCGAGATAGTTTGGTCCGAGTTCGATTGTGGTTTATTCCTGACACTCAGAACATAAGAGAAAACAAATGTTCGTTTACGTATTAATTACATGTCTTAAAAAAAAACAAGTTATACTGAAATATAACAGACAGCACGGGCGAATTCAGATTGCACCTGCGTGCAATCCGAACTCAACCGCACCATCCGAAATTGACATTTCACAAGTGAAAGAAACTCCTACGGTAAGCTCTAAGCAAAGCGTCATCTGCACTGTGCGATATAGTTCATTCCAACACATCAGCATTCAGAAAAAAAATCTTTGATATTAAACAAATTATAGGAGAAAATATCAAAAAATCTACATAATTCTATTTACAGCTTCAGTTTAACGAGTAGTAATAGCGTCTCTTTGCTTGTAAACAAAGATGCTAGGTTGTTATAGAAACATACATGTTGAAACTTGTTTCACCATGAAGACTAACCTACTGTGTAGTATACGGGTTATTATGATGTCATCTATTTGAATTGTTTTTCAATAGCGCCACTCGTCTTTAAGTGCTTTTCAAATATTGGTGATTGGTACTTAATCCGCCTAAAGATACTTTGAGGTATATGAAGACTGATTAAAGATGTAATTTGATTGTGTCTTTAAAGTGAAGACAATGTATACATTATTTGAAAAACCTTATTGGTACGAAATTTGAAGCTCTGATAAATGGTAAAAACATTGTGGGAAAAAAGATGGTTGACGAGGTATTGAGATAAAACCCACCACCTTTTAATTATTATAAACCTATTGGCTGGTGAGCGCGACTAACTGACCTTTTATGGACGATGTAGATCGAGCTTAGACTGTACAGGATATGCAGTTTGATCTTTGTTAAGGACAGTGTAGATCAAGATCAGACTACACAGAACATGCTGAGCGACCTTCTAATTATAATTAACCCTTTGTGTAGATGAAGATCAGACTGCACAGAACTTTCAGTTTGATCTTTGTTGCGGCTAGTGTAGATCAAGATTAGACTGCGCAGAACATGCGGCGCGAGCCCCCCAATTATTATTAACCCTTTAGCTGTTGCGCGCGACTCACTGACCTTTTACGGGCACTGTAGATCAAAGTCTGACTGCAGAAGAACATGCGCTCTAATGTTTGTTGCGGACAGTGTAGATCAAGATCAGACTACAAAGAACATGCAGCCGTCCAATTATTATTAATCCTTTAGCTGTTGCGCGCGACTCACTGACCTTTTACAGGCACTGTAGATCAAAGTCTGACTGCAGAAGAACATGCGCTTTAATGTTTGTTGCGGACAGTGTAGATCAATATTTCGGTTATTGATGTCGAATTGAAAATTTAAGTGTAGATCAAGATCATACTACACAGAACACGATAAGGTAATATTATTTCCCCCTAAATCATAACTTTGAAACAGCAATATTTGGGTTATTGGAGGTTATTGATGTAAAGGATGTGAGCAGTACGTTTAATCTCGTTCAAACGTGTCCAGTCAAGTTTCTTTTTGTCGGTTATTTCATTATATAAATTTTACTACGATGTCTTTAAACAATTATTGACTTTCCGCCCCAAATTATTATTAACCCTTTTAATTGCCAAGCGCCACTCACTGACCTTTTGAGGACAGTGTAGATCAAGATCAGACTACAAAGAACATGCAGCCGTCCAATTATTATTGTTAAGTTTCTTTTTGTCAGTTATTGCGTTATATAAATTTTACTGCGATGTCTTTAAACATTTACTGAGAGCATAACTTTCTGCCCCAAATTATTATTTAACCCTTTGACCGGTCGCGACTCGCGGACTTTTTACCGACAGTGTAGATCAAGATTAGACGGCGCGACCCACCAATTGTTATTAGCCCTTTGGCTGCTAATCGCGACTCACTGACCTTTTGTGGACGATGTAGATCAGATTAGACTTCACAGAACATGCAGCGCGACCCCCCCCCCTTTCCCCAATATCATACCGTTAAAGTCGTTTATTCCAGGACCAAATACAAAATTTGCGTAGTAACAGTTTACCCTGTGGCAAAAAGTACAAGAAGCGTGTCCAGACAAGAAATGTATCATTAAAGTACACTATGAAAGAAGTTAACAAAATTCAGTGCTAACTTTTATTCAAAATTCTGATAGAGGTACTGATGCAGTAAAAACATTGTGGGGAAAAGAGATACTGATGCAGTAAAAACATTGTGGGAAAAAGAGAAATTACTCAAACTTTATTCGTGAAAGACACCGTCTGATAACTATGATCAAATTACTCGATTTAATGTATGATTCGGAAAACACTGTGGGAAAAAGAAAACGTATTATCCTTATATTTTAAACATGATTAAAGCACACTCGTAGTATCTATTTGTTAAAGTAATTGAGATTTATAGTTAGTAAACAAATTTGAAATCTTAAAGGAGATGAGATCGGAAAATGTCGTATTTCGTTTTACGTTATGTTTATCAACACTTAAGGTGAAAAGAGCCTTCATAAATGAAGGAACAAAGTTACTTGTATTAAGAGCGGGTTTAACATCGTTTTTCAATTACATTTAATTATGTACGTATAACCAGAGTTAGTGTTCTAGTATTTCTTTTCCGGTACAAACTTTTTTTATTATCATCCCTAAACCCCTGACTGTTATTTAACACTGACTAATGAACTTGTCCGCTGGTACGGGACGAGTCCGCGACCCCGTATAACTATTCAGCCATGCTAATGAGACTCGGTTTTGGCGCGATTTATATGTCATATACACCCTTAAACACACACCCACACACCATGTTGAGGTGGAACAAGAACATTGCGAAAAAAGAAAAGTCATTTATCAAACGAGAAATATTTTATCAAAATATTTTACAAGCTTTAAAAGATAAATTCCCCATTCACTACGTCTTCAGTTTTTTTTTTTCTTTCTTTTTCGAGCGGTGTAAACTAATATCAAATTGCACAATTCACTTATTATGTAATTCATTCTCACTAATCAGTTACACTATAAAATGAGTTTTGTGGTAGTAAGTATTGTATTGTATTCGAGTTTAACACCGCTTTAACAGCATATGTCATATTACGGAGGTCAGTGGACCTATCTGTGTGTTTCCTTTTCTTACACCAGTACAAACACAACTTTCTTTCCAAGCCATTGGCAACTTTCTCACATGCATCAGAGGTGGGAGGCCTGAAACTCAAATAGGGATCCAACCCGCAACTCTCTGATCACGAGCTACCTGAGCTACCCGATCGGGTTTCGGGTAATAAGCGTTTCTGCATGTATGTATATCTTTAAACTTGTAAAGTACGTACATGCATGCGTTCATGTTTATGTGTCTGTGTGTTTAATATGTTGTTTTTTGTTGACTTTCCCAAGGAAAGCTTTTTATACTTTGAGTCAAAGAATGAAAACCGATCCGATTTGTTAGGTTTCCAACAGGATAGGCTGTTACAATGGGGAAAAATCTTGCTATTAAATACGCTCTGATAAAGCAAAACCGTAAAAAGAGCATACGACTTTGCAGCAATAAATTGGTTCTTTATTAGTGCCTGTGCCAATGACATAGGGAGATTTTCTCTCAAAAATCATCCTATTTCCTGAATGTGTTACGACATTATATTGTTCGATGGTAGTTCTCACAATGTTTTACGTTAAGAAAATATACAATGACTCACAATATGTTTACATTTTACAATGACACGACTCGATTTCTTGTTCATTATTGTTTATATTTCACAATATCGCACCCCAATTCGTCGCTTATCCCTATTTAGACTTTACAATGTCACGCCCCTTCCCTTTAACCCGTTCTGGTAAATCAAACCCGTAAAAAAGAGCGTACGACTTTGCAGCAATAAACTGGTTCTTTATTACATGGTCACTTGTATCGCTCTTTCCAAAATATTTTTAGCAAAAAATTTCTCACTGTATCGGACAGAGTAGACTCAAGATCTGGTAGCTCGTTCTGTGCAGTCTCGCAGGCTCCTGGATCTTCACTGGGTGTAAAACCACATAAAGCCCCCGCAAAGCAGCCTATGGATTAATGTCTAGTACCTATTTATATCATTGATTATGATGCAAATGACAAAAAAAATCAAGTCGTTTCCCTTTAAATTAAAAAAATTAAATGACTCAAATAAGATTGGACAAGACGCATCATCCTTTTAAAGTCCAGTACCCATTTATATGTCAATGTTTTTGACTTGAAATCGGATTAAGGTAACTTATAAAGAGAGCTGGTTAATGTTTACATAAATATTATTAATAACCCTAGTAATGGATTAGATTTAGCAAAAATGTAAGATATTGGTCGAAAGTTATAGAAGTTGTTTCTTTCAGCAATGGAATGATTTTTTCTTGACAACCCAACCTTCTAGCAAGTGAATTCGTGTACTGATAAGTTTAATTCTAGGAAATGTAGGCAAAGGCACCACATTTTAGAAAAACAAAGCAAAGAAATCGGTATTCAACCCTTTCTTTCAATTTCTGGCAGTTTCTATTCATGAAATTTGAGAAAACCCTGACAAATGATACGTGACGCTTTACTCTTTCCTTTTCACCTGCGTATTTGTCGTTCAATTCCCAGCCGTTTTAGAGCCGATACTCCTTTTCCTAGAAAAATCGACTTTTTTATTTGCAGTCAGATCGAATCAATATAGGTATCATTGGAATGGCCTTGTCACACGGACTAAGAAAGTGTATAGTTTTGTGGGTGTCACTTAAATGACAACGGATATACAGGGGTTAAAGCTGTGGGTGATACGCGCTTTTGACATCCACTGACACTAAATGACTCCAATCTGTATTTACTGACCGACTTTTACGTTCTTGGTGTCTGTCCACGATAATTTTTCGCTTGGAATTCAAATTGGAAGTCAAAATTTACCTAAAGATCATAGTGAGATCGTAACGTTGCCTGAAAGATTTTAGATACGCTATTAATACAGTAACTTAAACAAAAAGTGGCTAAAAATCGTTTGTTATGAACCGAATTGCGTGATCTTTGTGTCCACTTGTATTAACTTTCGCTCAGAAATCCATTTATGGGGGGTAACGAATACATTCTGGTGAGATGGCGGTTAAAAATGACCTCATTTTCTATAAAAATTACCATAGAAGATCAGCACAAGACAAAAACAAAAACAAACCTTTGTATATGTTATTATACGCACTGGCATTAGCATTAAGAAAAAAAAAACAGGTAAAATCCTTTGAAATAACCCTCGTAGTTTATGAGAAGAAGTTGTTCGAAAATTGAGACAATGGGCGGACACAGGCATACACGCACGATAGACATAGGGCCATTACATAAGCTTGCTGACCTTTGGCCAGTGGAACTAAAACTTTCGTTGTGTAAATGATACGTAGGTTGAATATATTCTTCAAGATACTGGCATACCAGACTGTTACTGTAACCATTAGATGAAATAGATAAAACTTACCCATATAATGTTCACATTCCCCACTCCATATCAAAACTTTCCTTTTATTAGAAATATTCATAAACGTTAACACTGTTGGTCTCTAACCACGATAAGTCACTTTTGAACTCAGAATTCACCTAGAGATTAAAGTGATATCGTAATATTACCTGAAATATTTCAGATAGGCTATTAATGCAGTAACTCTAACAAAAAAATGCTAAAATCATTGTTCATGAATCGATATTCATGATCTTGGTACCTATTTGTATTAACTTTTGCTAAGAACTCCATTTACGAAGGTAAGGAATACATTTTTGAGGAGTCGGAGGCCGGAAATGACGCCATTTTCTATAAAGATTACTATAAAAGAACACCAAAAGGTAAAAGTAGCTTTATATATGTTATAACGCATACTGGTATTAGTGTATGGTTTAACACGTTTGCATTTGACTAAATTTAAATCGTCCTTGATTGGATAATAAAGTAGGCCGTCATTTATTAAGTTCATTAAGCCCTGCGGTGTTCCATTTACTTTATTATCGTTAAGAACTTCAGTATAAAACTTTCATTTCACATTTTCGACTTCTATCATCACAAAGCACTTTTAAACATGTAATTTAAGTGCCTTTGTAATTTTCAACAAACGAGTCATGCATAGTGTAATACAAAAGTGATTAAACCATACTGACACAGAGAAATGGTGTGGCAAACGCTTCAAAATGACCCAAACGTTCAATTATGATATCTGACATTGAGAATTTTATAAACCGAGTAACAAGCTGGAAATGATATTTACCAGGACAAGAAATGGCATCAGATTGTTTTAACTACTTATCCTGTTGTCTAGTTAATAAACTGACAAACATGATTGGACACGTTATCTATGTTTAGATCATGACGAAAATGACCTGTTAAGAAATCAGACAGTCGTTCTAAAATTAGACAACCAATTAACTGCAAAAGGAAGTGGACTAATCAGAAGAGATTCTGATCCGTAAAATACATTGTAAAGAGTGTGTATGTCAAAAAAAGTTCCCATACTGAAACATTTCAACCATTAAGTGCTTAACCATTCATGAGTCTGATTGTTTTACAAGCAGTACTACATCATGTATGCATTAAATAAAGCAAGACCTTTCCTGCATTTCTACTGATGTAATATATATAAATACATATAATATATTTAATTACATGTAAGAAATGTAAATTTCAGTATGTTGGACAAACCCACCAGAAATGTGCCAATCGCATAAATAAACATAAATTTGACATTCTACATTTCCCTGATATGATTACAAATGTTTCAGAACATTTCAATTCCCCTGGACATATCATTCATGATTTTACATTTATGTCTATTGAGAAAGTTTCAAATAACAGGAAAAGACTATTGAAAGAAACATCTTGGATGCACATTCTTGGTACTATTACTCCACATGGAATGAATTCTAAAGTATTATTTGAATTCTTTAGTAAGGAGCTTACTATTCTATATATATATATCTAACCTTTTACCGCACAATCCCTACTTCTAAAAACCCTACGAAAGAAGCCCTTTGAGAGCATAGTGGAAAAAGGGGAGAATGATGGTAAAAGGAGAAAATGCTTGTAACCAGCATTTTCTCCTTTTCCTACAACATTTTCTACTTTTCCCACAATGTTTTCTACTGTTCCCAAAACAAATTTCAATTTCTATGTCACATTTGATTTGTCGTCTGCAAAGAAATAATACTTTCATTTCAGTCAAGTCCACGATTTTGTCGTCTGGTAAAGAGTTAAAGTAATTAGAAGTAGTTGTATTGAATATGTATCTCCGGTAGATATGGTCTGAGTGATAGAAATCATCTTTAAAGGGATTGGGACAGTGTGAGGAAAGCAGCATTTGCGGGCTACTGGATTTTCTCACAGTGTTTTCATATTCCCGTTTTTTCCAATAGGGATTTTTGAAACAGGGTTGTTTGGTAACAGTTTATTTATCATTGGTGTTAATTTGAATCGGAGACAAGATGACTGATGACTTCAATTTACATGTTACTCAGGTCAGCCTGCTCTACTGCATTGTCTAATCTTGCCTCAATGCACACTCTCTATTACGATTATTAGGTAGCTTTATAAGCTACAGTAACTTTTGCATTGCTGTTTTTTTTTCCAACAGTTGTACGTAAAGAGCATGTGGGAGCATTGTGGGTGGGGGAGAAAATGCTGGTAACCAGCATTTTCTCCTTTTCTCACGATATTTTCGACTCCTTCAGAGATGGAGTCAATCATTTAAGCAAAAAAGCTAAATTGCTTTGAATATCTGAAAATTTTCCTAGTGGTAAAAAATTCAAAGTATTGGTGTCATACAGCTTTTATTTTCTTTTAACACGACAGTTTTTACATGCATTTTTCACATTAAGCTTTAAATTTGCATTTTTCCTATAATTTTTGCATCTTCTTAGATCATGTTTGTGTTAAATATACTAAAGCTGTGTTTCCCCCCCCCCCCAAAAAAAAAAAAGCTTAATTATAACGCGTTGGAGGAACCTGGTAAATCAAATAGAGAACGTTGACGATTTCTTGCTTGTTTCATTAACTCAA
This sequence comes from Hippopus hippopus, assembly GCA_946811185.2. Classification (NCBI taxonomy): domain Eukaryota; kingdom Metazoa; phylum Mollusca; class Bivalvia; order Cardiida; family Cardiidae; genus Hippopus; species Hippopus hippopus. Next base: position 54,260,841 of record OX328103.1, read on the forward strand.
AACACAAAGGGAAATTCATTCTTAATATCTTTTTATTTACAAGCAATACAATCATGATACAATAAGATGAACAACAGATGAGTAACACTTTTAAGAAAATGAATGACATTCTTAAGAAAATGATAGACACTTTTTGAAAAATGAGTAACTCTTTTAAGAAAATGAATGACACTTTTTAGAAAATGAGTGTCACTTTTTGAAAAATGAGTGACACTTTTTTGAAACGGACCCTACGGGAATTACGTTTAAAAGTACAAAAACGTAGAAGGTAGTGACCTTTTTGAAAAATGAGTGACACTTTTTTGAAACGGACCCTACGGGAATTTACGTTTAAAAGTACAAAAACGTAGAGGGTAGTGACCTTTTTGAAAAATGAGTGATACTTTTAAGAAAATGAGTGATACTTTTTAATATTTGTGTGACAGTTTTTAGTATCTGTCTGACACATTTTTTTGAAAATTGAGTGACACTTTCTTTTTCTTTTTGAGAATTGAGTGACAATGAAGAAATATCTTACAGGTTTACATATAAATGTCGTAATATCGTTGAAAGCAAATTTGACAGAGATCGACTATCAAAACCCGTATGGCTCTGTATCAAAGTGGTCTACTTTTCGTCTTTTTGTATAAACCATTTGATAACTTTTTTGTTCTTCTCTATTATACAATTTTCTTTTCCTTTTGTCCCTACAAATTTTACTAGGATTGGTCACAGTGATATTTGAACTACTTTGAGGGTCTGCGACTATATCTTTCACGGTATGGAAATTAATGAGTTGACTGTTTTTATAATTTAGGGTAAATCCCCTCACTTTACAAGTTTCGTTGTTTTCATTCGTTTTGTAGGCATAATTTTTTGGCCCCCCAGACACAAACTCCACAATGTACTCTCCATTCTGAAGCTCATTCGTCAGTTCACCCAAATAATCACCTAGAGGTGGATCATACTCATTTGGACGACTCACGTATATGATGCTATCTGTGTCATAATACAGGACTCTTCTACCCAGCTGCTCAAGTACACTGTAAAGTTTAAGTCTGGCCCAGCACGTTGTAAATGTTGCCAAATATATATTGGTTTTGTTATCTTCGGGTTGACAATCGTCCTTATACTGCCATTCGACTTGTATCGTATCATTAGACAATATATGAAAATCGATGGGTTGCTTCAATGGATCGGAAAAAAGTTGAAAAAACATGTTGGCCTGACTTTCGTGAAAAAATTCCGTTTGTCGCATATTAAGTCTCTGACCAAACTTTCCCCAAAAGCTATTGAGACACAGTTTTGCCAAAGCTCTAAGTCCTGGGTTCTTTCGAATATTTTGTCGATCGGTATCCGCGCAGGTCCGACATAAAGAAAACTTTAGTTTGCCGTTGGACCTGTAAGGAAGGACTGGGTGATAGAGTCCCCTGGGAGGGATAATCTTCACCTTGGTAATACCAAAATAATCCTTGATGTCCCCGAAATCTTTGGTAATGACTGTGGGGTGACCTAAGGGATATCGACAATACTTGTTTACCCATGGATACAGACTCGTAAAATCCACATATTTCACTCGCTCGTTTTCTTTTACTTTGTAATAGAGCCGGCTCGCATTGGTGCGACCCCCAAAGAAACTTTCTCTCGGGTCTAGTCGATCCATGATATCTAGCTGAGAAATGAATTGCCGAAGTTCAGGGTTTTGGTTTTGTTGTTTTTTGAAGTCGTGATCCCAAATACAAATATATTTCATACCTGAATTTTCGAGGTGTGTTTTCTTTTTTAATGTCAATGCGTACAATTCGTCCAAAGACTGGTGTGTGAGTGGATGGTACGTTTCTTCACGATTGTCAGAGAAACACACGGGACAACCATGAAATATACAACCGTGATATTCATAGACCGTGTTGGTTTCTCTACAATATCCGTCCAATTTGTAGCGAGTGCCGGGGATCGTTTTCTCCCCTTCATTCAAAGCATGTTGGATGTGGACGTTATCGAGTTTCGCCCTCCACTCTAACCATTGAATTGACGCTTTACTGTACTGATCATTGTAACCACTGGGAGGAATTTTCGCTATGGGGGAACTCACGAATTCTTTCTCGCACACTTTCTCTCCATTCAATTCGGATTCGTGGACCCATTCGTTTCCGTTTTGTATATACAATTTTTCGTCGATGACTTTTGCGGGTACCCATTGATCATTGCCTTGCAGTTTTACGCGCCATGTTTCTTCCATTTCCGCTATGGGGGTACTTACAAATTCTTTCTTGCACACTTTCACTCCTTTCAATTTGGATTCGTTGACCCATTCGTTTCCTTTTTGTATGTACAATTTTTCGTCGATGACTTTTGCGGGTACCCATTGATTATTGCCTTGCAGTTTTACGCGCCATGTTTCTTCCAAAAATTTGGTTCTAAAAACATTCATGCAAACGGAAGCTATAGTGACTGAATCGAATGGATCCACGGCTCCAACCCATTTTTTCTCTTCCTTCCCTTTTTTGTTGACAACCACTATCTCTTCCCCCGTAGCACTCATTAATAAATGTCTAAATTTCATACAAGCTTGTCTTAAAATATCAACATCACTTCTACAATATTCTAACATTTCTTTTCTAAAATCAAATATTTCATTTTCTCTCTCACTCAACCACGCTATTAACTCGCTTCTTTCTTTCTCACTCATAAAATCGTAACCATAATCTTTAGCATCAGGGTAGGGTCCAACATAATTTTGATTCTCTCTAGTATTAAAATAATGCGGGAACCACCCTTTTTTCAATTCATGTAAGCCAAATGCTTCGGGGAGTGCTGATAATTTCATGGGTAAAAAGTTGAGACTGTCAATCACCTTCATATGTAAATCTTTCTCCACTGTCATATACATAATTTTCGAACCGTTGTAAATAATTGTGTCCGGCCTTATGGATTGATCGATCAAATATTCCAAAATAAAATAGCCATCATACCCTTTCATGTTATGGGCAACAACCTTGAAATATTCGTGTTGATCCGTAAAGAGCCACTGTCCAAACTTTTCGGCGGTATCCGCGCCCTCGAATATGACTTCTCTGAATCCGCATTTACCGGGACAAGGACCTGGGTCCTCATTCTCGTGCAGATCAGTGTTGTCACATTCTTCGCAACGAGTACCACAACCCTTACATACGGAATCGGGTGTCAGTTCTTTTTCAATGCATTTAGGGCATACTGAATGCGCTACAACAAAGTTTGGACGGTGGGTCGCTTTACCGCACCATGCTGTTTTGCAATTCTGACATTTGGAGCAAGATTTACATATCTCTGGCAATTGGCAGTCCTTACAATTCAATTTAGAATCGGGTACGTATCCTTCAACGCAGTAGCTCATCTCATCCTGACTGCATTCAAAATCAAAAAATATAAATTTTGGAATGTAATATTCTTTGGCCGGTGTGGCTCTTAAATAACATTTATGATCATCCATGACATATTTGTGACAGGAGGAGCACTGGTATTCGCCACATCGATGCTCCTCCTTTTTACGTTTGTCTGTTCTCAACACCTTGAAACATGTGGGGCATTTCCACCATTTTTCGCATTGTGAAGGGCCACTGGGCTGTCCTTTCTTTTTCCCTTTGGTATGTAAAGGGACCTTCTTATGTTCGTCGTAACACTCTACTGATCTACAAGTCATGTTACAGTTCGCGCATTTGACAGGCTCCTCATCATAACATAAGTTTCTCTTGCAGACAATACACTTTATTTCGCATTCATGGTATTCCCTATGATCATAATGTTTGAGGCATTTATCGCAAAAGTATATGGCGCTGAAGAACCCCGTGATGCTGGTTATGGCGTGAAAGTGCTCGTCGTCCACTAAATAAATGTAGACACACGGGCGGTCATCACTGCTTGGCGCTGTAATAAATTTATTGCTTAAACGAGCACTCACCACCATCACACGAACCCCGAGAAGCTCTTCAAACGCCCCCACATCATTGAGACTGGCCGGTCTGTCTGCGTTTACCCCGGCATACTGACATAATGCTTCTGCTAACTGTTTCTGCTGTTTAAGGTTTTTGTTCACTAGATCATTGTAATAGCTTTTTGGCACTTTCTGGTGTTCCAATACTAAATCTAAATTACTTTTACCCTGTCTCTTCTTCGTCACCTCCTTCCACTCTTCTTGACTGCATCGGCGTAACTTTGCCCAGCCGACGCCTATAGCTCTCGCCATACACATGTTGTCTTCATTCTCGATAGTAACAATTGACTTTTTTAAATGTAGAGAGTTTTTCTCACCTTTAATTTTTGTAATTCGTCTCCTCGCTCCTCCTTTGGGTAGGTCAATGGATCCAACGATAATCTCAAAACTATCATCAATGGAGAGATCTTGGTTGCTGTTAAGTACTTTCTCAATAATCTCCATCACCGTGTCGACGTGTAGGTTCTCCCAGGGTTGTAGGGGAACAATAATGGGATCGTGTAATCCATTATGGTGGATGACCACTCTTCCCAAATCATTCTCCGCTAAATAACCCCGAGCTTTTTCTAACACATCTTCAAACATCTGGTGAAGTCCTTTCTTTACGTCTTGTAACCGTAATCCATGATGCTGTTCATTCATTTTCACTTGGTAGGTCCGATCCACTGCTGCATTTTTTGCATACGTTCTTTCTGATTTCTTTTTCATCGTATAGTTTAAGTTGTACGCTGACCCCTGCTGAGATTCTCGCACTGTGCTTGGAGATTCAGGGTTCCACTCTCCATCTTCTATACAGACTCTGGCTATATTGTCCATTTCCTCGTCAAATAGAAGAGCTTTAATGGACGCCTCTATCTCCTCTTCCCTTCTTATATATTGCAGTGCCAGTTCTAAATCGTCTGTAATGGTCTCACTCGTAATGTTTATTGGCCCGTCCAAATGTTCCAACACATTTTCTATTTGTCCGTTCACAAACTCAGAATCGTATTCCAGGTTTTGTAGTTGAAATAAACGGAACCTCACTATCGGAGAATCTTGAATTCCTATCGTTGCCGCAAAATTCATTAATTCCTCAGCATTGGTAAAAGAGTTCACAATAATTTCTAAAGTAGCTTCAAAAGTATTCATGTTGACGGTTTCAATTCTAGAATTAGAATGATAAGAAACGGTCAATAGCGTCCATAAAAACTGCAGCGACAGCCTCGTTTTCAAAAAGAGGCGTGATTTTATTTTTAGAAATAACGTCATAATTCTTCATTTTGGTTAGTGGACTATTTTCAGATTAGGATCAAACAGCTATGGACATGTCGACCCTTTAGACAGAAAAATAACCAATCAGAAGGCAGGGTCAGTCTTCACAGTAAAACAAGTTTTAACATGTATGTTTCTGTAACACTCAGGGAAGGTTACAATTACTAGTTTTTACCCGAGGCCATTATTCTGTTTTGCGCAGTCTGATCTTGATCTACCCAATAAGTAACAAATATTAAACTACATGTTCTTCTGTAGTCTGATCTTGATCGACACTGTGTGCAAAAGGTCAGTGATTTGCACTAAGCTGCCAAAGGGTTAATAATATTGGGGCGGAAAGTCAATAATTGTTTAAAGACATCGCAGTAAAATTTATATAAAGCAATAACTGACAAAAAGAAACTTAACAATAATAATTGGACGGCTGCATGTTCTTTGTAGTCTGATTTCGATCTACACTGTCCTCAAAAGGTCAGTGAGTGGCGCTTGGCAATTAAAAGGGGGCGGAAAGTCAATAATTGTTTAAAGACATCGTAGTAAAATTTATATAATGAAATAACCGACAAAAAGAAACTTGACTGGACACGTTTGAACGAGATTAAACGTACTGCTCACATCCTTTACATCAATAACTTCCAATAACCCAAATATTGCTGTTTCAAAGTTATGATTTAGGGGGAAATAATATTACCTTATCGTGTTCTGTGTAGTATGATCTTGATCTACACTTAAATTTTCAATTCGACATCAATAACCGAAATATTGATCTACACTGTCCGCAACAAACATTAAAGCGCATGTTCTTCTGCAGTCAGACTTTGATCTACAGTGCCTGTAAAAGGTCAGTGAGTCGCGCGCAACAGCTAAAGGATTAATAATAATTGGACGGCTGCATGTTCTTTGTAGTCTGATCTTGATCTACACTGTCCGCAACAAACATTAAAGCGCATGTTCTTCTGCAGTCAGACTTTGATCTACAGTGCCCGTAAAAGGTCAGTGAGTCGCGCGCAACAGCTAAAGGGTTAATAATAATTGGGGGGCTCGCGCCGCATGTTCTGCGCAGTCTAATCTTGATCTACACTAGCCGCAACAAAGATCAAACTGAATGTTCTGTGCAGTCTGATCTTCATCTACACAAAGGGTTAATTATAATTAGAAGGTCGCTCAGCATGTTCTGTGTAGTCTGATCTTGATCTACACTGTCCTTAACAAAGATCAAACTGCATATCCTGTACAGTCTAAGCTCGATCTACATCGTCCATAAAAGGTCAGTTAGTCGCGCTTACCAGCCAATAGGTTTATAATAATTAAAAGGTGGTGGGTTTTATCTCAATACCTCGTCCAACCATCTTTTTTCCCACAATGTTTTTACCATTTATCAGAGCTTCAAATTTCGTACCAATAAGGTTTTTCAAATAATGTATACATTGTCTTCACTTTAAAGACACAATCAAATTACATCTTTAATCAGTCTTCATATACCTCAAAGTATCTTTAGGCGGATTAAGTACCAATCACCAATATTTGAAAAGCACTTAAAGACGAGTGGCGCTATTGAAAAACAATTCAAATAGATGACATCATAATAACCCGTATACTACACAGTAGGTTAGTCTTCATGGTGAAACAAGTTTCAACATGTATGTTTCTATAACAACCTAGCATCTTTGTTTACAAGCAAAGAGACGCTATTACTACTTTAACGATTCATTGCATCCCATTCCGAGTTATAATACAAAATTTGTGTAACTTGTGTAACGTGCAGTCTGATCTTGATCCATGTCACCAAGAACAGAATGAAGCGAATTCAGGCTACACTTACTCTCAGTCCCAACTCAATCGCACGGTCTAGATAGCAATTGATAAATAAAACTTAGGACTCTTCAAAATATAACGTACTAACTTATTTACTAAGTACGAACAGTCGAGGCAATGAAACAAGGCTAAGTAAATCGAAGATCCAAAACTGCAATACGACCTGATTGGTTTGACATTATGGTCAATTAATTATTAACCCATTACAAGATGTCTTAGATCTTTTAGACTGGCCCAAATTAAAAGCAATTCTATACGACATGATAGGAAACATTACGTGAAAAGGAGAAAACGTGGATAACAAGCATTTCCTCTTTTTCCACAGTCACCTCGACAGTTATTTCTCTTCAGGTTTTAGAACCTCGGGATTGTGTACTAATAGGTTAAATACTCTACATGAAACAAGTAAATGCAGATGAATTAAATTTTAAAATTAGTCATACAGCCTACAAGACTGTCGAGTATGAAAAACCGTTTCACCATTTTGTTTGATAAAATACATGAACTTTTATACAGATACTCGTGAGAAGAGAGCTTTCAAAACATTGTTGGAAAAGATGACATACACTGATAACCACAGTGATGTCCTCCTTTCAATACCAAACTTATGTACATTTAGTCCACATTTAATCCCTTTACTGCAATTACTTTAAAGCTGGACAAGTCTTTTTTTTTTTAAATGTTGTCTAATTAAGCATCATATGAAATGTAATTGACGAAAAAAAAAATCTGGGTAAGATAATTACATAATTAACCCCTTATCTACAATACACTTAAACCTGGACAAGTCTTTAAGAAATGTCATATATTTAATCACCATAAAAGAAATGTGATCGACAGAAAAGAAAAAATCTTGGATAGGACAACTTAGAACAACTTGGTGTTTTGTTTACCTCGCATGTTACACGATTTCCTACCAGCCAACATGGGACAAGTCTAAATATAGAAACTGGTTTTGCCCAGCAGGAAAATCCATGATCAATCATAGATCCAAAACTGTACTTTGACCTGACCGGTCAGACTTTTCGTCCATTAATTATTAACCCACTACTAAACGTCAAATTTTCTAGACTGACACAAGATGTAAGAGATTCCATTATACAAAATGCATATGCACTAACTAGTCTAGTTTGTATCAGAAATGGTAGGAAACATTGTGGGAAAAGAAGAAAACGCGTGTTACAAGCATTTCATCCTTCTCCACAATGTCATCGACAGCTATCTTTCTTTATGTTGTAGAAACTCGAGATTAAGTAGTAATGGTTAAATACTCAACATGATTCAGGTAAATGTAGATCTTTGAGTTTTAAAATTAGCAAGCCGTTCTACACGACTGTCTGAAATGAAAAACCATTTCACAACTTTGTTTAAAAAGTAAACATGTACAAAAATGGCATACTAATAACCCCAGTAATTGCCTCCTTTCAATATACGTATGCACATTTCATCCATAATTAACCCCTTTTCTGCAATTACTATAAACATAGACAAGTCTAAATACTGTAAACCAGGAAAATTTCACGTCAAAAAATGTTCGCGTTTTCATACATCCGAGCATTTCCGCGGCGTTTACTTTCGCGGACTTGAGGAGGCCGCGAATCCCGCGAAACAAAACACGCCTTGAAGGAAATGCATACTTGTTCAGTATGTTAAACATTTTTAATTTCACATACTTACACAATACTTGACCATCGGTCATTAGTCAAGTGCGTGAGTAAACAGTTTTGGGTAAATATTTTGAGAGCTTTAAGGTCGGCTATAATCTCCGAGCAGAGTTGTCTTTCGTTACTCTCACCATACATCTCTGCAACGGGCTAAATGACAAGAATCTTGTCAAACCGAGGAAAACATGTTTTGTTACTGTTTAACTGTTTCATGTGTAACATAATAAAGTAGAAAAAGGAAATATGATTCCGGATACATTATAGGTGCATTCAAACTGATGAATTTACCTGTATACAATGGAACTATTTTTTCAAGCTTCTTTACTGATCAGAATCTTACGCCAATTGTAAAACAATGGCTGCGCCGATGAATGATGACAATTTAAACAAAATTGTACAGTCTTACGACAAGAAATTAGAGTTAAAACCTAAACAACGTGAAGCATTGATATATCTAGGACTTCGGAAAGGAGATTTAACCGAAGAATTTCCCAGCTGAAGCATGAAGTCATAGGTTTGTTCAATTTTTCTGTAACAGTTTCGACACACCAATGGATCTAAGTTTGTAAGATTAAAAAACAAGTTATCGTCCTTTAAAGGACATTTAAACTTTTCAGAAAATCCCTCTTTTTCACATTTCCTACCACTAAGTCTGATTGGCCATATGCTGTTTGAACAGCACACAAAACAATCGATTGGTCTTTCTTTCACCGGCGTTTGTGTCGCCATTTTGAGTAATGGTCATGTGACGAAAATATCACGTGATGACGGACTACTTTCTGAGCCAACTACAGAGGTGAATGGGAATGATCCGTAGTATAAGAGAGCTGGTCGGCTATTGTTGACTTGGATGAATAGAACATTTTGGTAGCAGCGGTTCGTTTGGCAAAATGTCGATACGTAGTTATTTTACTCCTAAAAATTCAAATGAAAATGAGGAAACTGAAGATAGAATTGAGGATCCTTTGGATACCATTTTACCAACATGTAGCACGAGTAGTGATATTCAGTGTGCTAATTCCAATATAAAGGAGATCATTAAAACTGGTGTAAAGAGAAAAAGGGGTAGTTAGTTAGTTTTTCGATCAACACATTGTTCAGTTTCATACTTTGTAGTTTACACAAAAGGCAAACTCTTACATTTGGTGACACAATACATGTAAAATTAACACCTTTTCACTTCCGTAATTGCATACTAATATTAAGTTTGGATCTGAAAAAAAAAAAAAACAACAAGAAAGAGAATTGATTAAAAGTGGATGGTATCGCTCGGGTTTGCTAGAAAAACAATAAAAAGAAACAGTAATTAGCAATGAATATATTTATAGACTCTGACTGATAAGTAGCCTTTCTGTGTTGACAAAAGTATTTGTTCAAGTTGTTCTTTTGTCCGATTTTGTATTTTCCCGTTTGTCATTTTACAAAGTTTATGTGATTTGTACCAGTAAAGTAGAAGATATAAACTGTTCACTGACACCCTATTTCAAAACTATGGTGGCATATTTCTGCCGCGAGATACGAGATAGCTCTTGCGATAATTTAACAGAACTATCGTGATAAAACAAAGTTTCCTGGAAATACTATCTAGATAATAAAAGTTTTCACGATAAAAATATCGCGATAATTCTAACTGTTATCATGATTTTTTTTGCTTTCGTGCCCACAACTGACATTCACGGTATCCATAATTAGATACGGTTTGGGAACATCTTCGTCTACAACCTAATGAATTCTCCTTTTCCCTGAATGGTTTTAAAGTTGTTAGTAGGAGGCATTTCGAGTCGTCTTTGTGTTTAACAGACTTCTGTTAGTTTCGAGTCTTGTCAAAATTTACCAGTTAAGCTACAATTGTAAATTATTCAAATTTTTACTTATTGCAATCTTGTGAAGTCAAAAACTACCGACTTCATCCAAATGGTAAATTTTCTATTTATAGGTATCGAGAAACAGGTAGAACTATTCCGATAATTTTATCTCGAATGTCAGCTTCGTGCACGATTGAGAAATTTTGCGTTAAAATATATAAGTTTATCGTGATAATTTTATCAGGAAACTTTTTACTTTCTCGATAAAACTTCCAGGAAACTTTAATTTATCGCGATAGTTTTCAAAAGTTATCATGATAGCTATCTCGTATCTCGTGGCAGAAATATGCCACCATACAAAACAGTTGTTTCCCTTGTAAGGTAGAAATGAATACATATCTTCTAGTAAGTTATCTAAAGACAAGCTTCTCTTAGCTATGGTGGCATTTTCTGCCGCGAGATACGAGATAGCTATCATGATAATTTTAGAAAACTATCGTGATAAAACAAAGTTTCCTGGAAATTTTATCTAGATAATAAAAATTTTCACGATAAAAATATCGCGATAATTCTACCTGTTATCATGATTTTTTATGCTTTCGTGCCCATAACCGACATTCACGGTATCTATAATTAGATACGGTTTCGGAATATCTTCGTCTACAACCTTATGAATTCTCCTTTTCCCTGAATGGTTTTAAAGTGTACGTAGGAAGCATTTCGAGTCGTCTTTGTGATTTTACAGACTTCTGTTCATTTCGGGTCTTGTCAAATTTACCAATTAAGCTACAATTATTAATTATTCGAACTTTTAGTTACTGCAATCTTTTGAAGTCAAAAACTACCGAGTTCATCCAAATGATAAATTTTCTATTTATAGATATCGAGAAACAGGTAGAACTATCACGATAATTTTATCTTGCATGTCAGCTTCGTGCACGATTGAGAAATTTTGCGTTATAATATTAAGTTTATCGTGATATTTTTTTCAGGAAACTTTTCACTATCTCGATAAAATTTCCAGGAAACTTTAATTTATCGCGATAGTTTTGTAAAATTATCATGATAGCTATCTCGTATCTCGTGGCAGATATATGCCACCATACTTAGCTACTAAAGTTCGCGTTTTCATGACAAGTTAGTGATCCGCGGCATATTACTTTCGCGGATCAAACCCTGCCGCGAAAGACGCTAATTTAAAATGCGCGAAACCATTTCCTGGTTTACAGTAGATGTGATCGAATTAAGCATCATGTGAAGTAGACAAGAAAAAAAGCCGTTCTGGGCAGGGATCCTATATATACGATCCCTGTTCTGGGGTGGGATAGCTACAATTGACTACAGTTCATAACCAGTTTATTATTTACAAAATTTCCGAAGAAGTTTGTAAAGTAACTTTGAATTAGTCAAGATGTTTCTGGAACTGGAAAGAAATTGTGTGAGCAAGACCAGTTAGAGACCTCCATTATTCACTTCGAGCGAAGGCGCAAAATCTTCAAGGCGGCTTTTAACCTGTGCTACTTGTGTAAAATCTGATTCATTTCTAGTCTTATCTCGCATCATAAATCTACCACTTGGGGATAACCTTGCTTTCAACTTTCCTGGTTATGAAATCAATTCGCATTTGATGTTTCGAAACGATTTTAGTTAGGCCATTCTCTGACAAATGGAGGATCAGTGCACCTCCGTGATGCATTATGCCATGCAAGTCATAACACAGTTAAAGATCCCTGAAATCTATTTTCTTTAATAACCTTCTGAATTACTAGGTAGAATTGTCCTCTGTGTAGAAAATCTATGGACATCAAAAAGTGTCGGCACATGTCAGCCTGCGCGGACTGGCAAGCTGACATAGGTCGATAATTTTTGCAGATGCATTAAACCCACTTTTCACTGAGCACGGTTCCATTACTATTCAGGACGTAGAAAAAGGAAAAACATAATACTGTGTTTCATGTGCCTAGTTTTAGAAATGTTATGGGTAAAGAAATGTAATTTAAGCTGGGGGGAATTATTTCCCCGTAACAGTGAATATTTTCCTCCTGCCGAAAATCTGGAACTAATTTTTTAAGTTTTTTAAGTTTTTAAGTTTTAAAAGTGGCATTCTTTGATAAAATAATCAGAGGAAATATAATATATAATTTACTTCATCAGCTTGTGGTTAATATGGGGAAATATTTGCCTCAAAAGGGAAAGGTCCGCGAAAATAACTCGTGCCTTACGGCACTCGTTATTTTCGCATACCTTTCCCTTTTTCGGCAAATATTTCCCAATATTAACCACAAGCTGATGAAATAAACTCTATATCTTTAATCTGGTGAACGTCTGGATCTGTCTCGGAAAAAAATCATTGTAGAATTGCCTGTTTAAGATTTTCCCAAAATAAAATGTTCCCTTCTTCATCGTCTGTATATTCAATGTAGGACTTTTGTTTTATCCATTGTATCATCTCCAAAGGCATCAACTTGTTCGGTGGCATGTTTTCGAACATCACTACAACCGTTATACTCTTTCCGTCACGCGAATATATACTTTCCATTCGAGCCATGTTAAACTCATACAGGCACCATTTGCTTTTCAGAAAAGCTCTGCTCAAGACTATAACTGTTTTCCTACTGCTCTGTATTGCGTCTAAGATGTTCTCAGTGACAGCATGACCAGCGATAAAGTCGCGTTGATGAATGCAAAGATTCAGTCCATTTTCTTTCTCAAGTTTCGGTATGATACCGTCCAATATGAAGCGAATATTCTCCTCGGCATAAGATATAAAGGCATCGTATCTATAATTCTCGATTGGCTCATAATCAGGATGAGCTCGGTACCCAAAGAAACGACGTTTGTTCATGTATACTAGGTACCGAAGTTTCCATCTGTTTTTGTAGATTAGTCCGCTGATTATCAGAGAAATGAAGAGAGTTATACCAACTGTAGAAAGGATGATCAGTAGTGTAAAAGATCGACAAGCTTTCGAGAAATTTCTAACTCGTTTAATGCATTCGTCCGACGTTATTCGGCTCCCGGCGTCATCTGTAAAATTGTAAGTCTCAAACCCAGCAAAACACGACTGATGTTTTACCATCCAGCCTAGAAACTTTTCATATTTACATGTGCACTTAATTGGGTTGTTGCTCATATCTACTGTAAACGTTTGTTGTACACGATTCATGAATTCGTCAAAATGTGACATGACAGATTGCGGCAATTCAGACAAACCATTGGACTTCAAATCGATGTACTGCAGATCCTTGAGTGTGTCAATGTGTGGCGTCCATTCCGTGATGATATTAAAGGAAAGATTTAACATCTGTAGTTCTTGTAGGTGTACAAACACTCTCGGTGGAAGGTACCGTATTTGATTTACAGATAAATCCAGTACTCTAAGATTATTAAGATATTCAAAAATTGAACCGCTTGTATCGGCTGCCAAAGGAATTCCAAGAAAATTTATTTGAAGGTAGAGATATTCCAATGAAGTAAGGTAGAAAAAGATTCCTGGTCTTACATATGAACAATAATTCCTCGATAAGTTCAGGGATTTGAGGGATGGAAATGGTCCAATGGGGCCTATCCACGAGTGTAAGATATTACCAGAAAAATCTAAAGCTTCAATCAGGTTGTTCAGTGGTCGTATAGGGTACTGCACGATTCTGAAATTCAAATCGCTGTCATGAAACGACACAATCCTCAGAGACTGTGGAAACTCGGCGTCGTAGAGGTCGGCCATAGATATTTCTTCAGATTCAAAATATTTGCACCCTCTTATATAAGTGCTTCTGTTATATAGATAGTCTGGCGTGTCGAAAATACATCCATCGTCGTTCTCAGATACGAAACTCGGTGTTTGCACGGGCTCATTTAAGTACTCCGATGCTGCATGCGGAAAGTTTCGAAATCCTAAATACACAGCTTTAGCATTCAATACACAGGCAGTTTGTAGCAAATATAACCCAAAGGTAAAAATGTTGTCTCTGACATGAACAACCTGAAATGTGTCGGGCATTAACAGCGCTGCATTAGTTTCGAGCAGACGTATTCTATTACTGTCAAATACAACTTCTCGTAGAGTCGTGTTTCTCAGATAACAAACATCACGACGCCTAAGTGTAGTGCTGGAACCAAAAGTGTTGTACACGTTTGAGAAATTTAGAAAATCAATCATGGTAAATTGTAGACTGTATGAAAGATTACGCAGTGGCGTAAAGCCAAGTTGTCTGTTCAGGGATAAGTCCAACCAAGTCAAATTCCGTAGCATTTTAAAAGTTCCGGCATGTATATTGGTTACACTACAGTTTGATAGATCCAATCTCTGCAAGTGACGCAAATTTTCAAAAGTTGAATTTGTTAGCTCTCTCAGATCACATAAACCGCACTGCCCTGACATTTGTAAGTGAGTTAGTGGAAGATTCTGGTAGCTGCTGTTGAATGATGCATCAGGGACACCATCCAGGGACAAGGTTTCGAGCCTTGACGTATTTGCGAAGATTGGATATGACGGTTTGGTGGAATAATTAACAGATTTTAAGTTGCCGCAAAGTTCAAGTTTTCTTAATGACGATAACCCGCTCATAAAAGCAGTCTGGTCGCCTGTGTAAATATTCAAATCGTTTGCACTAAGATCTAGTACAGTTAAGTGCCTCATATCAGTAAAAACGTCTGGCTCTACATGCTTCAGAGATACATTTCGTAGGAACAGCTTCTCAACATTCTCACAACCGAGTAAATCATTGTGCCTCAGAACCGACATATTATTTGTGTTATATAAAACTGCCGTGATGTTAGGATTCTCTGACGTGAAGTTACATACCTTCTTTAGAGGGATATTTGTGCCCGAACAATCCATGATAACATAATCCACAGATCCATTTGTATCACATGTACATAGTTTCGTAGGACCGCAAAGTTTTCTCGTCTCTACCATGAAGGAACATTTAGTTACGATAAAAATGAAAAACGCCAGAAGATAAAGTCCCTGCATTTTACTGTACATAATTGTGTCGTGCATACAGAGATATAGGAACATATGTACTGGACGTGCAACCGGATTTAAATTAAAGGTAATGTCTGGAGAATGGTACAACGGTAACTTCCTGGTTAATCTATAGGAGTATGAGGGAAGTCTTGAAACAGACAAAAGTCATCGCTTGATGAATAACCATGACAATCTGTCAATCCTGTCAATTCTGATTGATCTTGAAAGGTTTTTTTTTTCTTTTAACATTACCCGTCCCTCAGTCAACGTTAGCCTCTGCGTGCGTTGTCGTGAATGGTTCTACAGAAAAAAGGAAAGGTAAAAAAGAGTCGCCGCTATTGAAAATCACCGAAGCTTTAAAAATAAAGATGAGTAGCGTTTTGGCAATAGGGGATATAATGTATCTCCGCGATACTTTATATCAAGCAAGTCATCGCATAATTATGGATGCGTAGAACCCATTTGGTATAATAAAACGATCGAATCTACAGGTAGAATGGTCCTTTGACGTGCACAAAAAGGTGTCGATTCAGCTCAATCTGCGCCGTCTGCTGACCTGAATCGATACTTTTTGCAGATGCATTAAAACCCCCTTTTCACACAGCACAACACACACACACACACACACACCTACACACCTACACACCAACACCCCCACACACCCCCCCCACACACATATACAATAGAATTCTCTTTGGCTCAGTGGTTATGGTATTGGCCTTTCGTCCGGGCGTTCTAGGTTCGAATCCTGTCCGGTCCCTGTATTTCTGCCATGCATTTGTTCATTTGTTTCTTTGTTACGGACTTTGTTCGTAAGATGGGGGCTCGTCCGGGATTGGCCATTGAGCCATTAATCCCATTGGTTGTCCAAAAAACGGACTTTCTGCCTTTGGCCAAAATCGCGCTTGAATTTCCCAAAATGAAAGGCTAAGGCCCCTTCCCAATTTTTGGAAAAAAAGCCCTGCGAGTTCGGTAACACAGACTTATAGAGTAAATCATTTGGATGTTTCGGTAACAAAGCAATTATATTGTTTATGTACCGTGACGTTCTTTACACCCAATACATGGCTTTGTTTTGTTCAAACCTTTTATTTTTGCACTTTTCACCCTTTTTTGTGCCTTGATAAATAGGTTCAAACCTTTTACTTTTTGCACTCTCCACCCTTTTTCTCTTGATAGATAGCAATCCACATGGTTTACACATACAGCATGGAATGAGGAATATAACAAAAATGTTACTTATGAAACATAGTGGGAATTACAAATTAAGGTTTTAAATAACGAAGGTTTGAACAAAAAGCCATGCATTGGGTGTAAAGAACGTCACGATACATAAACACTATATAATTGCTTTGTTTCCGAAACATCAAATCGATCGATTTACTCTATAAGTCTATGTTACCTAACTCGTCTGTTACCGAAACATCCGTAAATCATTTTTACCTTTCAGAATCGTAGAGACAGGCACAGATTCCAAAGAATTAGCACAAATTTGAACCAAATTAATCAATGTTACCAACATTGGAACACAGGCATAATCTCTGGAATTGCCCTAGTGGGGACGTGGTTTAGCATTCTTGGGGAATAATACAAGAAATGTGCAAAATGAAATGTCGAAATGGTGGATACCAAAGCGCCAATACAAAAATCCCCTTTGCAATTTGCCTATCCAGCTTTCATCATTCATTGTGTACATCAATGAATGATGACTTTAATTAAGAGGGAGTGTGTTACGGAAGACTACTCCTTCATGCTTGGCTTCATCCCGATTTAAATACAATACCTAACAACTGCATTAGGGAGAATTCTCTTTAGCTCAGTGGTTATGGTGTTGGTCTTTTATACCTCGAAAAACGAGAATATTTGTCCGCACGGGTTCGAATCCTGCCAGATGTGGTTTGTATTTGAGCTATGCATTTGTTGCGAACTTTCATGTTCGTAAGAATATATATATATACACACACACACACACACACACACACACTCGTATGAGCCATACTCTGTGAAAAGTTGGGCAAATGCATCTGAAAAAAGTATCGAAGCAGTCCGCGCAGGCTGACATTGGTCGAAACTGTTTGCTGTGGGACAATTTTCTTCATGTCCAAGGACCAGTATTCCCCCAGATTCAGTCAATCGTTAGATTTAGTCGATTTCATTGATCCACGTTTATGTGATGACTTTCTTGGAATGATGGATCACAGAGATCCATAAAGCCCCCTTTTGTGACAGCATGACTTAAATAAAAGTTTAATGCGACTACGACAAGATTACAGGTGTAATTTGATATGTGCATTTGTATTATTATTGTTATCAGCAAAATGATAACTAAACATAGATAATTATCAAGATTTTTTTTTTTTTCTTTTCTACTCTACTCAAAGTTTGCTAAGCACCAAGAATATATAACCTTTTATCAAACAACTTTATATTAAAGATCCTGACCGGGACCTCTGTCATCATCATACCGCCAGACAGGTATGCATGACGCCTGGCCCAGACTCTGGTTGTAAAGTGGTGCACGTTCACTCTTTCACTGCAAGTGACGCTCTGGATGACTTTTGCGGACTGCGTAGATCAAGATCAGACTGCACAAAACGTGCAGTCTGATCTTGTATCTACACCGCCCGCTATCTGATACTACACTTTTAGCAAAACTGTTTTCAGTTTACATAACAATGTACTTTAACCATCATGCTGCCAAGTCGACTCACTGACCTTTTGCGGACGGTGTAGGTCAAGATCAGACTGCACAGAACGTGCAGTCTGATCTTCGATCTACACTGTCCGATAAGGAGGTATCTTTTTCCCCAAAAATACCTGTGAAAAAGCAAACTTGTGGGTTTTTACTATCGGCTTAAAAGTTTCATTTCACGTATTTAGCAGGATAAGGGTTAAGGACCGCTGAGGCATCACGTTAGGTAACTCCTTACTCATCCACACCAGCTGATCGCCAAACTTCTGCTTCCAGTAAATGTCTCATTTCATTTGCAACTGGTCAAATTTCACTCATAAATTGTCGGCCTTTCAAAGTGAAATGGTGATCGAATACCCAGCATGTATCGAACACATGTATGCATTGTACAAAACACTGAAAATCGAGGGATACATCATTTACTAGACCTTCAGTAACTTTTGTCCGTCATGAAAGGTTATGTCCGCACTGGCGATCATTGGAGAGTTCATCAGACCTCTCCAACAGTGGTGAGTTTAAAAGGCAGACTGCCACAGAATTTGCTGTCTAAATCCATTTTTCTTGCGAAATTGTACTGATACACAGTCTGTTTCGTCATGGTTTTGTTAATAAAGCGAAATCAAAAAACCGAAACAGGAAATAGATGTGGTTTATTTTTATGTGACGAATTTCAGAAAATATTTGTTATATTAATTTGCCATGGCTGCAAATGACCTCTCAAATAATTGTAATTTTTCATTAAGCAAATAAATCTAAGGAGAAGGGAAAAAAAAGAAGAATTTCGTTAAAAAAGAGAAAGAAGACCGCTGGACAAGATTATGCGACTTGAAAACGCGACAAGAAGGTCAAATGACCGTCATGTAAAGCATATGAGGTTTCTACGCGGCGGCTTTTTTACTTGTTTGTTTACATGTACCAAAATATATTGAAATTAAAAGCCAATAAACTATTGGAAAACAATGATGCTGACCTCTCCTGGCTTCTTTTGTAAAGAAGCCAACTTGTTTTAATATATCCGTGAAGCATATCCAATAAAAGTACAGTAAAATCCCGGTAGTTCGTAGCGCAAGGGACCGGAGTTTTATTCGAACTAAACGTAGTGCGAACCAAAAAGTGTGACTGTGTTCGTGTATTTTCGGTGCCGTTTACGGATATAGATCATCGGATTTACGTGGCATGTCTTGCAGTACCCTAAACTGGTACACATTAAAATGGTAGCCTTTGCAGATCGTTGGTTGTGCGAACTAACGAGATTCCACTGTAATACAAATAAAAGTACATCTCGTGTAAACTTAACTATACGGTGTGAAAAGTTTAGTGCCTCTCAAACTTTGAATACATTGTACTATATTCTTCATGGAACTTGCTTAAGAGAAACGCTCAAGATTAGATAGGGTTGAAGGAAGGAACTTATGTATACACATTTACCTACGGAATCCTTCTAGGATCATCTTATTCCTTGGTCAGAAAAAAAAAGTACACCACACACCTTTTTTTCTCATTCAGATACTGAAAGCATCGCCGAAACAATGACGTGAACATAAAATGATACAATATCGCATTGCAAACGTTCATTTTTGTATTGAATAAGTGTGTTTGATTTGCTTTTCGTAATGCCATAGTAAGGACATCTTGTCAGATTGTGTAATCTTCGTATTGACTTCGTGTGATCGGCGGTGTCATCGGGCTTCTCTTGTCTCAGGAACACCATACAGGGGAAGCAAGAAGCTGTCCGATTTTAATGGAAGGCAACACTTGTACGTGATATGTCCTCGCAATGCTGTCATGTAGTCATCGTATTTTAAACGATGAAATCGAGATGGGTCCATGGTGTGGGCCAAGACAGATGAATTGAAGTCGCACACATATCTTGGTAACGCTGACAAAAGGGTCAGGCGCCTCGGTAAGTTCTGAGCAGCTGTAAAGAGTAGGACGTAAGTATCTCCCAAGGCTTCAATCACCGTTAATCACAATTTAGTTTCTGCAGAATGGCATACTTTGTTGATAAAACAACAAGGAAAAGGAAGGCTCCAGCATTGCTTCTTGTGATGCCCCTCAGAGGACATGACAAGCAACTCTTCCAGGCCTTTGGACGGCTGTCGCAAGGTTGCCGCTCGGTGCCAGTGCGATGTCTGTGCGGAGGCTCTAAAATGACTGCACGATTAACGGACGATCTCCGTTCGGCTTTTTCTTTATCCATAGTCGATAGGTGGCACTATAAATCACACAATGTTCGTAGACTGTGTAAACATATACGCCGTAGTCACTGGTGGTGCCTGAAAATCGTACGTGAAATTGAGGACGAAAAAAAACACAGGGCATCCGTGGTAAATGTAACCTAGGCATTAGCTTGGTTCCTTAATAGGTAATATAACCATTAGGCTGCTAGCGCAACTCAAATAAGTTTTGCGGACAGTGTAGATCAAGATCAGACTGCACAGAACGTGCAGTCTGATCTTTGATCTACATTGTCCGATAAGGGATATGTTTTTTCCAATATGTGGGGTTTTACTATTTGAATGTTTCATTTCATTTATTTAGCAGGCTAGAGGTGAAACACGTCCCCGTTCTACTTAAATTGATTTGGGCATGTACGGTTAGTCTTGATAGTGTATCTATAGAACATGTACGTTTAAAATGGCGAAAACAAAATCTTTGATGCTACATCGAAATTTTGCTTAAACTTCGTTTGTCTACGCATGTCATATTCTTCTAAAATTAACCTGTCTGCTATGACGCATCACTGTTCTATACAGGATAAATATTAATCAAAACTTTGCGCTAAAAAGTAGCAAGCGGAAAATGGCTATGGATGATACGTGTGTTGAGATATCAAGCCTGTTTTTCTTAAAAATATGATAATTGTGCGTAAAATCAAAACTCTGCCGGACTTGCAGAAAATTTACAAATATCAAGAGGTATCGATTGGTGTCAGCCTGCGCGGACTGCGCGGACTGATATGAGTCGGTCCGTTTTGCAGATGCATTAAACCCCTTTTTCACATAGCATGACTGATATTCCTCGACCTCGTTCAACGACTAAAAATACAATGCACTTCAACTCATAAAGATTTTCATCTCACCGGCTTGTATAAACAAGCGGACGGTATACATCCAAAATCAGATTGCACGTTTAGTGCAGTCTGATCTTGATCTAGACCGTCTACAAAAGCCCATGTTTTCGCCTATGGCACTAAAAGGGTGAAAGTGCCTCTAAAATCATTTTGGCTTACTGGGCGGTGGAGGTCAAGATCACAAGCAATCAGATCTTGAATCTACTCTGTCCATCTGTTTCTTTAGCTATTTTAACTAGATTGTTGTATCCACAGGTGCCTGACATGTCTGGTATCATACAACTCCTCTATATAGATATATAGAGGGGTTGTATGATATCAGACATGTCAGGCACCTATGGTTGTATCTATGGTTTTTTTTTGAGCGGACCAAAAATGCCCGTCCTTTCTAATTTAGCCTCTATAAATGTTTACTTATAGTTAAAATTTTAGATCTGGTCACAGGGGCATAGCCAGGAATGTACATATAACCCTTATCCTGATAAATAACTAAAATAAAACTTTCAAGCCCATAGTAAAACCCCAAGTGTTGCTATTTCAAAGGTATAGTTTGGGGAATATATCTCCTTATTGGACAGTGTAGATCCAAGATCAGACTGCACGTTCTGTGCAGTCTGATCTTGATCTACACTGTACTGTCTGCAAAAGGTGAGTGAGTCGCGCTTAGCAGCCTAAGGGTTAAGGTTTAAGAAATTACTCTATCATGGGAAAAGTACGAAACTGCTGTTTACAGGCCTTTTTGCCCTTTTTATTCACAATGTTTTATAAAACCGACCTCCATAGAGTCGTAAAAACACGGATTTGTTTGGGAAAGGCTTATACTTCTAAAAAAATGACATGAACATCTCTTGCTTCTAGTAGATATCGATCCCCTGAGGGTTTCAAGTTATTGTTCGCCAACAGAAATCTCACGCTCTGTGAAGTCTGATCTTCGCCTACACTGTCCACAAACAAACAAAAAACAAACAAACAACCATCAACGCTCCTTATCAAACAATCCCGCAACCCTGGGAGAGGGTTACCAGCATTTTCTCGTTTTCTTAAGATTTTTTTTTTACAACTCTCATAATTTGGGGAAAATCCCAAGGTCGTCTGCAAATATTTTCAACGAGAACCAGTCTAAAATTCTGTCGTCTGGTAAAAAGGTACGTCGCCTTTAAGTCTTTACCAGACGACAAAAATTCAGCCTTGTCCAAATTGAAAGCATTTGCAGACGACAATTTAAATGAGGCTCAAATGATGGAATTTGTCTTTAAGTGGATAGAAAACATTGTGCGAAAAGGAGAAAATGATGGTTACCAGCATATTCTCCTTTTCCCACAATGTTTTCAAAAGACTTCTTTCCCAGGGTCGTAAAAAGTCTGCATTGTGTAGTAAATGCTTAAAAAGCTCAACCCTTTGCCTAAAAATCCTGTATTTGAACGATCCCGAGGAAAAATGCTGTTAAAAACATAGTGGAAAAAAAGGGAAAATGCTGATTACCAGAATTACTTTGTTTCTTTTTCCTACAATATTTCTTCCCTGTCTAAGGAAAAATTCATAATTTGAATAACAGTTTTTGTAGCCTTTTTTGTTATGGGGTACAGAGTTTTCCATTAATCATCCTCCAAATAAGAGCTTTTTATAATCTAGGCTATTCGAAGGTATTACGCAATGTGACTCAAATGGGAATTTTCAATTGAAAATCATTATGATTATGACGCCGCAGGAGTGGTGATACTACTTCTGAGCGGCGTTCCGACAAAAAGGGGTTTAATGCATTTAGAGGTGTATTATGCCATGGAAGTCATCACATGATTATGGATCCATAATACCGTTATCCTTTTTGTGAATCAACCGGCTAATTCCTGAAGGAGAGTGGTCCTTTGACATGTAGAAAGTTTACCAAAAGCATAAAGTTTGGACTCAGGTCAGCCTGCGCGAACTGCGCAGGCTGACCTGAATCGATACATTTTGCAGATGCATTAAATCCCATTTTCACAGAGTATGGCTTATTTTTGTTCATTTGGGAAATATGCCCATGTGTATCTTTTAAGATCAAAATATTTATTCAAAAATCATAAAACTAAGGTAAAATATTGGCAGATCTCTCCAAAGTGTGTTTATAGTATTCCTAAATGATCCGTTTTTGGTTATTTTGCCAAATGATATAAGTCATTCCGATTCGAGAGAACAAGTCGGGCCGATGTTACAGCACATAATGAATGATACATGCAACAAGTCATGTGACTTCCTTTTTTAACTTAGCGCGGGAAATCAGGTGATCACATGACTTGATCCATCAACAAAAACAAGGGATCACATACATGTAGTTTTATTCACCAATGAATAACAAAATCTCTCTCCATAATTTGACGAAATTCACCAGGGGTACCTTCACTAAACTGCGTATGCACGAAATTTGCGTACGCAGTTTTAGTAAGCAAGCATCAAGTCTGAAAACCAGTTTCGCTGAACTGCATAACTTTACGATTTACGCCCCCAAAGAAAAAATTCGTACATCTACGCAGTTAAGTGAAAGGTACCCCAGCTTTGCTGCTAACGATGAAAAGCCAGTTTCAGGCTATTCACATTAGGGCTGTGGAGTTTTTCGGTCGTATAATTCGCTGCGACCCTGCTGCTGCGCGTCAATATTTTCTTGTTAGTACTTAGAAATGGAAAACAATCTAGGACAGGGTGATAGTGCTTGAAATCCAGCTACTGTTCCCATCATGTTTTCAAAACTTGTCGAACTGCCTGGGATGTGAAAGTCGTACCTGCGAGCTGTTACAAAGGAAGCAAACCCTTTTTCGGACGACAGCGTGTTTTACAACCTGAAGAAAACAAGCTTTGAAAACTGAGGAAATGAGAAAAAATGCTGATCAGTATTTTACTTCTTTTCACACGCTGCTTTCTAATACACAGAATCCCATAATTTAAGCCACACTTACATTGTCGTCTGCAAATGCTTCTTATAAGGACTACAATTTTGTTGTCTGGTATAAGGGCTTAACCCTTTACCACACAATCCCGAGTTTTAACGATCCTATGGAAAAGGCTTTTTATAAACATCGTGGGAAAAGGGGAAAATAGTGGTAACCAGCAAATCCTCCTTTTCTTCACAATATTTTCTACACTTTTTGATGCTAATCACATAATTTGAGTATCATTCTACTTGTCGTCTACAAATGCTTTGAATTTGGACCAGTCTAAAATTTTGTCGTTTGGTAAAGAATCAAATTACCTGAAAGTATGGTGGCATATTTCTGCCGCGAGATACGATATAGCTATCATGATAATTTAAGAGAATTATCGTGATAAAACAAAAAAATTCACGATAAAAATATCGCAATAATGCTAACTCTTATCATGATTTTTTTTGCTTTCGTGCCCACAACTGACATTCATGATATCTATAATTAGATACGGTTTCGGAATACCTTCGTATACAACCTTATGAATTCTCCTTTTCCCTGTACGGTTTCAAAGTTGTTCGTAAGAGGCATTTCGAGTCGTCTTTGTGATTTTACAGACCTCTGTCATTCGGGCATTGTCAAAATTTACCAATTAAGCTACAATTGTTAATTAATGATTCGAAATTTTACTGACTGCAATCTTATTAAAGGGTAACTCCACACCAAAATTTTCATTTCAAAATCGGATAAAACGACACTAGAGTATGTTAACAAAAATCTTGTTAGCGTTCTGTGATGTTTACTCCACGAGATATAGAGGTTTAAACTTTCGGATTTTCACCTGTGTGAAAGTCGCTAATTGAAAAAACCGTGACTTCCGGTAGTTTGCCGTGATCTCACAAGTGTGAGAAGATAATTATAGTCGCTATATATGAACTAACACAGAAAATTGAGAAAACTGTATGATATTTATAAAGATATAAATCGCTATTTCACGTTTCAATCACTTGTGTACTGCAGAGTTTCAATCTCTGTAGACCCGTCACACCAAACTAGGTCTTACAACGTCTTAACCCGTCCTGACATAATCGGAAAACGGGTTACGGTCGGGGATGAACGTATAATTTTGGCCTGATAATGGCTGAAGCCCCTATCTCACCAAACCTATTTCCAGAAAGTCTTAACCCGGTCAACAAAATCGAAAAACTGGCTGGGATAGGACATGTAATTTCGGTCGGTAAAATGCAAACGCACTGCAGGTTATTGCCCGACCGCACTGCGTCTCTAATAGGATCGAAGTACAGCAGTTCCGTTCGCTTTAAGTACGTTGTTACTCCGTCTAATCACAGGACGGGATGGATGGCAAAAAATTTTGAGCAGGCTCAAAGTTCTGGATCACCCTTCGTAAAAGGATACTAATACGCCCACTTCGTCTGAAGACAGTTTCAGTCCGATCAGCAAAAAAATTCGGAACAGAGTGAGAACGAGTTTGGCGTGACGGGGGTATATCGCTCTTACATCTACAATCATAGGAAAGAAATTTTGAATGAATTAGCTTAGTGGAGAAAGTACTTATAAAAAAGTGAATAGTTATTCTTCTGGTAACGAACATAAATATTTTGAAATTTATTTCTTGATGTTATTTCAATTGTACCACTACCTAATCAACGAGTTGTAATAGATAAATATAAAAAAAGAAATAATAAATCAAGATATTTGAATCATGCCAAAATTCTCTTCTACTAGGTCGTAGAAGGAAGAAGGAACATTGCAATGTGAAAAGGAAATCATTCGAGTTAATTTCTAAGGCTGTTTCTACCAAATATAGGACACCGTCGACCATTTAACGGTCTACAAATCCTGCGCAGTCTGATCTGAATCTACACCGTCAGTGTCAGTATTTTACATGTCTCCTTCAGCTTGGAAAGAATTAAAAGCCTTGATCTGCCTTAGAAATCTTATCCTCTCTTTAACATTCACGAACAACATTAAATCCAGCACACATCCTGAATTTGCTGTTAAAGTTAAAAAAAAATTTTTTTCACTCGATCTTCATTTATTCTCCTACGTGCTTTTTTTTTCATAATCTCAAATTTGTTTCTTTCATCAACAACAACGTTAAAAGATTGTCTGAATTGCCTCCTGCCTTCCTGTCCTCCATATCATGCAGTAAACATTTTTGATCGTCTGCAAAATACAGGGTCAGTCCATTTCCTAAATACTGAGACATGTAAAGCGTACAATTTAAAAGGAAATACCAACGTGGACAAAAACTGTTTAACTGTCTTCTCCCGTGTTTCTCCCTGTAATCATATACGAGATAAGAAATGCTGACCATGAAAATGCAGCGTAAATTAAAAATTTATAACTGCGTACAAACTTTACACAAAATTTTAGTGCGCCAACCTTTTATTTTGAGAAAAGAATTGTGTGTTCCATCCATGTACAAGGATAAAGGGTTAATTCGGTGCCTCTTTTGTGATGATATCGCACCGTTGTGGTCTGACATATTTTTTTTTACCCGGCTTGCAGCTTGATTGGTTGGTTGGTTGGTTGGTTGTATTGGGGTTTAACGCCACTTTAACAGCTAAGGTCATATCATGGCGGTCGGTGACGCACATGTGTTACCTGGCTTTCTCACACCAGTACTAACACAACTTTCTTTCCAAAGCCACCGACTACTTTCTCACATGCTTCAGCAGAGGTGAGAGGCGAAAATACGCCGGAAAGAAAGTTCGACTCAACCGGGTATCGAACTCACAATCACCAGGTCATGAGTCCGACACGCTCACCACTGAGCCACCCGGGCGGGGCACTTGCAGCCTGAGGTTAACAAGCAGTTGTCATAAACATGTCATGTACAAAGTTACTCTTGTTTTCACGACCATATTGAACCCTTTTTCGTAAATAATGTAAATGGAATTTGGAATTTTACACAGGTTAAATGGGTAAGTCGAACGTCGTAACTTTTGTATTTTCCTCATTCATACGATCTTAAATTAAAAAAAAAAACCGCATAATCTGCTTGTCGAATTTCATTTCTAACTACTCTCTCTCTCTCTCTCCCTCTCTCTCTCTCATGAAAGAGATGGATAATCAACAGTGAATTTACCATTTATTGCTTGCCTCATTTAAATTTCTGTGGGGCCCCAAGGCTGCTGAGCGCGACTCAATGACCTTTTGCGAACAGTGTATATTAAGATCAGACTGCACAGAACATGCAATCTGATCTTATGTACAGTGTCCAATGCGGAAACATCTATTTTTGTTTCTTCAAAAACTAGCACTATTCAAAATTTTGCAATCGGCATGAAAGTTTATTTAACCTTTTGAGGATTAATGGTAGATCTGATATTAAGCCATGTCATTTAGTTCAGACAGACAGACAGCAGACTGACAAATAAATAGTCATCTCCTGGCTCGAAATAGGGCTTAAACTCGGCACCCGGCATACGATAGGGATTTTTGTGACGAAAAAAGTCGCCTCCTGACATGAGGGAGGATAAGGCTGAGAAAAAAAAAGTACACAGAAGCCGAAATAAGAGTGGCATCACATCCGATTTATCGAACATTTCACAAACTCGCACAGGTGTGCAAACCACATCTTCGCTTAAAACTCTCTTTCTACGATAGACATTGAAATGCGGTTTTTCTATTTTAAGATGGTTTTCATTTAAGGATTCATATATCCAAAAAAGAGATTTTGGCTGTAGTTGCCCTTTAAGTCAAAACTACCGAGTTCATCCAAATGATGAATTTTCTATTTATAGATATCGAGAAACGGATAAAACTATCACAATAATTTTATCTCGCATGTCAGCTCCGAGCACGGTGGAATAATTTTGCGATAAGATATTAAGCTTATCGTGATATTTTTATCATGAAACTTTTCACGATCTTGATAAGATTTCCAGGAAACTTTTAATTTATCGCGATAATTTACCAAAATTATTATGATAGCTATCTCGTATCTCGTGGCAGAAATATGCCACCATATGAAAGTGCACAGGAAATGACAAGTTCTTCTAAACATGGAGAAAACGCGGGGAGTGGTTGATTGACACTTCAACTCTTTACCATAAAATGCCGAGTTCTAACAACCCTAACAGAGAACGCTTTTGAAAACATAGTGGGAAAAGGAGAAAATGCAGGTAAACAGCATTTTCTCCTTTTCTCACTCTGTTTTCTACCCTTTAAAGAACAAAGTTCATGTTTTGAGTATCATTTGTCATCTGGAAATGCTTTCAGTTTGGACTAGTATAAAATTTTGTCGTCTGGTAAATGGTTAAATCTTTACCAAACTACAAAATTTTGGACTAGTCCAAATCCCAAGGAATTGCAGAGGACATATTCAATGTGACTGAAATAAGTGGATTTGTCTATGAAAGACTAGAAAACATTTTGATAAAAGGAGAAAATGCTGGTTTCCAGCATTTTCTCCTTTTTCCATAATGTTTTCAAAAGCCATCTTCCCCATGGTCGTTTTAATACGGTGCGGTACAGGCATAACCAGACGACACTGTTATAATATTTTTCTACATTCAAAGCATTTGCAGACGATAAATAACATGTTTATCAAATCAAAGAATTTGTCTTTGAAACTGGCAAGGGTAGAGAATATTGAGTGAAAGGGAAGTAATTCTGATGACCAGCAGTTTCTCCTTTTCCGACGATGTTTTCAAAAAAAGCCAATTTCTTCTGGGAGCCCGAACCCTTTACGACACGATCCCGGGTTTTAACGACTCTTAGAAAGAAGGCGTTTGAAAACATTGTAGGAGAATGAGAAAATGCTGAAAACCTTTCAGAGACAAAAATTAACCAACTTAACCACGTTTGATATGTCGTCTGCAAGTGCTTTCAATTTGGACGAGTCAACAAATTTTGTCGTTTGACAAAGAGTTGAAAAAACCGGTATCGTTCGGTTAATTGTTGACCTTCATCCTGGGAACTTCATATATCAACAAAATAATGGTTATGCAATATGCAATCAGTACGTTTACCACTCAGTGTCCAGTTTTAATCCCTATCCTGATAATTAATTGAAACCGATAGTAGAATCCCAATTTTTATTACTTCAAAGATATTTTTCAGGAAAGGATATCTTCTTATCGGACAGTGTAGATCAAAGATCAGACTGCACGTTCTGTGCAGTCTGATCTTGATCTGCACTGCCCGCAGAGGGTCAGCGAGTACCATTGATTCACACAATATTCCTCTCAAGCCACTGGCTCTTCCACACAACCATCGTCGAAACAATGATCAGCGGCGAGCAACCCTCCAGTCTCAAGTCCTGTACACTAACGACCGAGCTAACGGGCTCGACTTAAATAAAAGACTGATTGATTGATTTTATGTTATTTCAACATTATTTCAGGTATATAGCGGTGGCCAGTGCACCTATCCATCCTTTCCTGGAGTTTCTTTTGCCAGTACTCCGCACAATATTCTTTCCAAGCAACTGGCTGCTTTCCCACCTGACCATCGTCGAAACAATGGTCAGCGGTGAGAGAGGAATGAATCCTGTCGCAATGACTATCATCAATCGTCGGAAAGAAATTGACCGAGCCGGGAATCTAACCAGCGACTTCCTGTTCTCAAGTCCTGTACGCTACCGACTGAACCACCGGGGCTCGGATCTCAAATAGAAAAACAAATATATTTAGTGTCATTATTTGATCACCATTTTATGTTTTTATTTTTATCAGTTTTATTTTTTATCATTTTATTTTTGAATTGGATTATTCAGAATCATTTGCTGTAGCTTACTCATCAATAATCCACTTGGATTATATACTCGAACTTTACACGCCCTTCAAAAATTCACCTGGGAATCCCCATACAAATCAATACCGTATGTTACATTAGATAACACTGAATTCAGAGAAGCCATTACATCGATATTATAAATGGGTAAAACATGTAAAGTTCTGTCTATCAAAACAAAGCTGTTTTTGGTCAGACTATTTCTACAATATCAAATAGTCTATACCAAATCAAATTTTATTGTAAATAAAGGCCACCGGCCCATAATATACATATAAGGATTAACAAAAAATACAAATATGCATGAGTCGTGTAACACAAAATCACCATCGATATCATAATCATCATGATCATCAACAACAACAACAAGTGATTGATTGAATTGAAGTTTTAACACTGTTTTAACTCATCAACAACAACAAAACCCAAATTCAAAATCAGAATCGTTCTTTTAGAGTATATATGAAACCATCATCATCCATCACCACCATCATCAACTATATGTAACCGTAGAAATTTTTTTCCAGAGCAATAAAAGAAAAAAAAAAAAACATCATCATCATCATTATCATCTTCTTCAAAATCATGCCTTTGTTTACATAAGAATATGAGAAATAATAATAATAATAAAATCATCATCATCATCTATATAATTATATATAACTATATTGTAAGTTTAGAGCACAACAAAGGAAACAAAAGTATAATAGCAATAACAGTCACATTAATCATTATCATCATCATCATTATCGTCGTCGTCGTCGTCGTCATCATCATGATCATCATCATCTCCTAACCATCATAAGTCAATTTCTTGATTACTCATTGTAATTTGTTATAATCAAAATCAAAATCATCCATTTGTTTACATCAGATTAAAAGAAATAATAATGATACTTATCATCATCATCATCATCATCATCATCAAGTAACTGTTATGTCACTTTAGAGCAGAGCAATAGAAATGAAAACATAATAGCAATAACAATCACATTCATCGTCATTATCACCAATATCAACCATCATCATCATCATCGTCGTCGTCTCCCATATCATCACCATCATCAGTAAAATGTCCTGATAATTCATAATCACTTGTTAAACCCGATGGAAAGAAAAGTGATGATCATGATAATAATACCCATCATTATCGTCCTCGTTATGAAAAAAATCTGATAAAAGTGTATACATTCAAGATCAGACTGCCGAGAGGTCGGAAAGTCCTTGGCCAAGACATTTTCTTTTGATCACTTGTTCAGGTAGAAAACCGACAAGAAGCGTGGACGAGGCAATTGTGACTGAAAATGCAAGAAATATTGCTAAAAAAACTGCAATATAAACACTGATATACGTGCTTTTATGTTTTGAAATCAAAATACTCATAATAATTATATAGATTGGTTTTTGGCCCTTTTAAAAACAAAACTGCCACAGATCACTCAAATGTAAAAAATAAAAACGAAGAAAAGGGGAAAAATATATTGTTCACAAAAGATATGGCAAACATGATTTAAAAAACAAAGGCAGGTAATTCTTTTTTTTTCACCTTTTTTAAGTGCCGTCTTCGAGAGGGGGGCGTAAAAAGTCGTATTGGTGTATTTATGGAATAGAAATCACGCAAATGGGAATTCCCAAACTACTCACTATGTCGTGTCTGCACCCTTAAAGCGCGATGAATATTCGAATTTAACGACCCTGAGAAAAACAGACTTTTGAAATCATTGTGGGAAAAGGAGAAAATGCTAAATTTTTTCCTGTTCCCACAATTTTTTCTACCTACCCCTTTCAAAGACAAACTCCAATCAAATCGAGCTATATATAAGTTATCGTCTGTAAGTGCTTTCAGTTTGGATAATGAAGAGTTGTAAAGCCTTTTTTAACCTGTGGTACACCTTTACCCGGATCTTTGGTTAGTCACAATAGTCACGATTAGGTTTAGTCAGCTGATATGGCCTGCAACACGCGAAAAGGGACATTCGGACATTTGCGTAAAGTGTCGTCTCGGATCAGCCTGGGCAGTCCGCGCAGGCTAATCCGAAACGACACTTTCCGTTTTTATGCAATTTTCTGTTTTGCGCAAGTCTACTGTAGCACAAAATCTAATGTAGTCGTAAAGTGCTGTCTCGGATTAGCCTGCGCGGACTGTGCAGGCTGATCCGAGACGACACTTTACGCAAATGTCGGAATGCCCCTTTTCGTGTGTTGCAAGCAAATTATATGACCTTATAGGCCTAAAGGATTTAACTATTACGTTTACAAGTTCATGTACTTTTCAAGTACATGTATTCCCCCCCCCCCACTTAAGTAGACAGAATTTTAGAAAAATGAATGTGAGAAAACGAGTAATACTTTATGCAAGCAATAGGTTTATATCTTCTCCGGAACCATCTTGTGCTCTCATCTCATTTCGGAGAGAAACTAGCATTTCAAAGACCTTTTCCTGACATTTTAAATAGCAACGTTCAAAATGTAGTCTGCAAGTTCTTTCAACAAGGGACGAGTTTAAGAGAGACAGAGAGAGACAGAGAGAGACAGAGACAGAGAGAGAGACAGAGAGAGAGAGAGAGAGAGAGAGAGAGGTGTCTAGTTGAGAATGTCAAATATTTTTTTCCTTTACTCCGCCAAATAAATGAACCATTCTCTGGCAAAAGCTGGCTAAATGCATCTACGAAAAGTATCGCGGGCATAGGACAGCCTGTGCAGTGCGCACAGGCCGACATGGGCCGAAACTTTTCGCTCTTGGTCAATTTTCCGTACGTCCAAGGACCAGTCTACCTCATGATTAAGTTGGTCTTTAAAAAAAGTGGCTATTATGGATTCAGAGTACTGTGATACCTTGCTTGGTATAATGCATCACGGAGATGCAGTAAGCCCCCTTTTGCCAGAGCGTGGCTCAAATGAAATTGACAACAACCGCCTCCTTCTTTCGCAATAAATTTCATATTAGAGGGTTGGTGGGTTACATGTTGAATTGCAACATGCATATAGAATATCAGACAGTTTACACGTTCTGTGCAGTCTGATCTAAACTGCATTGTTTCGACGATGATTATGTGGGAAAGCAGCCAGTGGATTGGAAAAAAAAATGTGCTAAGTACTGGTAAAAGAGACTCCAGGTGCACTGGCCGCCGCGATATAACTGAAATAATGTTGAAAACGGCGTTAAACACCATACAATCAATCAATCAATCACTGATCTAAACTGTCCTCAAAAGCGCCCACGCACGTCTGTTGGAATTCAAGAGTTAAAATTACAGTACACCGAAACGAACAAATAACACCGTTTAAATTTGGTTTACCCTTTACCACACAATCCCGAGTTTTAACGACCTTGACAAAGAAGGCTTTTGAAAACATAGTGGGAAAAGGAGAAAATGCTGGTGACCAGCATTTTCTCCTTTTCCTACTATGTTTCCTACCCCATCAAAAACAAATTCCATCATTTGAGCCACATTGAATTGTCGTCTACAAATAGTACGAATTTAGACTGGTTTAGAATGTTGTCGTTTTGTAAAGAGTTACACAATTCGACCGCCTACAACTGAAAGATGATTTTGTCATGTTTAAGACTTATTATATACCATTACAAATCATTTCCGTGCTAAATTTGTAAGTTTAAAAACTTTGGCCTGCATATTTACAGCCCCAACATTTTAAAGACAAGAGCACCACATGTGGGCGGCTGTAGACTGCTTTTAGTGAAAATCCCTAAGTAGATAAAGGGGCATAACAAAAATATTTTGATAATTACCTGCCTCTGTTGCATGGGTTCCCCTGTCAAAATTTAGCAACCAGTCCATGTTTATAGTAATTATCATCATTAATTACAGAGATATTATAAAATATCAAAGTTTTTGCATGACGTCGACGAAGACGACAAAGACGATACAGACGACGACCCCACGGCTACGACAGTACCTCGACATTTCCTTCCTAAACAGGCGAGCTTCGAATGAGCATGAATAAAAAGAAGATGAAATGAGATGAAAGTTCACCAGGGAGGAAGGGAGATACAGATACACAGAATTAAGAAAAATGACTCTGAAGAAGAAGAAGAAGAAGAAGAAGATGATGATGATGATGATGATGATAATGATCGTCGAGAGGAGAAAACGATAAAAACACTATGAGAGAGAGAGAGAGCCAGCCAGCCAGCCAGCCAGGCAGACAGACAGACAGAGACAAAGAGAGAGAGTATTCTAACCGACTCCTTTGCATACCAGGTCGATTCATCAAACTGTTTGCTTGAAGTTAAACCATAACAAGCCATTTGAATTGAAAACAACTTTAGTTGCCTTAGAACAAGACCAGACTACAGGCACGGTGCAAGTCGTGCAATCTGATCTTGAGTCCACACTGTACGCTTTAATAATGCGACATTATGTACAAAAGCATTCTTGAAACTGCACCAACTGGGGTCTTATTTCTAGAAAAGAGAAAAAAGATATGCCTTGGGTTTAACCTTTTTACCAAGTAATCCAATATTATAGCGACCATTGGGAGGAAGGCTTTGGAGAACATCGTGGAAAAAAGGAGAAAATGCTGATAACCAGCATTTTCTCCTTTTCCCACGATGTTTTCCCTCTTTTCAGAGGCTCATTCCATCGTTTGAACCTCATTTGTCGTATTGCGCTGGAAGGGTCAAATATAGGATTAGTTTATATTACTCTCATACTTACCGTAGTTGTAATACATGTACATATACATGTAAATTCGGTATGTAGCCAGCGTTATATAGCTGAGTGTTACAGTCTATGGTTACCGGCATTTTTTCCCTTTCCCACAATGTTTTCAACAGTTTTTTTTTTCTCAGAGTCGATAAAACTCGGATTTGCGTAGTAAAGAAATAACCCTTTCAGTATTAAGAACTACGAAGGACGGTGTAGATCAAGATCAGACCGCATCCCACTGTCTGATCTTTGAAATAGTAACACTTCTCGTAGATAGCTTAAAAGGTGTTCTGTCGACCAAGTTTACCATCATTATATCGATAAGGCAGGTATCTTCAGCAAACAGTTAAAACACCGAAGGGGAAGAAAAAAATCGACGATTTTAAGAAATGGCTAAATTTCCCAGTATATTTCCGTCCTGTCAAACTATTCCCGTTTCCTTTCTAACGCAGCGCCATTAGGACAATTTCATCATTTCTTTTGTTTCTAATTTCTATTCTGTTTTCGATTTTAAGTTTTACCCTTTGCCACACAATCCCGACTTTTTACGACCCTGGTAGAGAAGACTTTTGAAAACATTGTGGCAAAAGAAGAAAATGCTGGTAACCATCATTTTCTCCGCTTCCCACAATGTTTTTTTTTCCCTCTTCAAGATAAATTTCAGACTGAAAGGCATTTATTCTGTCGTCTGCGAATGCACTCAATTTGCATTGGTCAAAAATTTTGTCGTCTGGTAAAGAGTTAAAGAAGCCTAGTCTGTGCTGTAATGGGTAAACACAGTCAAACCAAACAATCCCGTGTTTTTTCGACCCTTAGGAAGAAAGCCTCCGAAAACATTGTATGAAAAAGAGAAAATGTTAGTAAGCAACATGTTCTATTTTCCCAAAATGTTTCTGTTCTCTCACTTCCAGGCCTCTGAAAATACATTCTATAAAAATGGAGAAAATATTAGTAACCAGCATTGTTGGTCTTTTCATCGAAATGGTTTCTGTCGTTTCATGTCAGCCACATTCAATGAATTATTCATGATGAACAAGATAAACAATTTGTAACCTTTTAGAAAGTTCAATCGCCTTTATTGTAATGGGTTGAACAATCTCTTTATCTAGACAAACTAAACATCAAAGCAAGTCACAAAAACGAGAATTGTTTACAGGAAAACAAAATGCATTTTTTTTTTCGAATTACATGTGTAAATACTCGTAGAAAAGCATGTTGGAAAAAGGCGCTTGCTCGTAGTAAGGAATTTCTGCCTTTCATATAGGATTTTGCAGACTTGTCTATTTCATGTTTTAGCAAAAAATTCGTTGTGGTTTGGCTATGGTGTAATATGGTTTGAACTCTTTCAGCTCAAAGTATAGAAACTAAACCACTTTAGACGGCTGAAAATAAAATCCATTGAGACTCAGAAAGACATTTATCCTACAGGCTTGATTAAACAAGCGGACGGTATAGATCCAAGATCAGACTGCACGTTCTGTGCAGTCTGATCTTGGATCTATACCCTCCGCAAAAGCCCCTGTTTTCGCACATCACGACAGAAGGGTTATGTATGTATATGTTAGGTTATATCATGATATATCAGCACTAATTATAGCTCGCTCGAGAACAAATTTCCAAAACCGTATTTTCATTTTGAACTCCATATATGGATATGATAGTCGATCTGGTTTTTTTTTTCTTTCTTTTATATATTCTGACATACTTTACAAAAATGGCCCAGTAGTGGACAATAGTAAACAATGGGATGTTAAAATGTATCTAAATTTAAATCATATCAATTTAAAGTATGGAAATTATTGTGACGATGACAACCTGTTATTGTACGATCGGTCCAAGTGTTAGTTGCTGACAGGAAAATGAATTTTAAAACCAGGTAAAAAGTAAACAAAAGATAGAGCGACCTGGCAACTTCTGACCTAGTTTTGAAATTCTTTTTCTTGCCAGTGACTATCACTTGGACTGACCATATAATAAACGATTGTCATCTTCACATTAATTTCCATACTTTAAAAAGATATGCTTTAAATTTAAATGCATTTTATTATTGACGCCTGGGACCTTGTCTGGGTCCAGGCGGTAACAATTTTTAAATCAATCCTTTTTTTTTTTCTATTAATTCATTATTTATTTATCAGAATTATTATTATTTAATTATTACTGTCATTTCTTTTTTTCAGTCGAAGACTTAGAATAAATTTACTCTGAAAAAATCTGTCGTAGTGGATTTACCACCGACACATCCTGGTCCAAATACTTCGTATAAATTCTCTGGGGAAATATTTCGAAATTCGAAACGGATACAGCCAAATGTGAAAAACAAAAAATGCCTGACAAGTTTTTTTTTTATATGAAAGTTAAATCTACTTTGTTTAACTGTTTACCAAACGACAAAATTCTAGACTGACCCAATTTGAAAATATTTCCACACGACAAATTAAAAATGACTCATCAGATTATTAAACATGTCTCTGGAAGGAATGAAAACATTGCGGGAAAAGAAGAAAATGCTGGTTACCAGCATTTTCTTCTTTTCCCACAATGTTTTCCTAAGGTTTTTCCCGGAGCCGTTAAAACACGTGACTATGTGGTAAAAGTTGAAAAATAGACGGGTAATTTGCGCGTCTTTCACTTGATTATCCGGAAAAAAAAAACTTTTTTTTTTGCAAAAGTACGGTGGCACAAAAGTGATATTATCGCAGGTGAATTTCCGTGTTTAACACTAAGCTAGACATTAGACTAATAGACACAATGAAACGCGTTTGATATGGATAAGTCTAAAATTTTATCAACTTGTAAAAGAGTTACGGAGATTCACACTCGTCACAACTCGGCGGATTCCGTACCTATATTTACTTGATTATCGGAGCACCCGAGGTTTGCTGAGTGCTACATCTACTTGATCAACGGATCACCCGAGGCAGGGATCGTATATAACATGTTATATACGATCCCTGCCCGAGGTTTGCCGAATGGGAGATTCAGTGAGGACTCTTGTTTGATGTGGCCCACATTTTTCAAGAACATTCTGGTCCATAAGGGTAGATGTTACAGGCTTGAAAACATAACGATAATTCTATAAAAAAAAATTCCTCTGGAGCATTTATCATTCAGTCCCAGTTTAGTTGTTGTGGTTCTCCAACCAGGAGCAGTTTAAACCTTTACCAGTTAGACCGGTCCAAATTGAAAGCATTTGCAGACGACAAAAAAAAAAAGCAAATATTATTCGAAAATTGATCTTTTGTTGGGGAGGAGGGGGGTGTGTGTAAGTGTAGAAAACTTTTATGGGAAAAGTAAAAATAAAAAAAAACTGGTTACAAGCATGTTCTACTTTCCCCACAATTTTTATATTTGTTCAAAAGGCTTTTTTCTCTGAGTCGTTAACAGTCGGGTCTATGTGCTACAGGTTTAAAAATATATTAATGAAAAAAAAAGTAAAACGGGGAAGTTATGAAAGTTTCTTAAAAAAACTATCCTCTATAAAAATACATTTTAGGTCTATATGCTTGAACAAATAACTAAAACTAAAATTCCCCAAGCTTTTATGCCTTTTGAAATATATAGATGCTCAGTTTGTCAAAATAAGGTCCTAACTGGCCCAGTTGTAAAGTGTAGGACTCGTGACCTGGAGGTCCCGGGTTCGAGCCTCACTGCATCCACTGTGTTGTTCGTGGTAGTGTCTTTGGGCAAGGCACTTCAGGGCCCTAGCCTAGTACATGTACTTGTGAAACCCAGGAAATACATGAATATGTGAGCTGTCGCCTTGATGTGACTGAAATAATGTTGAAAGCGGCGTAAAACACCATTCAATAGACCAACTAATCAGTTTGTCAATACTTGTCAACTGTTAAGTCTGACTCCCATGTAGAAATGAGCCTCGCTCTGGCAAAAGGGGGTAAAATGAATCTCCGTGATGCATTGTACCTAGCAATTCATCCCATAATTGTGAATCCCTAATATCCGTTTTGTCCAAGACTCGACTGAATCTGGAGGTGGAATGATCCTTTGATATGCAGAAAATTGACTTATAGCAAACAGTTTCGGTTCATGTCAGCCCGTGCAGACCGCCCAGGCTGACCTGAGTTGATACGTCTTGCAGATACATTGAACTCTTTTTTTCACAGAGCATAGCTCAAATGTTTAACTCTTTACCAAACGACAAAATTTTAGACTGGTCCAAATTAAAAGCACTTGCAGACGACAAAATAAACGTAACTCAAAAATTGAAATTTGTTTCCAGCAGGGTAGAAAACATTGTGGGAAAAGGAGAAAATGCTGGTTACCAGCATTTTCTCTTTTTCCCACAATGTTTTCAAAAAGCTTCTATCTCAGGATCGTAAAAACCAGGGATTGTTTGGTAAAGGGTTAAAACGCAACTTTCACAAATGTTTCTAGACGCATGTCGTGATAATCCTCAACTTGTAACTATTTTTAAGACTTTGTTTGATGCCTATGAGCGATGCTCTATGAAAACGGGGTTTAATAAATCTGCAAGAAGTATTGACCCAAATCAGCCTGCGCAGGATGACCTGGGCCAAAACGTTTTGCTACATTTCTATTCTCTGCATGTCCAAGGACCAATTTGCCTCATGATTTAGTCGGTTGTTATAGAAAATGGACTTTATGCATCCATGATCATGTGATGACTTGCTTGGTATAATGCATCACAGAGATGCATAAGCCCCCTATTGCCGGAGCATTGTTCGTATATAAAATGATAATATATTTTTCAATAGTGGAAAAGCAAAAGGACGTGAAATACGATGTCAAGTTCACTATCTACTTGTCAGTAAGAGTCGACGGCGAGCAATCCCTTTAACTTAAGTAAATTTGATATTGTCAGTTTTGTCCTAGGTTTTGACCTAGTAACCGCTTCATAAGAATACATCGTGTACAGTAAAGCTGCACAGTATTAGAGCAGGACACGAGTCACGTACATATTTGTGCATCCACTCCTTGTGTTATATAGGGGAGGGTGTTCATAAAATAGTTCCGGCTTTAAAACCAGACCGATAACTTCCGGTGCGGTTATAAATCGAGCAGGATATTTAAATAATAGGAAGAAAATCAAGGGAAAATGAAGGTAAAAGGATGATAGAATAACCGGCAAGCGAATGGACATATAGAGAAGAGAGCTTTGACGCTATTAAGACAATATCTTCATTTGTCTTAAACAAAGAGTACTTTATCTGTTAAAGTATCTTTTGTTGTATCTTTGAAACAAAAATAACGAAGACTCTGTTCCTCTGTGCAGTCTTTTCTCTTTCAATCTTTGGATTGCGAGAAATAAAAAAAAATGGGAATGGGTACCTGTAAATGAACAGGCTAACTTTTTTCAACCTTTTGATTGCTTGAAATGGGATAAAAAGGGGGGTTATATGGGTTTTTTTTTTCAGTCAATATACAAGACCCATGCTCTGGTAAAAGGGGGCTTAATACATCTCCGTGATGCATGATACCAAGCAAGTCATCATAATTGTAATCATGGATCCATAATATAAATTTAGTTTAACAGTCGGCTGGATCTGAGGGTAGAATGGTTCTTGGACATGCAGAAAATTGAAAAAAAGCAAAACGTTTCGGCCCGGGTTAGCCTGCGCGGACTGCGCAGGCTGACCTGGGTCGATACCTTTTGCAGATGCATTAAGCCCCCTTTTCACAGGGCATGGCTCACGTGTAAATGAAAAGGCCAACTTGTTTTGGTTTCAAGGATTTGATATTTGATGATTTCACTAGATATCGATCGGTACAGATCAAAAGACAGACTGCACATTCTTATACAGCCTGCAAAAACAACTCATCTTACCTGACCTTTGACAGTACTCTTTTAGTGTCAAATTTAATCCTATAAAGTCGACCTCTTTCGATTGATTGATTGATTGTATGGTGTTTAACGCCGTTTTCAACATTATTTCGGTTATATCGCGTCGGCCAGTGCACCTATCCATGCTTTCCTGGAGTCTCTTTTACCAGTATTCAGCACAATTATCCTTTCCAAGCCACTGGTTGCTTTCCCTCATTACCATCGTCGAAGCAATGGTCAGCGGTGGGAGAGGAATGAATCCTGTCGCAATGACTATCATCAATCCTCGGAAGGGGATTGGCCGAGCAAGGGATCGAACCCTCGACCCCCTGCTCTCGACCGGGGCTCGGTCCTCTTTTCGACGACTGTAAGTATAATCCACTGAAACTTACAAGATTTTTATTTCATAGGCTTGACTAAATAGGCGGACGGTATAGGTCCAAGATCCGACTGCGCAGAACGTGCTTTCTGATCTTGATCTTTCCCTTTCGCAAAAACCTATGTTTTGTCTAATGCGCTGAGAGGGTTGAAAAAAATGGTAGAACTTTGGATCGCTTATTACTATTTTACATTTTCAATATTATTTTTTCTATCAAAATCGAAAAAAAAAAACATATGAGCCATGTTCTGTGAAAAGGGGGCTTAACGCATCTGCAAAAAGTATTGACCCATGTCAGCCGTGTTCAAGGACAATTCTACCTCCAGATTTAGTCAATCGTTAGACGAAATGGATTTTATGAATCAATAATCATGTGAGGACTTGCTTGGTATCATGCATCATGGAGATGCATTAAGCCCCCTTTTCACAAAGCATGGTTCATATACAAAAGATATACTGATA
The DNA here is from genome assembly GCA_946811185.2 of Hippopus hippopus. Lineage (NCBI taxonomy): Eukaryota > Metazoa > Mollusca > Bivalvia > Cardiida > Cardiidae > Hippopus > Hippopus hippopus. The sequence goes on from OX328103.1 coordinate 54,302,030, forward strand.
TATCTATAGGGACAGTCTGATCTAAATACACTACACTCTGTTAGAAAAAGCAAGTGATGTCATGCCTACAGTTAAGGCGTAAAATTTGTGAAACAGGAAGGCCTAAAACCTAGACACGCACGTGCACTTCAGCACTTGAGAGGGGAAAATAAAGCAGACAACGGAAAATAAACCTTACCAAATACGTCAAAGGTGCGGGAGTTTAATGTCAACACTTCCGTTATCGCCCTGTATTGATTTAAAAAAGATATCAAATTTCGTAATCAGCCATTTATTTGTTCTTAATCTTTCGAATAAAAAAAAAAACACTTCCTTCTCTACGTAAGCAGCATTCTGAATAGTTTAATATTTATCATTTAGGAATATCCAAGTAAAACTACTGGATAACATATTTTTCCCTCTATTATTTCGAGCAAGAGTCTAGAAAATTTTGTGGCAAAAGAAGAAGCTGGTCGTTGTTAACAACTCCTGCTATGTTTTCAAAACACTTTTTAACATATTGGTAAAATTTCAGTGAGCAATGCTCTGTGAAAACGTGGTTTATCGCATCTTCAAAAAGTATCGACACATGTCAGCCTGCGCAGTCCGCGCAGGCTGACATGGGTCGAAACTTTTTGATATCGGTCAATTTTCTGCATATCAAAGGATCACGCTATCTCAAGATTCAGTCGGTTGTTAGACAAAATGGATTTTTTGGTACAATTCATTACGGAGATGCATTAAACCCCGTTTTGCCAGAACAAGACTCATTTACATTTTCGATATCATTAAATTATCACAGTTTATCTAACAAATTATCACGAGCGAGTCCTTTTATCTCGGTCTATAATTTTCCTGAAAATTTATCGGTGAATTTCAAAATGCAAATGTGATCCATCTAACCCAACTTCGAATGCAAGACTGCATGAAGGTCTTTGAAAGCAATGTGGGAATCGATTGATTGACTGATTGATTGATTGATTGATCGATCAATCGATCGATTGATTCATTGGCGTTCAACGAGGTTTTCAAAATCAGTTTAGTTATACCGTGGCGGCCAGTGCACATATGCATGCTTCCCTGGAATTTCATTCTTCCAGAACTTCGCACAGTATTCTTTCAAAGCTACTGGATACTTTCCCACATAACCATCGTTGAAATGGTGGTCGGCGGAGTTAGAGGAATGAATCATGTCGCAATGACTGTCATGAATCCCCGGAAAGAAATCCGCCTCAAGTCCTGTATGCTACCGACAGCGTTACCGGGCCTCGGCAGGGTGGAAATAGAAAAACTGTCGGTAACCATCCTTTTTTCCTTTACCACAATGTTTCTACCATTTCAAAGACAAATTTCATCATTTAAGCCAAGTTTAATAAGGCTTCTGCAAATGCTTTCACTATGATGAGTCCAGTAATCTATGGCCGAAGAGTTAAGCCTTCTTACCCTACTAAAAAGAATTTAAAAAAAAAAAACTGTCAAGCCCTAGTGAAAACCCGATTGCTGATATTTCAAATTCATTTTTGGAGAAAAAAAAATATCGCCTTATCGGACAGTGTAGATGCAAGATCAGACTGCACGTTTTGTGCAGTCTGATCTTAATCTACACTGTCCGCAAAAGGTCGGTGAGTCGCGCTTAGCAGCTTAAGGGCTAATACGAGTAGGTCTACTTTTTATTGGGCAAGTGCATTTGTCGACGGTAATCCGACTTGCACTTCCGGTCTATTAACGTAACAATGGCAATCGCTTGCTACATGTTATTTAAGGTAAATAATAAACATGTCTAACCTTTTCCCAAACGTCAGAATTTAACGATGTTAACTTTTAGACATCTGCAGACGACAAATTTGAAATGTGCGTTCTGTCTTAAGTTTTCTGACGAGGTGAAATACAATGTCTCCAAAATTTTTCTCCTTCAGGGTTGTTAAACCCTTTACCTCACAATGTCATGTTGTAAGGATCATGAAAACGAAAACCTTTGAAAAAAGTGTGGAAAAGGAGAAAATGCTGGTAACTAGCATTTTCTCCTTTTTCCACAACATTTTTTAACCTTTCATAGAAGTGTAATATGGTTGATCCCATCAGAAATTGTGTTACATGTACTTTCAAATTTCGAAAATTGTTAAGAATACGAGGGTTGTTCGATATGTAATGTGTATTGTACGATATCTCAAAAGCATTCGACTCAAATAGTGAAATGAACATTACATCCCTTCAAAGTATTCTCGGCGGTTTGAAATACATAATTTCAATTTCTGAATCCATTTCTGAAATGCGTCACGGTACGCTGATTTAGGTAGACCTCTGAGGCACTGACTGATGGCTGAGCCAAGGGCTTGTCGGGACTTGTAACGACGACCAGATAAGAACTTTTAAGTTTTGGAAAAAGGAAAAAGTCGCATGGGGCTAGATCTGGAGAGTATGGTGGGTGTGGCAAGACGGTAACCTTCTCCGACTTCAAAAAATTGCTTCACAAGCTCAGATGTATGTGATGGAGCATTATCATGAAGTAGACGGACATGCCTAAATCCTGACACAGGGCGTCGTTTAAGATAATATTTCTTGACCTGTTTTAGTATAACATCTCGGTAATACCGACCTGTAACACTTTTGCCCTTCGGCACCGGAATTTGTACGGCTATACCATCACATGAGAAGAATATGCAATAAAGAACCTTCTTTGTGCTTGTGCTTCTTTTGGCAACTACAGGCCTTCTACCGTGTTTAGTTAGCCATATTTTGTTTCCAATTTTTCTTACTGGTTCGAAATAGTGAACCCATGTTTTGTCACCGGTAACAATGTTTGCAAATTGTCTTTGATTGAATTTGGGAAACATTTTGAGCAATTGCTTAGCGGTTTGTACTCGTACCCGTTTTTGGTCATCTGTCAATATATGAGGTATCCATCTGGCAGAAATCTTTCGTACTTTCAAAATACGCTTCAAAATGAAATGCACCCGCGATAGCGATATGCCAACAGCGTTGGCAATATCACGAATCGTGTATCTGCCATCACTTTCAATTATTTCCCTGACTTTTGAGACATTTGCCTTGCCTGTTAAAGGCACAGGTCGGCCAGATTTTGCTGCACCTTTGACGGACTCTGTGCCAGTCAGAAATTTCTTTCTCCTACTACGAACTGTCTCATAAGATACCTTATCAGACCCATAAGCTTCCCCCAATTCAGTAAAAATCTGCATTACCGAATGACCGAGTTTTGTGCGAACTTTTATATAAGCTCTGATTTCTTCAATATTCTTAATCCGTTTCCCAACCATTTTTACAACAGTGGTCAACAACTAGCTCTATTGAAATGACTATATGTTTAAAACTATGTGGAGCTGAAGGCTCGTGTTTATATCGTTGGAAAGGTATTGAATAGAGCTATTCAAGCGTATTATCATCCACGAAATCGTGCAAAGCGTTATCGCGCTGTGGTACAATACACATTACATATCGAACAGCCCTCGTAAGTCTAAGACTATTCTTAAGAATGGTTGGTAAATACGGACACTGGATTGTTTGGTAAAAGGTAAAATTATAAGATAGCAGAGGGACACCGGGTTTTTCGTGGGAGTGCCCTTGGGCAAGACACTTCAGAGCCCTAGCCTAGTACTGGTAAATATCAGGAAACGTTATTATGTCAGCTGTCCCCGTGATATGACTGAAGTAATGTTGAAAAGGGCGTAAAACACCATTCAATTAATCAATCAAGCAAAGGGACACTAACGCCAGGCTAGATTACGAGTTTAGAGGCCATAATGCTCTCATCACGAGCCCTAAAGCAAAATTCTAGAAAAGCAATGTACGGCTTGTTAGGGCAAGAATGTCTGTCAAATTATCGATCTGTGTAGAATATGATCAGACTGTTTGATCTTTGCAGTCTGACTTTGATCTACACCGTCAAAAAAAAACTTGATCATGGTTTTATTATGCTACGAGGTTAATCTTTACAAAACGAAAAAATTTGAGCTGGTCCTAATTCAAGCATTTGCAGACGAAAACTTTTAAAATGTGGCTAAAATGATGGATTTGTGTTTGATAGGGTAGAGACCATTTTGGAAAAAAGGACCATATGCTGGTTACCAGCAATTGTTCATTTTTCCATGGTGTTTTCAAAGGTCCATTCCTTCAAGGTTGTTAAAATTCGGGATTGTGTGATAAAGCGTTAAAAACAACATTTCTCAATAAGGATATCGACAAAGTTAGTGCGCTCGACCCAAGTTAGATGTACTTGTTAACCCTTTGGCTGGTAAGCGTGACTCAACGGCCTCTTGCGGACAGTGCAGATCAAGATCAGACTGCACAGAACACTGTCCGATAAGAAGATATTTTTCCCCTTAAAAAAGTCCTTGAAAAGGCAAAATTTGGGTTTTTACTATCGGCTTGAAAGTTTCATGTCACTTATTTAGCAGGATAGGGCCTAAGGGTTATAATACACGATATATGATATATCGTGTACTGATTTAACTCTTTCCTCGCTTTATTGCATATAAGGAATTCTAAGCATATTGTGGGAACATCAAAATGTGCGCCGACAGAGCATTTTTTTTTTTCGTTTTTTACAACGTTTTCTTGTCTGTACATTTAAATTTCCTGTCTTAGAAATGAATCTCCTTTTGCTTCATCAACCATTTTCAAAAAATAAGAAATTTCCCAATATTCACTTGTATACAGGATAATGTGTTATAACTTCCCCACCGAATACGTAAATAAATTCTTAATTTTTTTGTGTTGTAAAAATGCCATGTTACTACAAATGAAAACGCTGTATAGTCATAGTTTGAATTACAGCGGCCGACGGTGTACATCTAAAATCAGAGTAAACGTTCTGTACGGTCTGATTTTAACCTACAATATCCCTACTTTTTTAAGTAATCTAGGCTACATGTATATCCCCCGTTGGTCTGATATCGCAAAGGAGGATTATATTCTTGTATAACCGTACATCCGTTTTGCACTTTGGGTTTTTTTATTTATGTTTCCATGGTTAAAAACCACAGGCATTTTTGACATTCTTCATACTCAAGTGTACTTCAATCATAACTTGTTTAAGCGGAAATTCCAGATATTATTTCCCTAAAAAAAATACAGTAAAAATCAGTGCTTAATCAATAACCATAGCATACAATAAAGGCCACCAAATTAGTTCAAATTACAGAAATCATTGTCAAGATCACCCAAAAAATCACCGCCAAACCTACTTGCTAAATCAGCTGATAGTTGATTGACTAGCTTGATAGTTTCATCTTCAGCTATTGATAGCTACATCGACAGGGGATTCAACCACGTGCAGCTGCTTACACCTCTGTTGATAATTAAAGCTAAAGCTGCTGATCGAACTTACAAGTACCACTCCTTATTGACAGGTGTATATTCCACTGCATATAGTTGCTGACAGGTATATGTACGGCGAATAGCTGCTGATAGGTACATACCACTGCCTATAGGTGCTGGTAGCACTACTTTAGTCTGCTGATAGGTACATGTACCACTGCTTATAGCTGCTGGTACCAATACTTATAGCTGCAGATAGATGTACGTGCCACTGCTTATAGCTGCTAAAAGATGCACATCATTGGCTATTGTTACGAGACAAGCGTAACGAGAAAGAAAACCAGCAACAAGCCTTTAACAATTAACATTATTTATTAATGAATAAAGACAAAATAGTACAACAAGAGTTAAGTTTGAATGAAATTTTGACAATTCTTAATCTTAGAACAAGAAATAGAATAAGTCCCTCAAAATTAAGAATCATGTTTAGGCTATAAAAAGTATGAAATTTCTGGTTCCTAAAACCTAAATTAACAATAGTTTTAACTTGCAAATAGATATGAGCAACCTGTTAAAGAAAAAGATAATTCCAACTTACAGATCTAAAATCTAATTTAAATCCAACAATTTTCACTAATTCCGTATCCTCAAAGCCACAAGTCTAAGTTCAAAACCCATATCACCAAGTAAGTCACTCCTATTTATATCAGCTTGGAAAATTCTAGATTAGTCTTTTCTAGAATGATAACAACAAGCTATTTATAGACATGGATTGGTAAACAACTTGTTTACTAACAATCCTGTTTCTAAAAATAACCACAATGAAAAACCAATGAATGTTCTTTATGTTTCTAGAATATTCTGTATACAGAGTGATAATGAAAACAGGTTAAAGGTATATCCTATTAAATAACACTATAGCTACTGATATGCACATGTACCTCTGCTTTAGTCTGCTGATAGGTACATGAACCACTGCTCATAACTGCTGCTACCAATATTTATAGCTGCAGATAGATGTGTGTACCACTGCTTATAGCTGCTGAAAGATGCATATACCACTGGCTATAGCTACTGATATGCACATGTACAAGCTGTTGGTATCACTGCTTTAAGCTATGCTGATAGGTACATGTACCACTGCTTATGGCTGCTGGTACCAATACTTATAGCTGCAGATAGATGTGTACATGTATGTGCCACTGGTTATAGCTGCTATTAGATGCATATACCACTGGTTACAGCTACTGGTATGTACATGTATCACTGCCTATTGCCGCTGATATCACTGTTTCAAGCTGCTGAAAGATACATGTACCACTGTTTATAGCCACCAATAGATGCATATACCAAGTTGTTTTTATCTTCTGATATTAACATGTACAGCAGATGGAAAATATGTGCATATCTAACTGATTTTAGCTTCAGACAGGCTATGTAGCAATACTTAAAAGCCCTGATATGTGTATTTACTACTGTTTGTATAGCTTCTTGACTGGTGTATGAATAGTCTCTTACAGCTTCACTGATAGTTGCTTGTACATCTACATCTGTAGATAGGTATATGTGGATGGATACATGTGCACCTGCTGATAGGTACACATGTATACACTTGCTGAAGCAGACCCATGAATAGCTGTATGGTGCTTATTGAAGTGATGCTAGGATTATTCAGGTATACTTGCAGCCATTAGCTGTGCGGGGGGTGGGGGGGTGGGCATCATTCAGTTGTTATTGTAGGGTTTTCATGAAACTGTAAATGTATACAGGTATGCATGATGTTGTAACACTCAACTGAAGGCTTCAAATTTAACTTCCAGATGTCTTTGCAAATATTATCTGTAAACATATAGACCTGTCAGTTATGGTTGAATCAGTCAAATGTATAAGTAACCAAATACTGCATTAGCAATTATCAAATGAACTGGCAAAAATCAGCTGTACCAGTCAGTATCTGAAATGCAAGCAGTTATCAACTCAGCTATACTAGCAAATTTTTGTTATATCAGCCAGAACCAGGAGTGAAAGTTCTTATCAGCCTTACTGTCAAATCTTAGCAGTATCAGGAGTGCAAGTAGTAATTAATATGTGCTGTCAAATTTTGGCTGTATCAGGCAGTTTCAGGAATGCAAGTAGTAACAACCCTGTGCTGTCAAATTTTAGCAGTATCAGGCAGTATCAGGAATGCGAGTAGTAACCATCTGTGCTATCAAATTTTAGCTGTATCAGGAATGCAAGTAGTAACTAACCTGTGCTATCAAACTTTAGCTGTATTAGGAATGCAAGTAGTAACTAACCTGTGCTATGAAATTTTAGCAGTATCAGTTAGTATCAGGGATGCAAGTACTAACTAATCTGTGCTATGAAATTTTAGCTGTGTCAGTTAGTATCAGGGATGCAAGTAGTAACTAATCTGTACTATGAAATTTTAGCTGTGTCAGGCATTATCAGGAATGCAAGTAGTTATCATCTATGCTAGCAAAAACCAGCCATCTATCCAGCTGTCCTCTTGGCATACAGCTGAGCCCTATTATCTGCTCTATCAAATGTATTAGTAATTATTCGGTTATATGAAGCTATCATGTTTATGGGCAGTAATCAGTTCACAATGCAGCTGTCAGTTTTTCTTGCATCTATCGGCTCCATGTGCAACTAAATCCTATACATGTATATGAGCCATGCTCTGGTGAAAGGGAACTTAATGCATATCCCTGATCCATGGTACCAAGCAAGCCATTAAATACTTATGGATCCATTACATCCACAATCAACTTAATCATGAGGTAGACTGGTCCCTCGAAATACAGAAAATTGACCAGTAGCTAAAAGTTTCAGCCCAGGTCAGCCTGCGCAGGCTGATCTGGGTTGATACTTTTAGCAGATGCATTAAGCCCCCTTTTTACAGAGTATGGCTCATATGTATCTATCTTTTGCATGTGTATTTATTAGATGTATATGCAATGATCAGTTGTTCTTGAATCTGTCAGCTGTATGTCATGCTATTGCCTATGTTGCAACTAGCACATGTATATGTATCTGTCTGTTGTATGTGTATTTATGCAATGTACATGCAATGATCAGTTGTGCTTGCAGCTATCAGTGGTATGTAAAACTATAATTTAAATTGAAACAAACAGCAGCACACGCATCTATCAGTTGTACACAGATCTATTACATGTGCATGTATATATAACAATCTGTTATTCTTGCACCCATCAGCTGTACATGAAGCTAAATTGCTCTCTTCACAATTAAGAGCTATACATGCATCTATAAATTGTACAGCATCAAAGGTATATAATACAATAAGAAAATGGTCTACCCATCAGCAGTCCATGTACATGTAGCTATTAGCTTAGCATGCAGCTAATAAGTGTGCATTATGATCACTATTAGGCATTCATAGGTACATAGAACTCGTATGAGCCATGCTCTGTGAATAGTGGGTTTGCATCTGCAAAAAGTATCGACCCAGGTCAACCTGCGCAGTCTGCAAACGCTGACTGGGCTCGAAACTTTCTATCATGTTTCAAAATTAAAGCCATTTTTGCATGCAAAAGAAAATTTTTAGTCTTTGTTAAGATTTTCTGGAAACAAATCTTGCAAAAACAAATCTGGTTTGAGGTCCCTTTAATTCTTTCCATACCATATACAACACCAGAAGCTTTTGTGGACAGTGTAGATCAGAGATCAGACTGCACATTCCGTGCAGTCTGATCTCTGATCTACACTGTCTACTCTTTCATTCTAGATTATGACTGAACTCTCTCTTGATCTTGCACTGAAACTGTATTTGTAGCCTTAGAGAAAATGCAATTTATATAGTCAGTAATGAAAGAGTTAAATCTGTAATCTAAGGTTAAGTATCACAGACTTTGTCCACTTCACAGCAGTCTGACTCATTGTAACCATAACACTATGCATTAGGAAGGCATATCATCTCATATGTACAGTTAACTTGTCACCAAACGACAAAAATTAAGCCATGTCCAAATTGAAAGCATTGGCAGACAACAATTTCAGTGTGGCTCAATTGCTGCAATTTTTCTTTGTTAGGCTAAAATACATTGTGGGAAAAGGGGGAAATACTGGTTACCAGCATTATCTCCTTTTCCCACGATGTTTTCAAAAGGCTTCTTCCTCAGAGTCGTTAAAACTCAGGATTGTGTGGTAAAGAGTTAACTCTTATCCTGCTAAATAACTGAAATGAAACTTTTAAACCTATAGTAAAAACCCAAATTTTGCTATTTTAAAGGTATTTATGTTAGGGAAAATAGGTCCATATCAGACAGTGAAGATCAAAGCTCTGACAGGGTTCCCTCTGGCTACTTTTTTTCTTGCGCCATCACTTTTGCCAAATGAGAAAAGTTTGCGCCAAATTGAAATAATTAGAGCCAGTTGGTGCCAATTTTAAACTGTGCAGTCAGATCTTGATCTACACTGTCTGCAAAAGATCAGCGAGTCACGCTTAGCCAGCCCAAGGGCTAATAGCTGCATTCTCAGTTCGGACTCAAGATGCAGATATTTTAATTTCAAGGCTCTGTTTGTCAGAATATCTGGGAATCATGTGGACAGTGTAGATCCAACATCAGACTGCACACTATGTGCAGACTGATCTTGATCTACACTGTCCGTTCAAGCAATTAAATCTAGGTTCTTGGGGAAAAGATTTAAAAGTGTTTACCAGATAACAAAACTTTAGACTTGTCCAAAATGAAAACATTTGCATATGCCACATTGAATGCAGTTGAAATGTTGGGGTTGTCTGTGAAAGGGTAGACAACACTGTTGTAACCAGCATTTTGTCTTTTTCCTTTTCCTCCCACTGTGTTTTAACCCTTTACCTGATATGCCAATTTTAGACTCTTCCAGTTCAACAGCAAATAAAGATATGATGTCAAAAATGTGGACAAATGGAGATACAGATATCTGATAGAGTAGAAAACATTGTGGGAAAAGGAGAAACTGCTCGTTACGAGCAGTTTCTCCTTTTCCCACAATGTTTTCAAAAGCTGTCTGTTCTTGATGCGTCAAAATGAGTATCTGTGGAGTAAAGGGTTAAAAGGGCCTTTTCCCTTATAAACTTTAGTCTTCTCCTTACTGAAGGCACTGGCTGCTGACAAATCAAATGTGGTCAATTCTTTACCACACAATCCTGAGTTTTATAGACCCTAAAAGAGAAGAATTTTGAAAACATTGCTGGATAAGGAGAAAAGCTGGTAACCAGCATTTTCTTTGTTTCCAGCAATGTTTTCCACCCTATCAGCGACAGAAATCATCATTTGAACTGCATGTAATTTATCGTCCGTAAATGCTTTGAATTTGCTCCAGCTCAAATTTTGTCATTTGGTAAACAGTTAAAATGATATGTCGTTTTATATAGAAGGGTTGAAAACTTTGCAGGGAGAAGAGAAAATGCTGGCAGGCAGCATTTTCTCCTTTTCCTGCAGTGCTTTCAAAATCTTTCTTCCTCAGGGTGGTTAAAAAGCGGGATTGTGTGGTAAGGAGTTAAACAAATGAAACCAACATCATCTGTCAGTAAAGAAAAAATGCAGATAGTGCAGTTCCAAAGCTGTTTTTGTCGGTATTAGCAGACAGTGTAGATCAAGTTAAGAAGCACATTTTGTACAGTCTGATTTTAAGCAGCACTGACTGCAATTAACTCCGAGTTCAATACCACAAGGGTTAAAATCTCTCAAGTTAGGCTTTCCATTTTCCCACAATGTTTTCTGTTTAATTCTAGAGAAATTCATTCCTTGTCCTCTCAGCATCTTCTTACTGTTAATTGTTCCAGTTTTTGGTTAGTCTTGACAGAGCCTGTATAGTATTAGGCTAACCCTTTATGACTCAATCCTGAGTTTTAACAACTCTGAGAAAGACAGCATTAGACATTATTTTGGGAAAAGGAGAAAATATTGGTAGCCAAAGTTTTCTCATTTTCCCATTTTTTTTTTTTTATCTTTTCAAATATACTCCATCATTTGAGCAACATTTGCCTTGTCCCCTGCAATTGCTTTCATTCTGGACAAGTCTAAAATCTTGTTATTTGGTACCGAACTAAACCTTTTTCTTTACAAAATGATTAACATTTTATCACATGGTTCCGAGTTGTAACGACCCAAACTGAGAAAGCTGTTGAAAAGCTTGTTGGAAAAGGAGAAAATGCTGGTAACCGGCATTTTCTCTTTTTCCCACAATCTTTTCTACCTGTGACATACAAATCCTATAATCTAGTTTAACTAGATGCATCTACAAATGCTTTTAAAGTCTGCAAGTTGACATTTTTTTCTTCCAGTAAAGAGTTAACAAGTTATAGAAATTAAACCCAGTCTTACTCTCTGTTTACTACAGTAAGACCTACTCCCTCTTGTACTTTGGGGGTCGAACTTCTTCCTTCTGTCATCCAAAGTTCTGATAGCTTTAGATGTGGCTTACCGGTACTTATGTTTGAAAGGTAGTAAACATTACTGGAAAAGAAGTAAATGGCAATTACCAATATTTTCTCCTTTTCTCACAATGTTTTTAAAGGTTTGTTCCTCAGGTTGCAGAAAATATCAGGTTTCCTCATCTGAACATCACTGAACAAAAGGGATCCTGACAATCTTAAACAGACAGACCCCTGTAAGAAGACTGAAGTTCAGACAGGTTTTGTTTTTTCTTTTCACATAAAGTAAACAAAAACATATGATAAATTGAACAAAAAATCCAGGTAATATTCAACTTTTAATTATTTTTTTTTTGGTAACTTTTTTTTACATCTTATTTTCTAATTTTTTATTAAAACATTCTTTTTCAAACTTTTTGAATTGTTGATAAAAAGAAAATATAAAGACAAATGTTTGGACTATCATATATACAAAGATATTCTTTTAACTAACCTAAAAAGAATGACTAAATCTGTGCTGGCTTTGAACTTCTCAAGTCTTACCATATTGTAGAGAAATACAATATCTGAATATTGAGATGCAAATACAACTTGTAAGTTGTATGCTTTGCTAAATAAATCAAGCTCATTGGCTGTATTCGCAAACCATTCTAAACTGCATTCTTAGTCTAATTCTAGGTTTAGCCAATCAGAAATTGTGTTACTCTGAAATTTAGAGAATTCTTCAGAATTAGACAAAAAATGCAATTTTTAAACAAAAGTCATTAATTTCTTTATCATGACATGTTTATTACTTTCACTTGAGTAGCCTTGACAGAATGACAGTTGTATGGCCAAAGATACCCTAAACAAGTATTAAGAGAGGGTGTTCTGCTTAAGCTTGATCTTTAGCTCAAGGGGTTTTTTTTGTACGAAAAGTTGAGAATAGAAGAAAATTCACAAAAAAGTACATCTTTAAAATATGGAGTCAAACTACACTTTGTAAAAAAATATACTTCACAAATTGATGATCTATACATGTATACAATGTCTTGTACACTGTTGAGCAATTCATACTTTTACCTCTTATTCCTTAAAACTGTACAATTGTATCTTTCTAATACTGGCACTAATGACATCAAATCATTCATAGTCTTATATGAGAATTCAAAAAGCACTTTGAAAAAGCAAACTTTGCCCTACAGCAGGTACCAGTTTGTTTTTTCTAAATGCAAGTTGATTGTTTTGTTATGAAGAAATAAAATTATATAACAGATTCCTTTCCATGCAATGTTCTGATGATTTTAATGATTTTGAAAAAACTGAAAAACCCATTATTAAACAAAAATGACCATTTGGTACATGCTGAAGAATGATTAGGAATACATTGTGAGAAAAGAAGCAGTTCCTTGTAACCACCAAAGCGCTTCTTTACCCACAATGTTTCACATTTCCTTTGCATCAAATATTTCCTCTTTCTGTATTAATTTGATGCAGGTGACAGTTTTACAAAATAATGTAGGAAAAAAGGGCAATTGCTTGTTGCAACCAGTTACTCCTTTTCCCACAATTTCTACCATACTTTTGAAAAACACTGTTTTCCTCTCCTTTAAACACTCTTCCTTTGTGTAATCTGTTGAATTTTAGTTTGTTCTCAAATAGGCCTGCATAGTATAGTAAAGGTTTATGAGTAAATGAATCTTTTAATGTTGTAAGTCAAAAGTCTTCAGTGTCTGAGTTAACTAAACATAGATCCATGATTACAAAGACCAGATTGATAAAAGTCATTTGTATTGTCACACTCTCTGCTTTATCTCCTCTCTACTCTCCATATTCTCTTTGGCCTGGGATTCGCAGCTCGGGAAAGCTGTTCTACAGTAGGTAGAAGCTTGCCATGACCTTTTACATGTTCATGATAAGGCTTCTTCCTCATTCTTCATCCCAAGTATTGACAAGATCATAGCTGAAATAAGCACCCTTTGATTTAAGTTTCTTGACAATGTCCTGATAGTTTCTCCAATACGCTATGAAAAGAGGGCTCTCTCCCTTGAAAGTCACACAATCAATATCAATATCTTGGTGTGTAAGCAAAGCTTTCACAGTTTCCATATCCCTTCTTTCCACTGCATAATGCAAGATAGTTCTTCCACTCTTTGCATCTCCAATATTAACATCTGCTCCACTAGCAAAAAGATAACCCATAATGTTATAAAGTTTTCTCTCTGCTGCAATGTGCAAACAAGTGAGTCCCTCAGAGTTTCTAACAGTAAGCAATTTATGTAGTTTTGTTTTGTCAGCTTTTGCTGATTCCACAATGCTTTCAACAATGTCTCTATTTCCAAGTCTGCAAGCAATGTGTAGGGCTGTGTTTCCTTGCTGATCTCTCATGAAGACATCTGCACCACGCAGAACCAATTTTTCAACAACTCCAGGGAGAGATGTGAGGACAGCAAGGTGTAGTGGTGTCTGAAACAGTTTGTTTTGTAGATTTAACAGTTTAAACTCCCAACACAGTTCAGTGAGAGCAAACACTAAAGAAATCTGTTCACTGATAATAGCGTTGTGAAGTAAAGAGTCTCCATCACTGTCCATTTCGGACAATTCCTCTTCAAGACTGAATTCATAACTTTCTTCAACAGATAGTACCCGAAATGATTCAATACCTTCATCTACCTGATCACTCGCAATATCTAAACCTGATAGTTTTGAAGTAATGTCTGTAACCGCCTCATTTTTACAGTCATTCTTACACTGGTTTGATTCCTTTTCTGGCACTGGCTCTAGGCTGGGTGTTGACTGTAAAGAACCAGTTAAACTTGTCTGGCTCGTTAGACTGCCGTAACCTAAAGACTCGCATTTAATGCTTTTCTGCTCGGTTTTCGCGTCCAGGCCCGAATTTAGTGGCGCGAGACTCCTGTTGAGATAGCTCTCCTTATTAGAATGACAGGTTTGTGAAATAATGGAAGCAAGTTCCGAATTATCTAAAGGTTTAAAGAGAACTTCTCCATCAGTCTGAAGGTCATCATCTGCACCTAGATTTGAAGCCATCTTGATTTCCCAGATAAAATTAAAAAACCTTGCAGACTTACTGTATCAATTTGTTAAGTTGTTTGTGATTGTCAAATTATTCTTGGCTTTGTTTATAAGCGTTCGTTAGTAGCTGCAAAACTGAGTAAAATCTGTTTTACCGCTAAGCTTTATATTTTATATGTTCCGAAAATTCCAGAAATATTCACACTGGCGAACTTTTCCCAGCTGAAAGTCTTTGTACACTGCTGACGCATGCGCTGTAATACAAAGGCGTAAACTACGTGGTGATTACCGCTGGAGTTTACGATGGGAAAACCCCGGTTTTTCATATTAGGCCAAAAAAAAGAAAATATGTGTTTTTTTTTTAACATTTCATTTCATAATTAATGAACAATTCTCTGCATCACACAATATTTGTCATTCATTCAGTGGCTGAGTTCTATCGTATGGGTAATGTATTTTAAAAGAAACGGGATTAAGGATTCTTCGCCGTTGAGCGGGTTAGTTGTCGGCATTAACTCTTAACCTGTCGACGAAATTTTAAACTTGCCCAATTAAACTTAAAAGCGTTTGCTGGCGACAAATTAAAGTGCTACTCAAACACTGAAATATCGTCTTCAAAATGGTAGAAAACATTGTGGGAAAAGGAGAAATCCTGGTACCAGCATTTTCTCTTTTTCCCACAATGTTTTCAAAAGACTTCTTCCTTGAGGCCGTTAAAACTTGGGCTTGTTTGGTTATGACTAATCAGCTTTCAAGAGCAAAGACCAGTTCATAAAGCAATCAGTCACACTGAATAGATCTACACAATATATGAATAAACAATGGTCAAGTAATGTGACCTGCGTGACATAATGCTTTGTACGAAGAGAAGTTGGCCTTTTGGGTGTCAACAGAATTTTTGAAGGGCATTAGATCAAGATCAGTCTGCACCTGTAGAACGTGCATTAGATCAAGATCAGTCTGCACCTGTAGAACGTGCAAGTCTGATCTTGGATCTGCACTGTCAAATAATTTATGAGATATTTTTACTTGAAACAGCCTTGAAATGTCAATGGAACTATTTTTGATTGCCGATTATGTCCATTCAAAGGCCAGCACGACCAAAAGTTTAACCATTTACCAGACGGCAAAAATTTAGACTTGGCCAAATTTAAAGGATTTTCAGACGACGATTCAATGTTGTTAAAAGGGTGGAAGGATGAATAGAAATCATAGTGGGAAAGGTAGCATTTTTTCCCCTTTCTACTATGTATTCATCGGGTATCTTCATCAAGGTCGATAAAACACAGAGACTGTTTAGTAAAGGATTAAAGTTCAACGTTTTTCCGCAGGAACTTGTAAAATCATGCAAGAAACGTCTTCCGAGCAATTGGTGAATAAATGGGAAAATTGCTCATGTGAGTAGTTTTACCCAACCAAACCCATAAGATAGTCTAAAATAGTAATTTTCTTGATCACCCCAATTTTTCCGGATGTTTCCACCGTTGCTCAATGCCCCATGGGATCCTAACACTGACCCATATTTCATCAGCCCCTATTATGGCGGAATTTTACTTTCACTTTCGAAATTACAAGATTTTATTTAAAAAGGTAAAAAAATTGGAACATTTCCAACAACCTTTCTGCCTGTTAACCATTGGGTCTATTTACACGCAGATTCCACCCGATGAAAAAAAGTAGTGCGAGTAGATCTAAATTATTCCATCAACAAATTGATTTCAAACGACTGATTAGACGAAAGTAAGAGTTATCCCTATCCCAAACAATCCACGCTGTTTTGACGACTCTGAGAAAGAAGGTTTTTAACTCTTATTTTACTAAACAAGTTAAATAAAACTTTCAAGCTGATGGTAAAAACCCGTATAATTTCATTCGAAACTTATGTTTTGAAGAAAAGTATCTGCCTATCGGACAGTGTAGATCAAAGATCAGACTGCACGTTCTGTGCAGTCTGATCTTGATCTACACCGTCCGCAAAGGGTCCTTGATTCACGCTTAGCAGCCTAAGGGTTAAAAACATTGTGGTAATATGGGAAAATGCTGGTCCAGCAGTTTCTCTTTTCCAACTAAGTTTGTTTCCCTTTTAAAAACGAATGGATTACATTATTTGAGCTACGTTTAATTTGTCATCTGCATTTTTTTTTAATTTTGGGTAAATCTAACATTTTGTCGTTTGGTTTAACCCTCGGGTGCCTGGGAATTTCCTGGTTGAGTGATAAATTGTACAATGCTCTGGAAAAAAGGGGATAAAATGCATCTCCATTACGCATTATATCAAGCAAGCTATCACATAATTATGGATCCATAAAATCTATGTTGTTGAACAACGGACTGAATTAGGGGGTAGGATAGTCCTCGCACATGCAGGAAATTGGAAATAGGAAACAGTTTGAATTCATGTCAGCCTGCGCAGACTGACAGGGGTCGAAACTTTTTCACAGAGCATGGACATGCAAACAAGTTTGTAACTTTTTATAAGAGGAGAAAATTATAGAATTCTCCATATTGAAAAAATCCGACAACGAATCAGACTCATGACCACAATTTACGTGAGTCATGCTCTGGTAAAAGGGGGCTTAATGTATCTCCTTGATGCATTGTACCAAGCAAGGCATCACATTATTAGGGACCCATAAAATCCAGTTTGTCTAACAACCGATCGATCATGAGGTAAACTGGTCCTTTGACAAGCTGAAAATTGACCGATAGCAAAAGGTTTCGGCTCAGGTCAGCCTGCGCGGACTGCGCAGGCTGACCTGAGCCGATACTTTTTGCAGATACACTTAGCCCCCTTTTCACATAGCGTGGCTCGTGTATAGAACTTTGTCTATGAAAAGATACAAATGTATTACCAAACTCGAGAACGAAACTCCCAAGCTTTTGAAAAAATACGTTGAGAAACAAAACACATAGAAATATGCATGTGATTTTTTTTCAGCAATTTCCCGTATTACGCCCCTATTTTCCATATCCTGCAAAAACATGACAGACCCACAAAACAAAACTAAATCTTTTTTTTCTGTCCCGATAGAAAAAAAAGAGCCAGTTTTTTTTCCCTAGTTCACCTATTACAAAAACCGTCAATTCGTACATGTATTTAGATTGGTGTGCATCGACAGGTAAACTTTTTATTTTTCACTGTGACCGTGAAATATGATATGAAAACCGAACTTTTGTTTATTTCCCTTTTCTGCACAAAGAATTTTCTTTTTTTTTTCTGTTTGACTCACATTCCAAAAAAAGCTGAAGGTCGCATTTTTTTTTTGGGGGGGGGGTGTTAAACTCACCAAATAACCCTTTATCTTTACCAATAGAATAACATAAACCTTTAGAAACCTTTAGGCAGCTAAGGGCGACTCACTGACCTTTTGCGGGCAGTGTAGATCAAGATCAGACTGCACAAAACGTGCAGTCTGATCTTCAATCTACACTGTCCTATAAGGAGATATTTTCTCTCCCAAAAATACCGTTGAAATAGCAAAACTTTCGGTTTTTACCATCGACTTGAAAGTTTCATTTCACTTATTTAGCAGGATAAGTGTTAAATGCAGAGGAACGATAACTGTAGGTATTTGTGCCATTATTTTGTCTGGTTGCATATTTTTTTTTTGGAGGGGGGGGGGTCCTCATTGGTGAAGTGTAGGGCTCGTTTTCTGAAGGTCCGGGCTTCGAGCCTCAGTAGAGGCACTGGGCGATTAATGGGAGTGTCATTGGGCAGGACACTTTGAACAGAGACCTAGCCGACTACTGGTGAAATCAAGAATATACGTGACTGTGAGCTATGGTCGTAATATGACTATAATAATGTTGATAGCAGTGTAAATCACCATTCAATCTATTAATCAATGCATCATGTTTTTAACATGGGTAGGGAGGCGCACCGGATGACCTCAGCGGTCGATACGCCACAGAACACTACCAGTCACTCAATGAACCACTCGTCACAACTGGGCCGATTCCGTACCTACATCGAACTTGATCACCGGATCACCCGAATGTCATTGAACACGGGAAGATAATTATGTGTTTTTTTCTCTCTTTTTTTTTTTAATAGAATGATACCTCTTTCCCTTTTTAAAAAGAAACGTTTTCCATCACCTTAATTGGAAATCGAATCGTTTCAGGAAATAAAAGGATCCTCTCCGTTTTCGAGTCATTCAAAACTTGCGGTAAAATTACGGTTTAACGCTTTAGGTATCACACAATCCCGAGTTTTTACGACTCTGAAGAAAAAAGCTTTTTGAAAACATTGTGGGAAAAGGAGAAAATGCTGGTAACCAGCATTTTCTCCTTTTCCCACAATGTTTTCTTCTATCCTTTCTCAGCCAAAAAGTATAATTCCAGTCAAATCTATATTGTCTTCTATAAGTTCTTTCAACTCGGGTTACTTCAAAGTTTTGTCATTTGCTAAAGAGTAACTTCGCTGGACGAAAAGAGTTTCTATTTAAAGACAACAAATTAAATGTGGCTCTAATCTGTCGTTTGACATGATAGAAAACCTGATAAAAAAAGGCTTTTGAAAACATTGTGTGACACCACAGTGTTTTCAAAAAGCCCTGTTACTTTGCCCGATGAAAGCTTAGGATCTTTTGGTAATGGAACATTGATTGATTATTGATTGACGTTTAACGCCGTTTTAAACATTATTTCAGTTATATCGCAGTTGTCAGTGCACCTATCCATGCTTTCCTTGAGTTTCTTTTACCAGTATTGCGCACAATATTCTTTCCAAGCTACTGGCTGCTTTCCCACATAGCCATCGTCGAAACAATAGTTATCTGTGAGAGAGGAATGAATCCTGTCGCAATGACTATCATCAATCCTCGGAAAGAAATTGCCGGGGATCGAACCAGCGACCCCCCGTCCTCAAGTCCTGTACGATACCGACCGAGCTACTGGCTGGAAATGGAATAAAGGCACCACATAAAAGAACTACATTTTAACTAGTTACCATACGTAAAAATTTTAGATTTGTTCGAAATGCAAGCATGTACAGATCACAAATTCAATGTGATTTAAATGATTTGATTAGTCTTTGAGAGGATAGAAAACATTGTGGTAAAAGGTGAAAATGTTGGTTATTAACATGTTCTCCTTTTCTCACGATATTTTCAGTATCCTTTTTTTTTTTCTACGGCCCGTTACAAGTCGGGATGGTCTGTTAAAGAGTTAATCTGCCAAAAAAATAAATTGAAAGTTGCAAGCCAATAGTATACAGCCAAATATTGCGATTTCATGGTTCTTTCTCGGAGTTAAATCAAGTGTATCCTATCAATGTAGATATAAGATCAGACTGCATCTTTTGTGCAGTCTAACCATAATCTAACTTGTCTGCAAAAGCGCAATGAAGGGCGCATGGCAGCTGAAGGGTTGATACGAAACGAACGGACTGAGAACAGCTTCCTTCCGGTTTGGATAGGATTTCACCAGGCTCTATTTTTAGAATCTAGAGCTGTGCGGTAATTTCCACTATAGGATAACGTTTTTCTGGAAAGGCTGGAAAATCTAATTCATCACTTGTAATGTTACCCCTCTGAAACAATTTTCATGAAATTAGATGTTGTTAATTATGATTATGTATGCTGTTAATATATAAATAGAATATGTTTGAACTAAACTAAGATTTGAATAGTAGTAAAATATGGACTTGCAAAATGCGGATACTTATAAAATACGAACTATTGTAAAATATGGATCTGAAAAATAAAAAACGGAGAATTATCACGGTGTACACGTGAAACAATTATGGCGAAGGAGAAATTGTTTGTAATAAGCTATTTCTCCCACTGCGGCGAAGTTTTTCAATGTCTTACGTAAGGCAAGAACAGTCGTCTACATCTGCCCATAGAAATGATGATAGTGATTGTGACAAGTTTCATACCTCACTCTCCGTTTCTCATTATTTCGAAGATAATCACGAGAGGAAATAGCCAGTGGTTTGCGAAGAATATTATGGGAGAAGCCTACTTGATGATAACACTCACAAAAATATTAATTACACTGTGTTGCCAACAATCAGGAACAAGTAGCATTTTTAAAGTTTTCACTATGAGCCTATTGTGACTTGTGACGCGGGGCCAGTTTTACCCCAGGGCCATAATTTGAACAATCCTAGTAGAGGTACATTTGTACGAAATAGTGGTAATAAAAATTCTTCGCAAAAGTATGGATAGATGCACTTGCTGCCGCGACATGAATGAAATAATGTGGAAAAAGACGTTAAACACCACAAAAAACAAACAAATTAAACATTGAAGCAATAAACATGTTATCCTGCGGACTGTGTAGATTAAGATCAGTTACCAGTCTACTAGCAGTCTGATTTTCGGTCTACACTCTCCACTACTTAGTAATATTATTCTGATCAAAACAAACTTAAACTTAGATGCGCTCTGGCAAAATGGGGTTTAATGTGTCTCCGTAAAGCATTAATCTAAGCAAATCATTACATTTTTATAGACCTATAAATTACATTTTGTCTATCAACTGGCTGAATCCTGATGTAGAATTGTCTTTTTACATGCAGGAAATATTAAAAAAAAAACAACAACAAACAAACAAAATCGATTCAGTTCAGCCTGCGTAGGCTGACCTCGGTCGATACTTTTTTGCAGATGCATTAAATCCTCTTTTCAAAGAGAATGGTACAAATAATTTGGCTCTTTTACGAACTAAAATAGTCCAATTCATCATTTCAGTCCCTTAGGGATAAAGGAACAAGAGAATTAGCCACAAAATATCCTTGTAAACGAATTTTTAGGTAATAGTATAAACTTCATTACTATACCTGGGTTTTTGTATTTTCACCAGAAATTCACCAACCATTCTTCGGATTTTCAATTTTTGAGGCACATTGTCTTGTCTTCTGAAAATGCTTTCGATTTGGACAAGTCTAAAACTTTGTCGTTTGGTAAAGAAAACAATAAAAGAGGATGACTTTTCGTCTCTCAATGGCAGAGAATGGGAAGAAGTAGTCCGTTCTATGACCTGTAACAAGGGAGGTAACTGCCTGATAAGTATTCTCTACCTATACGAGTTCTCTCCCTTAATTCTTTTTTCGGACGAGAACTGAAAGGTTAACATTTCTTCGAAATAGTGGAGGAGATTGTAGAAAGAGGAAGACAGCCGATTAACAGCATTTTCTCCTTTTTCCAACGATGTGTTTTTCAAAAGTTCCTTTTTTTTCAGGGTCGCTAAAACACGATATTGTTTGGTTAACGGTTCATTCTCTTTATTACAGCCGATGTAATGCAGGCATCAGACAACAAAACTAGATTTGATTCGATTGATTTTATGGTGTTTAACGCCGTTTTCAACATTTTCCAATTATATCGCGGCGGCCAGTGCAGCTATCCATGCTTTCCTAGAGTTTCTTTTACCAGTATTCCGCACAATAGTATTTCCAAGCCAACGGATGCTTTCCCACATGACCATCGTTGAAACGATGGTCAGCGGTGAGAGAGGAAATCCTGTTGCAATGGCTATCATCAATCCTCGGAAAGAAAGTGGCCGAGCCGGGGATCCAACCAGCGACCCCCTGATCTGAAGTCCTGTGCGCTACAGATTGAGCTACCGGGGCTCGGCATTGGATTTGATAGGGGTAGTGATAAAACACAATATCAGTGGACTCTGTTTCAGTTCCCGGCTGGGAGAAGATCTGTCTGCAACACTGTGTAGGCCTACCTACTGAACTAAAAGTGGGAAACGGAGATAGCCTCACATGTATTTGTGCTTTACACAAGGCCTGTAAAGAAACAAGGAGTTCATTTTGAAGGCACATTTGAGACTTATATCCAAACCATTAGTTATCATGAAAAAGTATTAAATATGTAGACTGATGTACATACTTCCAAGGCCTTATTGACATGCACACTTTACTCACACAAGTAAAAATACTTACATAAGTAAATTTACCTATAGTGTCATATGAATGTGCCTACTTACACAAATAAAAATACATGTGCTCCTGGTGTTAACTGAGGTAAGTAAAAGTATATTTGCAACACATGTGGAGGTCATTGAAAAGTATATGTACAAAAGTTTACAAGTAATTTTACTACATAAGCAAGGTTTGTCATATGAGTAGACCTCAGCTTTTACAGATGTAAGTAAACTAATGTTTCTTTACTACACATACTTGAAAGCCCTATGAATCCATAAATAATACAGGGTGTCCGGAAAGTAAGGTAACACTCTTGTACATTCATAATTTGGCTTTAAAGATAAGATAAAGAGATAAAAATGTATCTACATGTACATAAAATACGTGAGTTTTTTTGTGTGATAATTAATTCAATTTTCATTACATTTTGCTCTTTTATACAGACTTCAAATCAAAAGTGACAGACTTTTTATACCATATGTTCAGTGATAGGGTAATATGGAGACACTATCCAGATGTAAAAGACTGCTGAATATCATGGCCTAGACACAGTCCCAACCTGAACCTGCATGACTTATTCAAGTATTTTGAAGGCAAAGGTCTACAATCCCAACCCAGACAGCACAGACATATTGTTGAAGAACACTTAAAGTGCAATAAATAATATTGATATTGGAATGCTAAAGTAAATGACAATTTCATAGTGCATGTTCAGCAAAGAGAGTAATACCGCCTTCACACTTACGGATTTTTCTTACGAGTCCTTTGTTACGGAAGACCACTCCTTCATGCATGGCTTCGTCCTGATTTAAATACAATACCTAACAACTGCGTTAGGGAGATATCTCTTTAGCTCAGTGGTTATGGTATTGGTCTTTTAAACCTCGAAAAAGGATAATTGCCCGTCATGGGTTCGAATCCCACCAAAGGCGGTTTGTATTTCAGCTATGCATTTGTTGCGGACTTTCAGGTTCGTAAGACCTTACAGATTGCCAGTTCGTAGTCAATCACAAGCATCCGTACATAACTCGTTCGCATCCGTTAATAACTTGTCACAACTCGCAGACACTCGTGAGGATCCGTGAAAGTAGAGACAAAATTTTTGACATGTCAAAAATTTTCTTATGAGTGTCCACAGATAAAATTTTCCATAATTAACCCGTAAATAACTTGTAACAATCCGCAAGTATCATAAACCTGTTGTAACCCTCCGTAAACTACTCACAAGAATCCGTAAGTGTCTCGTAAACAATTTGTTTTACGATTTGTTACAGTTAGTTTACGATTCTTTTATGGAATATTACAAGTGCTTATGTGACGTTACCGATTTTAATTGCGTTAAGTTACGATTGCTTTACAGATTGATAAGACTTAATTACAAGCAATTTATGGATATGTACGAGTACTTTACGAATACATATGTATACTTTACTATTTAGAAATGGTATAAAAGCGTGCAAAATTGAACAGTTCCTTTCAGTTGTTATCAAGACGTCACAGAGGCCTGATCTCTCCAAACAGGTCAGCATAAACTCTGAGAAAGTTTTCTTGTAGCCAGCGGAGTCTTCTCGTCGGTTCAGCTCATGCACGAGATGGTCATATTGCCCAAAGAGGGTCCTGCGTGTCAGCCAGGTCCTGTACCAAAATCTTCTGTGTGCTGAACGTCTCTTCTGCCTAGGAATATCTACTTGCTGCTGGGCATCTTCCCGTTCTGCTAGTTGAAAGAGCAATTGTAGAAAGTATTGATATAATTGCAATCTGTTTTTCTCGTATGCCATGTCTCGCTGGATGTCAGCTGTTGAATGATGATACACAGAGAATTGCATGCTTTTTGCACAAAAAAAAAAACAGGACTTGTAAATACTCCTAACTTACTCGCAACTATTCGTAACAACACGTTAACATGTCGTAATTTACGCATAAATGACTAGAATAATCGTAACCATCCGTAATATACTCGTAACAATCCGTAAACAGCTCTTAAAATGTCGTAACATGCTCGTATTTGTCCGTAATAACTCAAACAAATCGTAAGATATTTGCCGTAAATACATCGTAACAACCCCTAATAAATCGTAAATGGACATTAATTACTCGTACACTGCTCGTAAAAGAAACCAGATCGTAATAATCTGTGTACTTTTACGGATATGTGACATCCGTAAGGTCTTGTAAGAAAAATCCGTAAGTGTGAAGGGGGCCTAAAAGGCCACCAGATTGAAAGCATCATTCACTACTAAAATGACGCCAATGCCAAAAAGTACTTCTGATTTGAAATCTGTATGAAAGTGCGTAATGTTATGAAAATTATTGAAATGACCGCACAAAATACTTGCATATTTTATATGCAAGTATATTTATTTCTATCTCTTGATCTGATTTTTAAAGCCATATTATAAATGTACAAAAGTGTTACGTTACTTTCCAAACACCCTGTACATGAGCCATACTCTGTGAAAAGGCGATTAAATGCAATTGCAACAAACTATAGGTCAATTTTCTGCATGTCCAAGGACCATTCTACCTATAACTGTCGTTTGTATGAAAAAAAAGTCATTATGGATCCAGATTTTGTGACTGACTTTGTGCAATTAGTAAGAGAGATGCAATAAACCCCCTTTTGCCAGAGTGCCATACATGTGAGCCATGCTCTGGCAAAAGGAGGCTTAATGCATCTCCGTGATGCATTGTACCGGGCAAGATATCACATAATTAGGGATCCATTAAATCCACTTTGTCTAACAACCGACTGAATTACGAGGTAGAATGGTCCATCGGCATACAGAAAATTGACTGATAGCAAACAGTTTCGGCCCAGGTCAGCCTGCGCGGACTGCGCAGGCTGACCTGGGTCGATACTTTTTGCAGATGCATTAAGCCCCCTTTTGCCAGAGCATGGCTCAATTATTAATCTGATCTCACCATTTATACACATATACAAATTCATATTCTGGTCCATGGCTGCAATAAAAAAGGAGTCTTGAGATCAAACCTCATCTGAGTCTAACCCTGTGTGAGGATTGATGATTATCATTGCGACAGGATTGATTCCTCTTTCACCACTGAACATTGTTCTGAAAATGTTTATGTGAAAAATATAGCTACTAACTTAACTGGTAAAGACAACTCCAAGAATGTATGGGTAGGCCCATTTGCACCCCGATGTGATGGAAATGATGCTGATATTGGCATTAAATACTAAACAATCAAAGAAATGAACTCAAAACATATATTTTATTTATCAAACAAACAACAAGACGTGCCACTCTGAAGTGACTGATGCCTCCAAAAATAGTAACCTTTTCCTGTGAGCTGTGCACATGTACATTGTCTATGGACACAACACTTACAAACACTTCTGACCTTACCTTGACTTTAGACATATGGATAAGGTTCTTGTACACAACACATCATTTACATGTAGTTCAAAATTCATTCACTATTAAAAAAGTTAAAGTTCGAACACAAAGGATACCACTGAAAAACATATTGGACCTTACTGTGACCTGAACTTTTAACCTATGGACATGACTTGTGCATGACACATCTTCTTGATGTAGTTAACATCAATGCATAGTTATTCTGATATTAAGTCATAGGGAAAACAGTTAAGGCCCAGACACAAAAACCAACATTTGACCTTGCCATGACCTTGATCTTTGACCCACACACATGGTTCTTGCATGCAACACATTGTCTTTATGTGGTTGACCATTCTGCACAGTTATATTAAAATTCATTCATAATTGAAAAAGTAACAGGCCAGACATGAACACAACCTCCAAAATTTTTCTCCTAAATATTCCACCTTGCCATGATCTTGACCCTTGACCTACTGATATGGTTCTTTAGCACAACACATTGTTTTTATATGGTTGACAATTCTACAACATTACACTGCAATTCATTCATAATTAAATAAGTTACAAGCTGGACACAATCCCCCCCCCCCCCAAAAAAAAAAAAAGAAAAGAAAAAACCATATTTGACCTTGATTTTCACCAACAGACATGATTCCTATGCATTGCACATCAATTTGATGTGCTAAACTTTTGTGCAAAAATATTCTGAAATAAAGAAAAAGTGAGAAAAAGTCATGGCTCAGACACAAAAACTGACATTTGACCTTGCCTTGAGCTTTACCTTTGACCTATGGACATGATTCTTGAGCAAGACACATAGATGTTATGAGGTTGACAAATTCTACACAGTTGTCTTAAAATTCATTCATAAGTAAAAAAAAAAATACAGACCAGACATGAACATAACATGAACATAACTATCCACAATTTCTCTTTTTAAAGAGACTTGACCCTACCCTCACCTTGTCCTTTAAACTACTGACAAGGTTCTTTTGCTGGACACATCATCTTTAAGTGGTTAACAGTTCTGAAAAGTTACACTGAAATTCATTCATAATTAAAACTGTTACAGGCCAGACACAAATACTACCCTCCCAAACACATTTTACTTTGTTGTGATCTTGACCTTTAACCTACAGACATGACTTGTGCATGACACATCGTCCCAATGTGGTTAATATTTGTGCAAAGTTATTTTGAAATTAAGTAATACAGCAAAAGTTATGACCTCACAGATAGACAAACAGGCAGACAGATAGACAGACCAAACAGACAAGACGGCCATGATGGACCTGTATTGCTCCACTGGCTAATAAGTACAAACAATACATACCAAACATTACAATTTTAGGCCAAATGGATTTGAATTAGAGGATTTATAAAGTTTTCTTTACAATAGCCCATGCGAAGGTTGCGACCCCAGGGGAAAGCCGTTTTTGACCATGGTGTAATTACGTGAATCCTGGTAGAGGTCTACAAGATAAAGCCATATACCAAATAATATAGGTCAAGGCTGTATGATTAAAAACAAGTAGGTCGTACGGTTAAAAACAAAAAAATTTTCAAAGTTTCCTCTATAAAACCCCTGTAAAACATGAAACCCCTAAGTCTGGGCTAATTTTGAACCCAGGGCTAATTCTTTTTTAACAAATTCAGAATTGTTCTTACTTTGGTACCCCTAGGATTTGTGGCTAGGAATAACGACAAATTTTTCCGAATTTTCAGTCCAAAAGCACATGTCAATTTCATGACCTATGGGGTGGGGCCAATTTTAACACCACACCAGGGCTTTAATTTGAACAACATTGGACGAGACCTTTTAGATGATAACATTCACAAAATATTACAGCTGTATCTTAAGGTTAGGGGCAAGAAGATCTTTCAAGTTTTCACTATGTAAAAGCTGTGACTTTTGGGGAGGGGCCAATTTTCACCCCGGGCTTTAATTTGAACAATCATGGTAAAGGTCCATTAGACAAATCTACATGCAAAATTTGGTAGCCCTAGGTCTTATGGTTAAAAACAAGAAAACTTTTAAAGTTTTCACAAAATGGGCCTATGTAAAGTTTGTGACTGCCAGGGTGGGGGCCAAATACCCCAGGGCTATAATTTGGGCTATGTTGAGGCTCACCCAATAAAGCTACATGCCCTAGGCTTTATGGTTAGGAACAAGTAGATTTTTAAAGTTTTCACTATGTAAGCCTATGTAAAACTTGTAACCCTCTGGGCCCATTTTGACCCCAGCACTATAATTTGAAGACATATTTTAGAAGTTGATTCCATGAATCCACTTGTGAATTTCAGTAGTCAAAGGCCTTATATTTTAGAACCATAAGTTTGTTTAAGTTTTCACTATATAAGCCAATGTAAAACTTGTGACCCCAGGGCAGGACAAATTTTGACCCCAAGGCTATAATTTGAAGAAATGTGGTACAGGTCCATTAGATGAAACTACATACCAAATTTGGTACCTCTAGGCCTTATGCTTTCAGACAAGAACACTTTTAACTCTTTCAGCACCAAATACATAAATTCAACCTCTTAGACGGCAATAAATACAATCCATTGAAGCTTACAAAGATATTGTATGTAGGCTTGACTAAACAAACAGATGGTATAGATCACCTTCTTTGCAGTCTGATTTTGATTTATGTCATCCACAAGTCACGTTTTTTGCCTATCGTGCTGAAAGGGTTAAAAGGTTTTCAATATTTTTAACTTTGCTGCCGTGGTAACCAGAGTTTTTAAAAGGGAATCAAATCCCTTTAAGAAATTCTGAAGAGGACCATGACAGGAAGTTTGGTCAAAATTGGATGGGTGGTATCAAAGAAAATCTTTGAAATAAATGTTAACGCACAAACTCACTGACTGATGGATGGACGGATGCACGATGGCCTTCGACCTGTGCAGCTAAAAACTTTATGCCCCCCTCGCTTTTTTTCAGCAACATAAAAAAAAAAACAATGACACTTTTTTATCATCTATCAAACAATCCCCAAACATCAAATAAACCTTCAAACCTTTCACACAAAAATCAGAGTTGTAATAAAAACTTTTGTCATCTGGTATAGGCTGTAAGAATTGACTTCGCAGGGCTAAGCTATGTTTCAGTTCACTGCACATTACAGTGAAGTAAAATAGGTATAAATTTGGAAACCATCGTGAGTAGCTATATTTGCCTATTACTCAATAAATACAATACTAGATATGAAGCATGTGTTTACATAGATTTAACACCAGCAAATCCAAACTGGCTTGAGGACCATTAAATTGAAAAAGTAAACTGGTCGACTTATGTCAAAGGTTAGCCAAGTCCTGCCAGGTCAATTCTTACAGCTCTTTAAAGTCAAACTGCCCTGAAGAGACTTGTTGTTGTAAACACTCTATGAAAAGGGGCAAATACTTGTATCTAGCATTTTTTCCTTTTCCAAAAATATTTTCTAGCCTTTCAAAGACAAATCCCATTCTTAAATTAAGGCACATTTTTATATGTCATCTGTGAATGCTTTGACTTTGAAGAAATTCAATTTTGTTTTGTTTTGTAAAGAGTTAATGCGTATGGATCACACATATGACAAAATATTCTGGTAAATACTAGTGAAAGTCACTAATTGACAGAATCTGCATGGAAAACAAAATTTGGCAGTTTGAATGCACAACATGTGAGAGGGGACCTACTATCCGGAGGGCTGGGGACAGCGCAGAACCAGCAGTGTGTTCGTGTATCATACCCTCTCACAGTGTGTATTAACTGTGTACCCAGATCAAGTGTACCTAAAACATATATAATATCTCCAATCACCACAGCCTCCTCCACTCTCGACTTTTCTGGATGTGCACATAACAATCCTTGATGACCATTCTTCTGAGTCATTGCAACCCATGTATCTGATTGTGATGAATAAATTTCATTTCCGCAGTGTTTAATGCTTCCACCATGCATCATGGCACTTGGACATTCAATTCTACGCACACCCCCAAACAGAAAAATATCTCCATTAACTGACACTGCCTTTCCGTTGCACCGTTTTTCCCTCAGTGGACTTGCACTGTACCAAGTTTCAGTCAAAGTGTCGAAACATTCTATCGACTCAAACATTTTGTACTGTGAACCCCCACCAATCACATATATTGTTCTGTCCAAAGCAACACAAGAAAACCACTGTCTCTTTATATTCATGTCTGGTAACTTTCTCCATGTATTAGTAAATATATTGTAGACTTCCACTGTGCACACTGGCTCCAAGTAATTCTTACATCCACCAAGAATATAGATATTGTCTTTGATGGAAACAATTCCAAAATGCAATCGCTTCTCTGTCATGCTAGCTACAGGGATCCATTTATTAATTAAGGGGTCATATTTTTCTCCTGTATTTAAGATATCTCCATCAACATTTCTTCCACCAAATGCATACACATTACCACCTTCAACAGAAAAACAAACAACAACAAAGGTCATGCATTTATAGCCAGTTACAACATACTTAAAGCCACTGGCTGCTTTCCCACATAACCATCACTGAAACAATGGTCAGCATTGAGAGAGCAATGAATCCTGTCGCAATGACTACCATCAATCCACAGAAAGAAATTGGCCTAGCCAGGGATGGAACAAATAACCCCCTATTCTCAAGTCCTGTACACTACCAACAGACCTACAGGGGCTTGGCGTCAATTTAAAGAGATATACAGCGGAGAATATAGAAATATTTTGATTACATATAGGACATCTAGCGTGAAAGTTCACGTATTTACATCTTTATTCACTCTTTACCAATTAATCCCATACTTCAACCACTCTTTGAAAGAAGCCTTTTTGAGAACAATGTGGAAAAAAAAGAAAATGCTCTTTTTCCCACAATCCTTTCTTTCCTTTCAATGAGTTGAGAACAGTTTAAAAAGTTGACTGAAATTTACATAAGGCTAGTTTGGCTTACATCATGCATACTTCAATCCATAGGTTTAAAAAAAAAAAGATAATACTTGAATGTGTGTAAAAGACAAGCATCCAACTTCATCATCTTTGGCCGAATTCCCCCCTGCTAGATGGCATTCTACAAATACACATCTATCTAATTTGGTCATTCTGGGTACAGAACTGGACTACTTTTCGAAATGACAACTGTTACTTTAAGTTTCAAAATAAAATAAACATTTACTCCATAAAAAGCTACCTGGTGTGATTCATTCAGCTATGAGCAGCTAGCATGTAACCTATGCACCAGCCATTTATTAAAACAGCCCCCTTCAGGCTTGGGTAACAGCTTCTGTGTTAGCCCTACTTTTCCCATGTATATGGGATGGGTGATGCATCATAGCAGACGGGTCAAATCTTCAAAGAATATGACATGCGCAGACAACATCTTTGGCCTATGTTATGGGCAGATTGATGTATAAAGGCACACTTCAGTTGGAAATGTATACATACACAAGTAAAGAGACCCATGACAGAACAGTGGAAAATCACTTTCTTGAAGGTTTTTCACCTTTAAAAAAATTGGTTAATTTTCACAAGCCTACTGCTTTTAAATAACAAGAGGGCCATGACGGCCCTGAAGTCGTTCATCTGAGCCTTTTGATCGTACATTACCCATTGCCGATCTCTTCCGAGATATTAAGACAAACATTCTGACAAACACTCATTAGTACTGGACTTACAAATATGGCCTCTAGAGTATACACAAGATTTTTCTAGAATTTGTCTCAGTGACCTACTTTTAAGCTCAATATTGCTTATTTTCTAACATGTAGAAATTATCCAGACAAACATTCTGACCACCTTTCATGAGTATTTGAGAGAAAATGTGGCCTGTAGGGTGAACAGAAGGTTTTTCTGAGATTTGACCTAGTGACCTAGTTTTTTATCCAACATGACCCATTTTCAAATAGTCTAAGATCTCATCAAAACAAACATCCTGACCAACTTTCATGATTATAGGACTGAGAATGTGGCATCTAGAGTGTACACAAGGTTTTCATAGATTGGCGACTTAGTTTTTGACCCCACAACCCATTTTTAAAACTCATGCAAGATTTCATCAAGACAAACATTCTGACCAAGTTTCATGAGTATTTGACTGAAAATGTGGCCTCTAGAGCGCACACAAGGTTTTTCTAAGATTTGACCTAGTTACTAAGTTTTTGACCTGACATGATGCATTTTCAACCTGGTGTGAGATATCATCAAGACAATATTCTGACCAAGTTTCAAGAGTATTAGACTGAAAATGTGGCCTCTACAGTGTACACAAGATTTTTTCTAAGATTTGACCTAGTGACCTAGTGTTAGACCAGACATGACCAATTTTCAAACTCCTCAGAGATATTATTAAGACAAACATTCTGACCAACTTTCATAAGTATTGGACTGAAAATGTGGCATCTAGAGTTTTTCTAAGATTTGACCTAGTGACCTAGTTTTTGACCTGACATGACCCATTTTCAAACTTGCGCAAGGTAACATCAAGACAAACATTCTAACCATCTGTAAAGATTATTGGACTGAAAATGTGGCCCTTAGAGCATACATACGGTTTTTCTAAGACCCTATATCAAGAGATATTATTAAGACAAACGTTCTGACCAAGTTTCAATAGTATTGGACTGAAAATGTGGCATCTAGAGTTTACACAAGGTTTTTCTAAGATTTGACCAAGTGACCTAGTTTTTTGATCTGGCATGACCCATTTTCAAACTTGTGCAAGGTAATATCAGGACAAATATTCTAACCAACTTAAAAGATTATTGGACTGAAAATGTGTCCCCTAGAGCATACATAAGGTTTTTCTAAGATTTAACCTAGTGATCTAGTCACTGTATCATCACACTTTATCATCAAGATAAACATTTTGACATGTTTCAAGAGTATTAGACTGAAAATGTGGCTTCTAAAGCCTAGACAAGGTTTTTCTAAGAATTGACCTAGTGACCTAGTTGACCTCACCCATTTTCATACTCATCTTAGATATCATTAAGACAAACATTCTGACTAAGTTTCATGAATATCGGACTGAAAATGTGGCCTCTAGAATGTACACAAGGTAAAAGTTGACGACGCATGACAAGACGACGGACACAGCACGATCACAAAAGCTCACCTTGACCTTTGAGGTGAGCTAAAAATGCAGCATGGTTTTAGCTTCACCTGTGATCCCCCACTGTCTGTCATCCTTCCATCAAACAAAGATTTCAATGATTTCTCTTTCAGAACATAACAGATCAGGCTCAAATTACATGTACATCCTCCCTTGGTTAGGGAGAAAACAGACCATTCATATTATTTCTGTCACGTGACAGAGTTATATAAAATTTTGACAAACGGTTTAGTTCACACATCCATGGGTACAAGTTCATCAAAGCTTGGACCCTATCATTGTATTATCAAATGCAAGTCATACGTTTATTACACTGCTAGTAGACTATAGCTTGACTAAATACTAATATCTTGTGCCCTTCATATTTTGGAAATATAACATGTTTTCACATTGTTTCACTGTGACTGAATTAAAGCCCACAGTAAAAAAAACCTACCACACTCAACAACTCTATGGCCAGTCCGTGGTGTCAACATTGGTGCAAGCTTCCTCCATCTCTTGTACAAGTTATTTCTGAAGTTGTCTATACACTCTACGGGATCAACACAGCTAACTGAATTTGTCACTTTATTGTAACTGTAAATGAGAAAAATATAAATTTCACACACAAAGGCAAATAAACAGTATCTATATAGAGGATCTTACACGAATATTTATGTATTATCATTTTTATCAAACATATTGACTAAAATTATATGATGCGAGCTTTGGCGAGCGTCATGTACTTTTAGTCAACGAGTTTGATAAAAATGATAATGCATAAACACTAGTGTGGGATTCTATTTATCACATAAAACAAATGACAGAAAACAAGAATCCTGCACCATCACCTTCAGTCTTTATACTGTTCACAGCTCCATGTTTGGAAAACTTGTATGTACACAAGATGATAGCTCCGAGACATTCACAATGAAAGCAGATTAAAACAGCTTGTAAAGGGAGTTAATAAAGATTTCCACAATTTTGTTGATTTAAATAGCCCATGCTATATTTCCTGTGATTATTAAATATGCAAATCACAACATTTTCAGCATGAATACATTTGAGCAACAACAATGCTATTTTCTCAGGATATGGCAAAGTAGTTCAAATTCCTGCACATGATGCAGTGTTCTGCCAAGGCGGTGTATTTGTGATTTTCTCGCTAAAAATTTCAAAATGTCGCAGAAAAAATTGGTAAAAGGCGATTTTTGTTGCATATCAAAGGTCGCGGAATCAGCCACGTAACTATTACAAGTGGTATTGCTGGTAACCAGCATTTTCTCCTTTTCTCAAAATGCTTTCTACCCTATCAAAGACAGAAATCATCATTTTAGCAACATCTGTCGTCTGCAAATGCTGTCAATTTGGTCAAGTCCAAAATTTTGTCGTTTGGTAAAGAGTTAAACACCTAACAAAGAAATAGTTTCCATAGTTACCAGTCATGGTCGTCAATTGTTACCATCTCCTCCCCACCACAAACCAAGATCACATCCCTCTGTCCACGCTGTGGTAGATCCATCTGCTCAATCTTGCCCCTTAATTCTGGTAGCAACCCCTCCATCTCAAACCCTCGAACATTTAAGCCTGTATAACATGCCTGTAAAACATGACCAACCTCAATATCTCTTGCTTCTTTGCTATATTCATACCAAGCCAGTATAGCATTCAAGATTCCATCATGATTTATATTGAGGGTCAAGTGACTTAGCAAACATGAAAGTGTTTCTGCATCAAGCTTCATAAATTCTTCTGTCTCAACAACATCTCTGAAATTCAATAAAAAAAAAAAAAGGGAAAGTTTCATGATAAGTTTTGAGATACATATTCACTCTTAACTCTTTACCAAACGGCAATAGTGTAGGCCTGTCCAAATTAAAAGCATCTGCAGACAAGAAATTAGATATAGCTCAAAAGATGGAATTTGTCATTAACAGGATACAAAACATTATGGGAAAAGGAGAAAATGCTGGTTACCAGCATTTTCTCCTTTTCCCACAATGTTTTATAAAAGGCTCCTTTCTTTGGGTCGTTAAAAGTTGGGATTGTTTGGTAAAGAGTTAAGAACATTCTTTGTTTTCTTCTCTCAAATTTTCAAAATTTGAAAATAAAACAACTTCCTACTGACTAAACCAAACACACTGAGAACCTTCTTAACCCTTTACCACACAATCCCGACCCTGAGGAAGAAGCCTTTTGAAAAAATTGTAGGAAAAAGAGAAAATACTGGTAAACAGAATTGTCTCCGTTTCCTACAAGGTTTTCTGCCCTTTCAAAGCCAACTTCCGTAAGTTGCAGTATATTTGATTTGTTGTCTGCAACTTCTTTCAATTTGGACCAGTCTAAAATTTTGTTGTCAAGTAAAGATTTAAGAATGGTTGATGAATACTGACCCTGATCATATTTCCAAGTTGTTGCCCTTAACATTTTACCATAAGAAAAATTTTAGACTAGTCCAAATTTATAGTATTTACAGACGAAAAGTAAAATGTGACTAAAATGAAAGGATCTGTCTCATAGAAAATTTAGCGACTATCATTTTCTCTTTTTCAAAAAGTGGGAAATAAGAACATCAAACACATGGGGCAAATTCATCTACCGTCCCTTTACCACAATCCAGAGTTTTTAATGACCAGGAGGAAAAGGACTTTTGAAAAGATGGAGGTATATCCTTTCAAAAGAAGATTTCATGATTTGTAAAAAATTTTAGTATAAAATTTGTCCTTGAAAGTACCTTGGAAAACAATGTAGGAAATGGAGAAAATGTGGGTGGCCAGCATTTTCTCCTGTTTCAACAATGCTTTCTACCCTTTTAAAGACAAATTTGATAATGTGTGCAACATTGTTTTTTCTGCATAGTATTATGCTTTCAATTTGGACAAGTCTAAAATTTTGCCTTTTGGTAAGAAGTTCAGATATATATTATAGGTTATTGCACTTGTATGGGGATATATTGTGTTGAACTAGTTCTCTTGGTAGAGTTGCCCGAGCTTGCGAGGGCAACTACGCCAAAAGAACGAGTCGGAATTCAACACAATATATCCCCATACAAGTGCAACAACCTTTTTATTATATACTTTGATATTGTTTACATAATTTTCCATGATTTAACAGTATCGAATTCTTTGATTTATCTTTTTAAAAATAGTCTTATTTATTCAAGAAGTGATGAGAACTGTTTTGTCGCCATACCGTGCTTTCGCGTAATTTTCAATTTTGGCTTTTGATGATGTCACCGTTGCTAAAGGTACGTAAACGAACAAGATGACGGCCGAGGATCCTTTTTCATCACTTAATAAGTTCATCGCCGATAAACATGTTCGATAGACAAATTTTCCATAACTTTGTAGTGACAGTTATTCAGGACGCAAACATTCTGCTTATTTTTCATGTTTTTATTAAGTACAATGCAATGAAATGTTTGTACAATGTGATGTCTAACGATGAAATTTATGATAATGGCGGCCGTTCATATTTTGATTTTTGGAGAAATGGCGGGTTTTAAAATAGTTCCGTACTTACCAACGCACGTGAAAAAAGCTCTAAGTATGTAATATCAAAGTATGCAATATGGAAAAATATTGCATACTTTCATCCAGTGCAAATACATGGGGACAATATCAAAGTATATAATAAATATAGCATATACAGCATGTATGATTCCATGCAGCAGCGTTACTTACATGAAACAAGAGCACCATATGCAGGAACCAATGCTCAGTTGCCTTTGCTTTTAGGAACAAATTGATTTTTCAGTGAAAATTCTAAGTTGAAACAGGAGCATAATTGTGTCAAAAATATTTTGATGGTTACCTATCCCTGTTGTATGGGTTCCCCTTTGGATAGTTAACAATTTACAGTTTACAGGATTTGAACACCATACAAACAATGTAACAACTCACAAATTCTGTTATCATTTTGCCATCATAGCTATGCAAAACTGCTGTTCACCAAGGCATGTTTTCCAACATTTTAACCCTGAAAAACATGACAAAATTACAGAATTGTTCATTTAGAAAGTCTAAGCAGATGACAATTCAAACCTGGCTAAAATGACAGGATTTGTACTTGAAGAGGTAAACAGCATAGTGGGAAAACGAGAAAATGCTGGTTTCCAGCATTTTCTCATTTTCCGCTAATGTTTTCAAAAATGTGTTCAGGGTGTTAAAGTACTTTCTATATTGTTTGGTAATGCAGTTTAAGGATCACCATACCTGATATGTTCATCAATATATTGAGTTACTTTGAGATGAACCCAAGGGCATGTAAATCTTCCAGAAAATTCAAGAATTCCAAGACAGTTTTGTGGTGAGATGCAACCCTCTAAGTAATCACAACACATCTCCTTTAGATCTCCTACAAAAAAAATGGAAAAGTTGACCAGTATAAAAAACATTAGCTTAAACGGCAAGCAGAAGACACATATTCAACCTGTTACCAACAGATTTTAGACTTACAGAAGTCCAAAGTGAAAACGTATGCAGACCACAAATGTAATTTAAACCAAATGATGGGATTTGCCTTTGAAATAGTATATAGCATTGCTGGAAAAAGGGGAAATTGCTGATTACCAACATTTTCTCCTTTCCTCAAGATTTTAGAATCCTTTTTCCTATGGGTTGTTAAAACATGGCATTGGTAAAGGGTTAAATTAAAAATGTTTCACAGACACAGGATGTCTTGTAAGCAGTGTTGCATCTAGAGCATTACATGCATCAATTAATAAATAAGCTGTTGTACCTTAAAATAAGATTTGTCTAGCCCCATCAGCACACTGAAAATCAAGAATAAAAATTCAAACAAGAGGGCCATGATGGCCCTGTATTGCTCCACTGGCTAATAAGTAATAACACTACAAGCCAAACATTACAATACTTGGCCATTTTGTTTCAAACTTGAAGATATACATAATCTTTTCTATAAAATCCTACGAGAAAAGTTATGACCCCCGGGCAAAGCCATTTTTGACCACAAAGCTATAATTACTTGAATCCTGGTGGAGGTCCACAAGATAAAGCCCCATACCAAATAATACAGGTCTAGAATGTGTGGTTATAAACAAGAAGATTTTCAAAGTTTCCTCAATAAAAGGCCCTGTAAAGCATGAGACCCATGAGACAGGGCTAAATTTAGTAGCCCTAGGTCTTATTATGGTTAGTAACAAGAGGATTTATAAAGTTTTCACCACAAAAGCCCATGTAAAACTTGTGACCCCTGGTGTGGGGACAAACTTGACCCCAAGACTATCATTTGGGCCCTCTAGGTAGAGGCCCACTAGATAAAGCTACATGCAAAATTTGGTATTCCTAGGCCCCATGGCTAGGTACAAGTAGATTTTTAAAGTTTTCCCAATATAAGCCAATTTAAAACTTGTGA
Organism: Hippopus hippopus; assembly: GCA_946811185.2. Lineage (NCBI taxonomy): Eukaryota > Metazoa > Mollusca > Bivalvia > Cardiida > Cardiidae > Hippopus > Hippopus hippopus. The sequence goes on from OX328103.1 coordinate 54,340,376, forward strand.
CCTCCAGGATGGGGCCAAATTTGACCCCAGGGCTATAATTTGGGCACCCTTGGTAGACACCCACTAGATAAAGCTACATGCCAAATTTGGTAGCCCTAGGCCTTATCGCTAGGTACTAGAAGATTTTTAAAGTTTTCCCTATATAAGCCCATATAAAACTTGTGACCCCTGGGGCCGGGCCAAATTTGACTCCAGGGCTATAATTTGGGCACTCTTGGTAGATGCCTACTTGATAAAGATACATGCCAAATTTGGTAGCCCTAGGCCCACTGGCTAGGTACCAGAAGGATTTAAAAGTTTTCCCTATATAAGCCCATATAAAATTTGTGACCCCCAGGGCAGGGCCAATTTTGACCCCAGGGCTATTATTTGAAGGAACTTGGTAGAGGTCCACTAGATATAAAGCTACATGCCAAATTTAGTAGCCCTAGGCCTTATGGTTTCAGACAAGAAGATTTTCAAAGATTTTCAATATTTTTCAGTTCTGTTGCCATGGCAACCAGAGTTTTTGAAGGAATCAAATTCTTTCAAGAAATTCTGAAGAGGACCATGGCAGGATCATTTCTGTGAAGTTTCATCAAAATTGGATGGGTAGTTTCAGAGAAGATGTTTGAAATAAAAGTTAACGCACGCATGGACACATGCACGCACACACGGACTGACGGACGGACGCACGACGGACACCGGGCCATGACATAAGCCCGCTGGCCTTCGGCCAGTGGAGCTAAAAACAAGCCTTGGTTTACTGCATTGATACATAGGCCTATGTAATTTTAGTGCATGATGGTATAGGGTAAGCATTTTGTACATGCACAGTTAGGGCCTACTGTCAAAAGATTCTGCACTGAATGTTTCTAAAATACTGAACTTTTGCTAATATAAACAGAGTACTTTTAAAACTAACAAACATATCGTACACCAGTCTTTATCTCCAAGGCACTGGAAAGCAGACGACACACTCTATTTTTTTCATTTTTATATCTAAAATTTTTCAGTGAAGATTAAGCTCTTGAATCAGACCTGAATTTGGATGCGGGAAAAAGATCAGCAAACCTGCTTTATGAAAAAGATTCAGAAACAATTCTTCCATGCAAGTTTCATAATATTATAGTAGTATGCATTATGAAGCATGCTTTATCATGTGTCGTTTGAAATGTCTGAACTTTTTTTACTTAAAATAAAAAGTCCCTCAAAGAATACATTTTGTCCTCAAAAGTTTGCTGATGCACATCAAAATGTCCCCTCATAAAAAAAAAAATCCTAGATGCAACTATATGTAACAAAACAAAGGTCATATTTATGCATGTTATAGCCATCGAACTAAAATAGGGACATAACCCTTTACCATACAATTACGACCTTTAATGACCCTACGGATGAAAGGTTTTTTTGAAAACACTGTTGGAATAGGACTAAGATGCTGGTTACTAGCATTTTTCTCCTTTTTCGACCATGTTTTCTACCCTTTCAAGGAAAGTTTCTGCGATTTGAGCCATATTTTGATATATGGTCTCCAATGCCTAACCCTAGTGGTGTCCATGGTTGTGAGGTAGAGCGTAGGCCTCATAACCAAAAGGTCTTGAGTTCGAGACCCCTTAGCAGGTGTCAACTTGGGGATTTTCCATTGGCCAACACATTTGGTGCAAGTACTGGTGTAGTTCTTATGAAGCAGAATCAAGAGAGATTAGTATAAGTTGTAAGAACTTGTTTCTCAATTGATGTAAAATAAGTATGTTTAAACTTGAATGCTTTGCATTTGGAAAGGTCCAAAACTTTGTCGTTTGATAAAGAGTTAATGACATGCTTATTGGCAAAATCTTTTAAAGAGGTTTACAATGTTTAGTTAAGTCTATTTACGGAATGAAGAGAACTTTTTTTGTTTTCATGGAGGTATGAAAAAAAAAACGGGAAGCGGTTTCATACAAAAGTGTGATTAGGTTTTTTTTTTTTCATACCTCCATGAAAACAAAAAAGTTCTCTTCATTCCTTATAACTCAATATCACAGACAACAAATATGCACTTAAATAATACTAACTAGTTTTTATTTTGTAAATCCAACATTGCGTATTTATTTAATGTCCATTTCATTCATATTTCACAGCGCGGTAAAACTGCTCGTTTATGATGTAAAACTGACGTAAATTCATGACGTCATTATAGTATTGAACATGTGCAGATTTAGTAGATTTATTATTAGAAGTTCAATACGCTAGAAGTAAGTTGAAAATAAGATTGTTAGAGCCCAGCAAAGTGACAATTGATATGATTAAAGCTCTCTCATTGAATTTACTGTTGGATATCTTTTTTGAAATATTCAGAGAAAATGAATTTATCTAGCAATTTGAAATTCGGATATAAAATCAGAAAGAAAAACATTATGAAATCTCGTATATGTGTTTGTTTACATTAGGTTGACTGCAAAAGTAGTTCCGGCACTGCATATTTTTTTTTTTCATGAAGCTATGAAAAATTTTTTTCAGCCAATTAGAACTTGCCAATATCCCTGAAAACAACTCGTATTGAATTATTCAAGTATGAAATCTTTTGAATATGCTTTCGCCAAGTTTTGCGCAAGTGTACATGAGTGGGGTACTATGATAAAAGCTGGCTTGCTACATGTACTCATCATTTCTTATAGACCAGAAACAAACATTGAAATTAAAGTACAGAAGTAATTACCAGTACTAAGTAAGTTCAATGCAAATAATGAATATGTAAAATTGATGACATACAATAGATGCTTGGTCCTATTTTTCCAATATCTATAGAAATTCAAAGATATATGTATACACTATAAAAGCTAAAAAGATGCCAAATTCTGTCTGACTACAATGATGTGAATTATTTGAAAGGGCATAAAACATTTCTGGAAAAGGGGAAATGCTGTTCACTAGCATCTCCTCCTTTTCTCACAATGTTTTACTGAACATTTTTTTTATGGTCATCACAAAAATACATGGTATGGTAGTGGGTGAACAAAAGCATTGATTAATCTGTAAAAATCCATTTTCATTGTAAAATTGCATACAACAAATTAGAATCAAGACCTAACTGCAGCTTCATCGCAATCTGATCTTTATCTGTGCTCATGATCTCCAAAAATTATGGACAAACTGATCTCAGTATCCTATGAGTTCAAAGAAGAAATTTCATTACCAAGAAGAAGAATGTCTGATGCTTGAAGAATATCTTGAATATTTTCTTCACTCAGTTCTATTTCTGATGTGTAGATATAGTCAAGTATGGTATGAAAGGTTTCCTCTGTGATGTCCATTTGAGTCAAGTCAACTTCAGATTTTGTACTGGTGTCTTTCATTTCATAGCTGAACACAGACCTGAAATAGACGAGTCATGCTCTCTAAACAGGGGGTTTAATGCATCTGCAAAAAGTATTTGGCTTGCAACACGCGAAAAGGGGCATTCGGACATCTGCGTAAAGTGTCGTCTCGGATCAGCCTGCGCAGTCCGCGCAGGCTAATCCGAAACGACACTTTCCGTTTTTATGTAATTTTCTGTTTTGCGTAAGTCTACTGTAGCACAAAATCTAATGAAGACGTAAAGTGTCGTCTTGGATTAGCCTGCGCAGGCTGATCCGAGACGACACTTTACGCAAATGTCCGAATGCCCCTTTTCGCGTGTTGCAAGCTATTTACTAGTGTCAGCATGTGCAGTCCGCACATACTTACAAAGGTTGAAACGTTTTGCTATTTGCAAATTTTCTACTAGTGAAAGGACCATTCTGCCTTATGATTCAGTTGTTGAGTAAGTATTATATGATTACTTGCTTGGTAGACTGCATCATGCAGATACATCAAACGCCCTTTTGTTAATGTGTTACACACATATTTTATCTCTTTAAATGATTAGCAAATGGGCCGCAAGAAAAGCCTCAATCGGTCTTTGTTAGTGTAGAAAACAAGTTGGAAAGGGATGTAGAAAACGGTATTTTTCATTCCTACTATGTATGTTTTCAAGTGCCTTTTTCTTTACAAAGGGCTTTTAAAACAATGGATTGTCTGGTGAAGTGTCAAAAGAAAATGGAGATAATGCCACCTGTGAAAAATGCTTATCAACAACCACTGGTTAATTGAAACTTTCAAATACATCCTGCTGTAAAAGGGTTAAGTCTTTACTAGACGACAAAATTTTGGACTGAACTAAATTGAAAGCATTTGCAGGCATTAAATGTAGCTTAAATTATATTTTTTGTATTTTATATGACAGAAAAATATTGTAGAAAAAGGAAAAGCCTTCTCTTTCAGGGTCATTCAAACTTGGGATTGTGTGGTAAACAGTTAGGTGAATATGTATTTAACACCACGTCAAAAGCTCCTTGATAAAATAGAGAAATTCAAAGTTAAAAATTTTCATTATCTTTCATCAATTTTAAATTTTGACATATCTTTAAAATCATAAAATATCAGTGACCATTGTGGCAGTCAAAGCTTCTTTTGCTCGCTATTATTCATTTTAAACATCTACCTATCTATCGTCTTATTCATAATTCTTCAAAAGTCTCAAACACAAATTTCTGCCCGATTTGGTTTGTCCGAATGGTGTTACAGTTACCTAAAGTATGAACTTGCTGCCGCAAGAACTGCCTTTTGAATGTAAATCCGACTTGGTCCAATTGTGACAATTCCATCACATAAATGCCTGTCATTTCTTCCGGAGTTCAGAGCAAATAGCAAACGTTTGGCATGCTTGTCATTGGCAAATTTGGTCTGAGAAGATTTACTTCCGTCTTCCTGCCAGACAGATGACTCCATCACTTTGAACGGTCTTACTCGTTTTAACCCTGCAAAGAATGCTCTCAGGAATATGTTCACTAATCGATTAATTTCTCCGTGAACATTTGCTACACATGTAACATAGAGGTACAAATGACAGTTTACTTGAAAATAAAGAATATGTGACTGGACCATCAGTCAGTTGGTAAAGGCAAAACATTCTAGAAAACTGATATTGAAATTAGCAGACCATGAAATTTGCAAAACTGTCCCGAGAGAAATCAAGATTTAGAGAGGCAGTATATTTTCACATTTCCAGAGTCGTAGCCATGATAATTTGAATTTTTCATGGAACTAACTTCTTTGAAGATATTCTGAAGAAGAACATGGCTGATTCAGTTTTGTAAACTTTTTCCTTAACAAGAGGGTCATAATGGCCCTAGATCACTCACCCGATTCCTATGCACAAATGAAATGTTGCTGATATAAGGAGCATTCCTGTGTTCTTGTTCATCTAAGTGGAAGTTTAAGCACTTTTGGTACAGAACAATCCAAGGAACACTCATGTTAATTTATTTCTGCATTTGAAGGTGACACACATTAGATGTGACTCAAACTAGAGGCGCTTGAGCGCCTGTATTGCTCCACAGGCCTGATATTTCTATAATGGCAAAAGGAACTTTTTAACAATTATCATTCAATCCTGCATTTTAGCTCACTGAAGAAACAATTTGGTAGACAACCACCATAGGAACTTACCTGCAAAACAACAATGAAATCCAATGAATAGTTTTAGAGAAGAAATTTTTCAAAGATTTTACTTTATACCATAAAAGGAAAATGAGTCTCCCATAAAAGCCATGTTTTTTGACAGATCATTTTTTTTTTTAAGGAATTCTGTAAACCTGTATCTAAGGAACATTCCTGCAAAATAATAATGCTATCCAAATAGCGGTTTGGGAGGAGAAGATTTTTAAAGGTTTTTTACTTTGGTTGCCATGGCAACCAGAATTCTTCATGGAACACAATTATTTGAAGGAATTTGAAAGAGGACCACCAAAGGAACATTCCTGTGAAATTTGGTAAAAATCCAGTCAATAGTTTCTGAGGAGAAGTTTTTTAAAGAAAAAGTTTACGGACGCACACACGGACGAACGGACGGACGGACACACGACGGACACAACGCCATGACAATAGCTTGCTGGCCTTCGGCCAGTGGAGCTAATAAAGAGTAACACCATGTCAGTCTTTCTGGTTCTAAATGAAATTATATTCACAGACTTTGCAAATTGAGGCTGCTTTTTTCAGAATATCTGGCAAAGAAGCAGACAGTGTCGATCCAAGATCAGTCTGCATATTTTGTGTAGAGTAATCTTGATCTACACTGTCTGCATGAGGATTCAGTGCTATAGGTAAAAAAGGCTGTTACAGCTCAAAAATGCTGCTTTTCAGTTTTTACTTTTCCACAATATTTCAAAATGCTTCTACTTGGGGGCTGTAAAAGCACTGGATTGTTTGGTAACAGGTTTCAAATCTCACCTGTGAAATGCATCAAAATCAGACCATTACCCAAGTGCCACAGGTTTTATCACATTTTCAATGCTAGTTTACTTAGTTCACTCCAACCAGTGTACTCGTTCATGCATTCCTTTTCATTTTGGATGTTTCATTTGCAAGTAACAGAGGATATGAATTCCAAACCACTGGCTGCTTTCCGTATAAACAAAGCTTGAACAAAGTTCAGCTGTAGAGAGGAACAAATCATGTATAATCAATCAGACTCCAGGGAGCATCTTGCTGAGCTAGGTTTTCAACCCCTAAATGAACAGCTCCCTAATTTGCTAATCTTAAGGGGCGTTGAAGTTCACCCTTTACCAAACAATTCTATGATTTTATTACCCTGGATAAGGAGGCTTTTGAAAACATTGTGAGAAAAGAAGAAAATGTGGATGTCCAGCATTTTCCCTTTTTCTAGCAATGCTTTCCAGCCTTTCAAGGGCATATTTCATCAAATATAATAAAACCTGTATGGGCACTTTGTTCTGTTGGCTGATCAGTTGGTCTCGGGTTTTTTATCATAAAAAATCACCTTGGATTTGGTTTGTGGGTGTCAGAAAATAACAGCATAATTGGTTTATCATTAAGAATTATTTATTATTCTGTGTTTCAATGAAAAAAAAGTTGTGATCATTGACCCTTTATCCTTATAAATTCTTCTACAAAGAACACTTAAATTTGACAAAAACAAAAAACAAATACGGTGATATAACAGTTTCAGCTTTTCCAAGTCATTAGTATATAAAACAAGAGTGCCATCGTCACAATATACGCTGCCGCATCGCAAAACCCCGACAATATGCGATAGGTCACATGATGAGAAACATTCTGTGAAAATTTCATCCAAATCCGTCAAGAAATGTGGGAGGAGTTGCGTTAACAAGAAATAGACGTACGTACAGATGGTTGGAGGGACCGATGTACGGACTAACAGACAGACGGAGAAGATGACACCAATATACGTCGCCTCCGGCGGCGTATAATAAAAAGTTATGTATAAATCTGGAAAAGTAAACCATCATGTAAAAAGTGCTAAAATCTAACCCTTTACCAAGAGATCCTTGTATTTAACTCTTTACCAAACAACAAAATTTTGGATAAGACAAAATTGAACGTGTTTGAAGACAACAAAAATGTAGCTCAAATGATGATATCTGTGTGTGATAGAGTATAGAACAACGTGAGAAAAAGAGAAAATGCTGGTTGCCAGCGTTTTCTTCTTTTCCGACATTGTTTTCAATGGCCCTCCTCTTCAGGGTTTTTAAAATTTGGAATTGTGTTGTAAAGGGTCAGTTTTTGAAGGTTTTGTGGGAAAAGGAGAAAACACTAGTGTACATCATTTTCTCCTTTCCCACAATGTCTTGTACCTTTTAAACAAATCAATTCATACCATTTAAAAGTATGGATAATTATTATTATGAGTCTGATAATGTGTTACAATATAATATGTCAAAGTTCCTGTTGCTGGCAGAAAAATGTATTGTGAAACTAGAACAGAAGCTGCCAACTTTAGTTCTACTTTAACAAAACATTTTCCTGCCAGCGACTGGAACTTTGACATATTATGTTGTAACACATTATCAGGCTCATAATAATATCCTTACTTTTAAATTGTATGAATTATATTTTTCTGCATTTTGATGCCCAAACTGTTTAGATTTTGCAGCAACTGGGCCTTAAGTGGACAGATTTTAAATCGAAACATATAAACATAACATAAAAACCAACCGATAATCTTTTACAGTAGAATTTCTCAATTTAATTTTGAAATCCCTCATATGTAAAAGTTATATTAACATTACATTGTTGAGTTTTGTTTATTAGTGTTTCATGCCACTTTCCACATTATGCAAGACATATCAATGTGGCCGGTGCACCTATCCTTTTGCTCCTGGAGCTTCTTTAACTTTACGCAAAACTCTCTCCAAGCCACTGGCTGCTTTTCCAGATAAACATCATGAAAACAACATGCTGAGTGAGAATGAATGTAAATGAATGAGAATGTGCGATGTGAGAGAGAAATGAATCCTGTTGCAATGGCTATCTTGGAATAGAACTTTGCCAAGCTGTGATGTAAACTCAAGCCCCCTTGTTATAACGTCAGTATAACATTGCCTAAGCTATCCAGCCTTTCCACTTGGATTTAACATTTAATACAATATTGTTTGCTTTATGGATAGTGACACTGCATTATCATAGACACAGAGCATAAAGCCTGCCTGATCTTTGACTGTCCATCTATCCTTGATACAAGTATTCACCGGATAATACTTAAAGAATTTCAAAATCTGAATCTGTTTATAAGCGTAGAAAACTATAGATGCATTTCTTCACCAGAGATTGAAAACTGAATCTCATCCATATTGGGTTTTTTTATTGACTGATTGACTGTATGGTGTTTAACGCCGTTTTCAACATTATTTCAGTTATATCGCGGTGGCCAGCGCCCCTATCCATGCTTTCCTGGAGTCTCATTTACCAGTACTCCGCACAGTATCTTTTCCAAGCCACTGGCTGCTTTCCCACATAACCATCGTCAAGACAATGGTCAGCGGTGGGACATCCATATAGGAAGCATTTGTACCTGACAAATGTTCCATAACCCTTTAGCAAGAAATCCCAAGATTTTATGACCTTTAGGATGAAGGCTCTTGAAAACATTGTTGGACAAGAAAAATATGCTGGTTACCAGATTTTTCTCCTTTTCCAACAATATTTTCTATCATTTCTGAGACAAATCATACCATTTTAGACAAACTGAATTTGTTTTCTACAAATGCTTTCAATTTGGACCAGTCTAAAATTGTGTCGTTTGGTACAGAGTTAAATGATAAGTGGGCCTTCAAAAACATCATAGGAAAAAAATAAAATGCTAATAACCAGCATTTTCTCCTTTTCCAACAATCTTTTCTTTACCCTCCCCATCCCCCTATTTGGCTCGCAACACGCAAAAAGGGGCATTCGGACATTTGCATAAAGTGTCATCTTGGATCAGCCTGCGCAGTCCGCGCAGGCAAATCTGAGACGGCACTTTACGACTACATTAGATTTTGTGATACAGTACACTTGCGCAAAACAGAAAATTACACAAAAACGGAAAGTCGTTTCGGATTAGCCTGCGTGGACTGCGCAGACTGACCCGAGACGATGCTTTGCGTAAATGTCCAAATGCCCCTTTTCGCGTGTTGCAGGCCATTTAGTATGTAGTCTGCAAATGCCTTCAAAATTTACAAGCCTAAAGATCTGTTGTCTGGTAGAGAGTTAATGATCTAGAGATGGCTAAGTATTAATACTATCAGGTTTCAGCAGATTTTTCACACATATTGCTTTGCAAGTGCCCGTAAAAACTTCCTCTTTCTGATTTGTATTGCTCTTTGAATGATTTCATCTGGATTACTACTGTTCAAATCTAGTTGTTGTAATGCTCTCATCTGGAAATAGAAATGTATTCCATCTAAAGTGAACTTCCAACATTGCAATTCAATCTGTCTTAAATCAGTCTTTAACTCTTTACCAAACGACAAATTTTTGGACTGGACCAAATTCAAAACATCTGCAGACAACAAATTAAATCTTGGTAATACGATGATTTATGACTTTGATAGGGTAGAAAATATTGTGGGAAAAGGAGAAAATGCTGGTTACCAGCATTTTCTCCTTTTCCCACAATGTTTTCAGAAGGCTTCTTCCTCTGGGTCGTAAAAACCAGGGATTGTTTGGTAAAGGGTTAAAGCAATAAAAAATTACACAACTGTTCTCAATATTTCACTCAATGTCAAACAACAGAATTTTAGACTTGTCCAAATTGAAAGCATTTCCAGATGACACGAATAATTGAATGTATTTTTTGAAGGGTAAAAAACATTGTGGGAAAAGGATAAAGAATGCAGGTTAATAGCATTTCCTCCTCAATCCACAATGTTTTCCAAAGTCTTTTTTTTTTATGGCCCTTAAAACTCAGGAATAATTGGTAAAGGATTAAAGGAAGTATGATGCAGAAGGTCATATCAGGATGAGATTATCTAAAGGTAGTGGATTACATCACTTTTTCCCAAACAACAAATTTTAGACCCTTCCAAATTCGACATATCTGCAGACAACAATTTCAAAGTTGGTACAAATGAGATCCAGTTCTATGACGGGGAAGAAAACGTAGTGGGAAAAGGATGAAATACTAGTCAGCAGTATTCTCTCCTTTTCCCACAAAGTTTTCAAAAGCCTTCCTGCCAAAAGTCATTAAAATTTGGGATTCTGTGGTACAGGATTAATTCAGGCTTGTCCATTTTCAATGCATTTTCAAGCAACAAATGACATGAGGCTCATATGATGGGATTTGTCTTGTACAGTGAAAAAAACAATGTGCAAAAAACTAGAAATGCCCCTTGCTCGCTTTTTTCCCCCCACATTGCTCTTCCTCTGGGATGTTGATACAAAGAATTGTATGGTAGAGGAATAACTTGATTGACAAAGAATTACATTGGTAACGGAATAACTTGATTGCTAAATGGTTTCAAAGCCTTTAACCCTTAAGTAAACAACCACGGGTTTTCACGACCCTGAGGAAAAAGTTTTTTGAAAACTTTGTGGGAAAAGGAGAAAATGCTGGTAACCAGCATTTCGTCCCTTTTTCCCACAATATTTTCTATTCTGTCCAAGAAATTCACTGCAGATGCTTTGAATTGGTGAGAATCTTAAATCTGTCATTTGGGAAAGGGTTAAACATTGAAGATGCATCAAATAAAATCATCAAATGCCTCAATGCAAAAGTTGATCAATAATACTTTCCAAATTCTGAAGTTGCATGGGTTGTTAACACTTTTAACCCTGCTAAATATGTGAAATGACACTTTCAAGCTGATAGTTAAAGTCCAAATGTTGCCATTTCAAAGTTATTTTGGGGGCAAAAATATCTCCTTATCGGATAGTATAGATCCAAGATCAGACGGCACATTCTGTGCAGTCTGATCTTTATCTACACTGTCCAGAAAAAGTCCTAGAGTTGCCTTTAGCAGCTTAAGGCTTAACCCTTTCCCAAACAACAAAATTTTAAACTTGTCCAAATGGAAAGTAATTTTAGACAACAAAATTAATCTAACTCAAAAAATGAAATTTGTTTTGGGAAGGGTAGAAAACAGTGTGGGAAAAGGAGAAAATGCTGGTTACCAGCATTTTCTCCTTTTCCCACAATGTTTTCCAAAGGCTTCTTTCTCAAGGTCATAAAAACCAGGGATTGTTTGGTAAAGGGTTAATTTTTGAAGTTGCATGGGTTAATTACAAAAACTTTCACAATTATTACAAATAGGAGTAGAATACATCATAATTATCTCTGAATAATGAAAATGACTTACAGCTGACTGGCGTTTGTCCATTTCCCCGCGTTTTGAATGTAAATCTTTCAAATTGTAAAGGAAATATGTATTGAAGTATTTGTATTCGTCAACATTTCACTGACCTCTATGTACAAAATTTTAAATGTTAATGTTGTAATAGTTTGAATGGTATTTTGGGTCACTTTCAAAAGTGTTTCAGTAATATTATGATAAAACGATTAAAGAATTTTGCAGATGACAAATGAAATGTGGATCAAATGATGGGATAGTCTTGAAAACATTGTGGGTAAGGTAGAAAATGCTTGTAACTTGCATTTTCTCCTTTTCTTGCAAAGTTTTCAAAAGCCTTTGACCCTGGGGTTGTAACAATACTCCCCACTTTGGGAAAGAGTTGACTCTTATTCTTGAAATTAAGACAAGCAGCTCTCAATACTTATCAGGTAATCATGCTATGCCTTTGACTATTGAAGTAAACAGAAAAATGCTCCTTTTACAACACACTATCACACTATTTCCTGAACTCGTTTAACACTTCACTAAATAATCCCATTTTTCAACAATCCAGAGAAAGAAGCCTTTTATAAAACATTGTGGGAAAAGGAGAAAATGCTGGATACCATATATCCAATGCTGGATTTCTATAGCATTGATTGGTACAGGGTTGAAGCACCTTAAAGAACTTAAGATCAAACCTCGCAAAATGTGCCACGACATTCTAGACAAAAGCAACCTTGAAATTGCATTTATTTTTGGCAAATTTCTAGGATTAAAACCCCTTTTGGCTTATTTTGCACTGTTAAGGTTAAGCTGATCTTTCATACAATCAAACTGTAGAACGCAAGACAATCAAGGATACGGACAAGGTACTCCAGTATACTGATATCCCAAATACAAACATAGTAGGAATCCATTGCATCATATGTGTTTTTCTCTTGTAAAGCCTTGAATGCTGTGGTATAGTCTATCTCATCAAGGAACTGACTCAGTACAGCTACCTGAAACCGAAATTGTAATTACATGTAATACTTTACATGAAAAGTATTCATCACTTACGTTTTTTTCCCATGCCCTAAAACACTTTTTGAAAGCAAAGCAGGAAAAGAAGCAATTGCTAATAACAAAGCACTGGAATTTTTCACACAATGCTTTCTATTGCAGAACAAAAATCTGTTCTTTTCAAAGTACTGTAAATCACTTTAGATTAGCGAGAACTTTGCGAGTTTGTCCCATTTTCCCCATTTTTATTTTTTTGCGTGTTGTTGAATTAGCGACTTACCAATGTGCTCAAAACCGGAAGTGGGACATTTATTTCAGGAAGTTTTATGCCGAAAAAATGTCGGTTATTGTACAGAGGAACTGCAAATATGGCAAATAAATTATGTAATATCATAAATAGAACTAATCTGTTACAATATTTTTCACACGACTTCAGATGACCGTTGGAAAGTTTAAGCAGACAAATTTTTGCAAAAACTGTGACCAGGAATGATTTTTTCTTTATTTTCTGCAATGTTTCTCAAACTCTTCATTTATTTTCCTACAGATAAGGACAAGACCACTAAATCAGGGTCTACCAGCATCCAGGCATTAACTTCCTTAGATCTATGGTAAACGGAACAGGGTTTAACTCGACTGTGTATTGTTTGTCTCTTTGTTCGTTTTTCACTCATAATGACTTCGTCCTTATTTTCACAAGTTTGATAAGAAGATAATTATCACATGTATTGAGTTGGTAAGAGATGAATTGGACGTACAATTGAGACAGGGTGTGTTATGCATGTTTGATATTTACAAGGCCTTTTAAATTTTAAATGAAGTCATTTTTTTGAAGACATATATCGATGAGATCTCAAAACAATTAACTAGTAACGAACAACGAATCTCTGTCCGTTGATATGCGTCTGTCTAGGGTAAAATCACTGCATGCAAAATGATTGGTAAAATTACTTCAAATGCTTGAAAACGACGAAAAGAATATCAGGCGAGGATTGGTTCACAGAAGCGTTGAAAGTGACTGAAAGGAACATAATTTTTTAACTTAGAGGCCATTATTACAGAGTTACTTTTTCTTTGGTGTAAATTGCGATGCATGATATGAATCTATTTCTTGGAAACATGATTGTAATTGTTTCAATAATAAAAAAAAAAGTTTTTTGTGAAGTTTTTATTAGTTTGATATAAGTAGGGATATCCATTGTCAGAGCTGTTTCTTATTTAAACAAAAAAATGAGGTCTAGCCGTACGGTAATATGTATATACAATTTCGGACAGGATAGTCTCTGGATAGTACATAAACTTCCAGTAAGTCTAGTTCTGTTATCAATCTTTCACTAGAACCTTGAATTCGCGAAGAGAAAAACTTGCGAATATTAGCGAAAATTAAGTTCTCGTGAAAAAATAGTGATTTACAGTATTTCCATTTGGTTTCTTGATAGGTTTTACAATGTCTAAAAAATCCATTCCAAATAAGTAATTTTATAATTACAATTATCTTTCAACTAACCAAATATCAATGCAACAATACCTATGTGATATTTGTTTTTGATATACCACAGACATTTTTAAAACACTGATGAATTTTTTGTGGGGAAACATCACAGTTTACTAGGTTGGCGCCAGCCAAAAATTTTTAGTAGCCAAAATTTTTGTCAGTCAAAACCCGTCAATGAACCTGATCACTGTGACTTGGTCTTTGATTGTGGCATTTCCTGAGTATAACATGACATTGAGCCATGTATGATCAGTACATAGATCTATAGCTTTGTAGCACTGATGTAAATTTGCAGGTCTTTCAGTTTTTTAAAATATTTCTGATGTTCTCAATACATACAATAGAGAGCCAAGTGTTAAAATGTCAACAAAAGTCAGCTGCAAAATCCTGTGCTTGTAGGCTGATGACTTATTTAAAGTTCCATAACTTCAACAATATGTGTATTTTGATCAGACTTAACCCTTTACCATACAATCCCAAGTTTGAGCAAACCTGAGAAAGAAGGCTATTGCAAATGCTTGGAAAAGGTGAAAATGATGATAACCTGCATTTTCTCCTTTTTTCACAATGTTTACTGCCTTTTCAAAAGCAAAATTACAACACTTCATGAGCTACATTTATAAATTGTCGCCTGCATTTTTTTTTTTTCCCAATCTGGTTGATTCTGAAATTGTGCCATCTGCTAAACAACTAATTAGATTTTCTTAAAATCAGTCATCAATTTCATGCTTTGCAAGAGATACTTTTAAACCCACTTTTAATGAAATTCACCGCAAATCACATGTTTTTGGTCTTGCAAATGATTCAAGAAATATCGTTTCACACATAGCCCTCCTTGACGCTGCCGATCACCAAAAAATATCTGGCGACAATATTTATCATTTAGCGAAATTACAGATCTAGCATTCATTAGTTTTTAATGAAAAAGATGTTTCACAAGAAAATAATTTAATGAGGCCACATAAAGCTTACAAAGTAAAGTATTTCAGGAAAATATCGCAATAGATGCTGTAAAATTTACTTGATAAGCGAAAGTAAAAACTCAATTAATTCCTTCAGCACTATAGCGTCCAAAAATTGCGATTGCTCCTTTGTTCTCTTTGTAGAACAAGACTACTCCGCCCAGGATAGTTAAGGGAGATGCAAGGGTTATCAGCATAGCATACCCGGTATATGATCAGCAGGTTGACATACGTTGATTTCACAGTTTAGGAAGTGTTCAATATACAAAACTGATAAAAATTTCACGGTGGACAATTTCATCTTATCACATTTTTACAATTGCCAATATCGGCTCTTTTTGTGTTTTCAATGGCGATTTTGGCGATCAGTTGATTGATTGAATTCACGTTTATTTATCGTCACCACCAGCTGCCCACATGGGCGACACCCCCTGAAGGCTGTTAGTATCGTTACAGGGCATAGTGCAGATACAGGACGGAACCCATCTTAAGTTTCGCCTGGTTCTTTAAGGTGCTCTGTATATAGCACCGTTACACGGGACCTTGGTATAACGTCTCATCCGAAAGACTGTTAGTAATTTTAGATGGCCAGCCCTGGGAAATCAAACCTGTAATCTCAAGTGACCCAAAACATAATGTTCACGAGTCCTATACTCTACCAATTGAGCTATGAGGGCTGGTTGGCGATCTGTAATGCCAACCTAGGTTTATGAAGCAGTCGGTATCACTCATGATGTCATTATTATAGCTAATCCATATCCAACTGGATTGAATAGATCTGTATCACTTGAAATAATTCGCATACTTTTCACATCTTTTCACAATGAGTTAAAACGTAAGTAGGATATACGTAGTGTTTTCATACAGTATATCAATATATATCTAGCTTGATTGTAAGAACTGATACCAGGCTCTGCAATTACCAATTCTCCAAACCTCATTTGATATTTTTGATATGAAACAACACTTTGTATGTACTCTCTATTCTGATAATGAAATAAAACATTGCTGTAGAAATCAACTGACAAATGTAACATCAACATCCCTTTACCAAACAATCCTGTGTTTCAAGGTCCCTCACGCAGAAAGACATACTTTAGACTGGTCCACATTGAAAGTATTTGAGCCATGCTCTGGCAAAAGGGGCCCAAGATGCATGATACCATGCAAGTTGTCACATGATTATGGATCAATAACGTCCATCTTGTCTTAGAACCGACTTAGTCAAACAGCAAAGAGTTTCGGCCCAGGTCAGCCTGCGTGGACTGCGCAGGCTGACCTGGGTCGATACTTTTCGCAGATGCATTAAGCCCCCTTTTCACAGAGCATGGCTCATTTGTAGATGACATATCAAATGAGACTGAAACGATGGGACTTGTCTTTGAAATGGTAGAAAACAGTGTGGGAAAAGAAGAAAATGCTAATTACCAGCATTTTCTCGTACTTCCATAATGTTTTTTAAAATTTTTTTTTTATCATCAAGGTCATTACAATACCTGATTGTCTGATAGAGGGTTCAGATTGTCCATAATTTAACTCTTTAACCACCAAACAATAATTTTTAACTTAATTACAAAAGCATTCGCAGATGATAAAATAAACCTGATTCAAAATTGAACTTTAGTCTCTGAAGGGTTGAAAACATTGGTAAAGAAGAAAATTGCTGGTTACTAGAATTTTTTTCTTTTCCCACAATGTTTCCAGAAGTATTTTTTTTTCGTTAAAACTCAGGATTGCTTGGTCATATGGCTTGGATTGTGTTTACAAATAAAGCTGTTACTGTGACTAAAAATCTGTACAGGTAAAAGCCTCACTGACCTGAGTATGACACTGCAAGTAGGAACAACACTTCATCATTTTCCTGTATACACCATCATCATAAATACCCTTGGGTACAGCATTAGCATAGAAATCTGAGGACACAATACCTGCTTCCATGTAAAACTTCATGGCTGCTGAATATTGGTTATTTGCTGCGAAGAGACAGAAAAATAATGTGCAGTAAAATCCCAGTTGCAATCAAACTTATATAATTCAATATTAGTTGTTTTCATGAATATTGGCGAGTTCTGATTGGCTCAAAAATTCTTTTCATTGCTCCATGAAAAAAACAAATCAAGCAGTACCGGAACTACTTTTGCAGTTAAACTAATGTAAATAAACATGTATAGATCTACGAGATTTCATAATGTTTTTCTTTCTGATTTTATACCCAGTCCAAATTTCAAATCACTAGCTAAATTTATTTTCTCCGAATATTGAAAAAATATCCAACAGTAAATTTAAAGAGAGAGCTTAAAACTTCGTCACCTTGCTTGGTTCTAACAATCTTTATTTTCAACTTAATTCTAGCATATTAAACTTCTAATAATAAATCCACTCAATCTGCAAATGTTCAATACTACAATGACGTCATGAATTGTGTCATTTTTACGTCATGAAGGAGCAGTTTTACCGCGCTATGAATATCAATGAAAAGGACAGTAAATAAATACGCAATGTTGGATTTACAAAAAAAGAGCAGTTGGAATTATTTAAGTGCATATTTGTTGTCTGTGATATTGAATTATAAGGAATGAAGAGAATTTTTTTTTGTTTTCATGGAGGTATGAAAAAAAAAACCTAATCATTGTGTATGAAACCGCTTCGTGAAGCGGTTTCATACACAGCGATTAGGTTTTTTTTCATTCCTCCATGAAAACAAAAAAAAATTCTCTTCGCGGTTTCATACAGTGTGATTAGGTTTTTTTTCATACCTCCATGAAAACAAAAAAAAATTCTCTTCGCGGTTTCATACAGTGTGATTAGGTTTTTTTTTTCATACCTCCATGAAAACAAAAAAAAATTTTCTTCGCAGTTTCATACTGTGTGATTAGGTTTTTTTTTTCATACCTCCATGAAAACAAAAAAAATTCTCTTCATTCCTTAAATTAACTATTTACCACATAATCATGAGTTTTAACAACCCTAACAACGAAAAGGCCCTTTCAAAAACTTGTGGAAAATTCCACAATTTTTTCTACCCTTCCAGAGGAGAATTTCTATTTTTGGGCCACATTATCTTGTCAACCACAAAACCTTTAAATCTGAACATTAGGGCTGAAAGATTTTCAATGGAAATTTGTTAAAACTGTCAGCATAAAGGTCCTCTATTGCTCAGTGGTTACCACACTGAATTTCTGGAACAAAAGCTCTGGTATGATTCCAAACCGAGCTGCTGGTCACATGGTCAGCTGTGATTTGAACTCATGACCCTTGGATAATGACTGTGTACCAAGGCAATGCCTCTATGCTTGAAAGGGTAAACACAAACCTACTAGAAAAGCTCTGTCTTTGGATAAGGCACTGCAGGGCTCCTGCCCATTACTGGTGTAATCCAGGAATAAAATAAGTGAGCCATGCTCTGGTAAAAGGGGGCTTAATGCATCTCTGTGATGCATTATACCAACACAAGTCATTGCTTAACTTTGGATCCATAAAATCATTTTTTGTAACAACCATCTTAATCATGAGGTAGACTGGTCCTTTGACATGCAGAAAATTGACCAGTAACAAAAAGTATTGCCCTAGATAAGCTTGCATGGACAGCCCAGGCTGATATGGGTTGATGCTTTCTGCAGATGCTTTAAACTCCTTTTTCACAGAGCATGGCTCAAGTATAAGTGACTTGTTTCCATCACGTAAGTCTAAAAATAGAAGGCATACTGACAATGGTCAGAGACATTATAAAAACAAGAGTTTTAGGCTGAAAATGAAGCTCTAGAGAGTGCACAATGTTTTTTTAAGATATGGCTCTTTGACCCAGTGTGGCCCAATTTCAAACTTGTCTAAGATGTTAAAAAGACAAGCACTCAGAACTAGTTTCATGAGTATCTGGCTGAAAATGTGGCTTCTAGAGTGCAGACAAGGGTTTTTTTTAAAGATTTGGCCCAGTGACCTACTTTTTGTCTTGACATGACCCAATTTTACACATGTATGAGATATCATCATGACATACACTCTGACCTACTTTCATGAGTATCTGTATGAAAATATGGCCTCTAGAGTGTTCACAAGATTTTTTCCAAAATTTGGCCCAGTGACCTACTTTTTGAACTAACATGACCAAATTTCAAACTCGGCTGAGATTTAATCAATACAAACATTCTGCCTAAGCTTAAAGAGTATCAGGTGGAAAAAATGGCCTTGGAGTGCACAGAAGGTTTTTCTAAGATTTTGCCCAGTAACCTACTTTTTAACCTGATACTAACCAATTTTGAACTTGTCCGAGAAATCAAGATAAACATTCTGACCAAGTTTCAAGAATATCTGGCTGAAAATGTGGCCTCTACAGTGCATGCAAGGTTTTTCTAAGATTTTGCCCAGTGACCTACTTTTTATCCTAATATGACCCAATTTCAAACTTGTCCAAGATATAATCAAGACAAACATGCTGATTAAAATAAAAAACATGCTGATTAAGTTCCGAGAATATCTGGCTGAAAATGCGGCCTCTAGAGTGCACACAAGGTTTTTCTAAGATTTTGCCCAGTGACCTACTTTTGACCTGATGTGACCCAAATTTCATACTTGCCTGAGACTTTATCAGTACAAACATTCTGGCCAAATTTCATGAGAATCTGATTGAAAATGTGGCCTATAGAGTGCACACAAGGTAAATGTTGACGAATGCACAATGCACTTAGCACAACGCACGCCAGACACAGCACAATCACAAAGGCTCACCTTGAGCACTTTGAGGTGAGCTAACAAGAGGAGTACTGTATAGTCCTTACCAAAAAGTAGATCAGCTTGTGTCCTGAGCCATGATGCATTAGACGGGTTGGTCTGTAGTGCATGCTGCATCAATAAAGATACATGTTCCTCTACAGCATTTACATGTATCCCACTTATACTGCAATATATAGAAGGTACATGTATGTGAAAAGGCAGCTTAATGCATCTGCAAAAAATTTCTACCCAAGCCAGCCTGTGCAGTCCACACAGGCTGACCTGGTTTGAAACATTTTGCCATTGGTCAATTTTCTGCATGTCAAAAGACAACTATACTTAATGATTCAGTTGGTTGTTAAACAAAATGGATTTTAAGGATCCATAATCTTGTGATGACTTGCTTGGTATAATGTATCACACAGATGCATTTAACCCTCTTTTGCCAGAGCATGGTAAGATATCTAGCCCTGTATATTATATTTCATGTGTCTATTTTTAGAAATGTTATGGGTAAAGAAGTATCGTAATTTAAGCTGGGGGGAATTATTTCCCCGTCACAGTGAATATTTTCCTCCTGCCCAAAATCTGGAACTACTTTTTTAAGTTTTTTAAGTTTTTAAGTTTTAAAAGTGGCATTCGTTGACAAAATAATCAGAGGAAATATAATATATAATTTATTTCATCAGCTTGTGGTTAATATGGGGAAATATTTGCCTCAAAAGGGAAAGGTCCGCGAAAATAACTCGTGCCTTACGGCACTTGTTATTTTTGCATACCTTTCCCTTTTTCGGCAAATATTTCCCCATATTAACCACAAGCTGATGAAATAAACTCTGTATAATACTTGACAGTTAATTATGTCCTCAGTTCATACATTTATCTTTGTGTTTTTTTCTCAACTTGAAAAAAATCTGCAATGGCAATTCTGACTGTTTGCAACATCACTACAAACTACTGCTATGCTGTACTCTATATTCACTAAAGTATGTCGACTCCAGTGAATATTTTGAATATATAATACGATATAATGCAAATTATTTGAAATTATCGACACTTCACTTTACTTTCTATCAACTGTCAAGCTACATTTACTTACTTTGGTAAAGCTGATGGCCATATTGCAATGTAATCACTGGAAATTTCTACTGTTAAGTCATCCTGCAATTGAAGTCTTTGGTGTAACTTTCGATAAAAACTAACTCTCTATCACATAATCCTGAGATTTAATGACCCTGAAGAAAAATACTTTTGAAAACATTGAAAAAAGAGAAAATGCCAGAAACCAGCATTTATTTTGTCACCTGCAAATGCTTTTAATCTGGGCAAGTCTGAAATTTTTTTGTGTAGTAAAGAAGTCTTAGCATTTCAAGAATGGCAACAAATATTGAACATGCACTCAGATTATGCTGTCACGTCAGATACATGAAAATAGGATAAAACAGAGTGCTACTCAGGCAGCATTACAGCCGAAGATAATCCCAATGAATAGGCAGTATTTCAAATGAACATCAAGCTGGCTATTTTTACACACAGCCTCTACTTTTCCAGATGACATCAAAGAGGAATACTTGAAGAAATGTAAACTAGCTTTTTCAGACCATTTAGTAAAGAAGCAATTTACATAACAATTGTAACAAGCAATAATTCCCTTTCACAAATTTAAATTCTAAAAAGCTTTTAGCTAAAAAGTATCATTAAGGAGCAGACAAATAAGCATTACCTTTAGAATATTGTAAAACTTGGTCATCATAGAAATGAACACACTGAGGGCTTGTTGCTCCTGTAATACAATGATTTATCAGGATTTATCATTTAACCAAGAGTCCTCTTCAAAAAATTGCCGGAAAAGGAGAAAATGTTTGTAACCAGTATTTTCTCCATTTCTTACATTGTTTTCTACCCTTCTGCAAACAAATTTCAATTTTTGAGTCACATTGATGTTGTTGTCTGTAAATGCTTTCGATTTGGACCTCCTTTCCCTGCAATGTTTTCTACCCTTCCACAAAAAAATTTCAATATTTGAGTCACATTAATGTTGTCATCTGCAAATGCTTTCAAGTTGGACAAGTACAAAGCTTTACTGTTTGGTAAACAAACTTCAGCTTTAAATAACCCCTTCTGGTAGAGGACAAGAGTGAAAATTCAAGTTTGAGTGGCCATCTTGTTTATGAGCAGAAGACCTTTGAAAGGCTGACTAATGGATTGAATGGTGTTTACGCCATTCAACATTATTTTAATCATATCAAGGTGACAGCTTATTCATGAGTGTCCTGGGTTTCATCAGTACATGGATGGGGCTCTGAAATGTCTGGACCAAGGACACTCCAAAGAAAAAAGCTGGCGCTTTCAGTGGGGCTTGAACCTGGGTCCTACAGGTAACAAGTCCTACACTTGACCACTAAGCCATGCAGGACCTCTGAAACTGTTAGGAAATATATGAAAAAATGACAATACAAATTGCTCAGCTTAGCACTACCTGCTCTAGTAAGCTATGGGCATGAGCATATCTGGTTTCTGCAAGAAGAGGAATAAGTTTTGCTTTGGTCTATTTCTGGAACCTATGGTTTTCTTCTCTACTATACTTACACTATGCAAATACACCAGAAAATGATTGGGCTCTCAGAAAAAAAAAACCAAGAGCACTATACAGGTGTAAATGCTCCACTGCAGTTGCTTTTAGAAATAGATTGGCTTTCAGTGAAAATCGCAAATAACTGTGTCATAACTATTTTTATAATTACATGCCGATTGTTTGGGTTCCTCATTTGAGAGTTCACAACTAGTCTGAGTTTGAACTAAACATATTCAGTAATAACAGAGATATAATAAAACATCAAAGTTTTTGTACAACATTGCAGATGACGAAAGGGCGATGAAAATACCTGGACATTTCTTTTGAAGACAGCCCAGCTAAAAATCTTGAGATATGACAATTTTAGAACAGAATTAACATGATAAGAAAATTTTTAGTATCATACATACTTTGATTTTCTGCAGGAATAATTTGAAGTAGTCTCTAGGTAAAATTCCAAGCTGTGAATCTCGGTACATAGCACTATCTCTACCACTGGATGTTCTCTTATGTTGGGCATTGGTACTGTAGATCTGTACAACTGCAACAAAATACATACAGGATCTTACATGGGTTCACGTTTGAGATAAATTTTTTTTTAACTAGTCAAGAGAAAATGATATTAAGCGAGCCTTTGGCGAGCTTAATAATATTTTTTCTAGACAAGTTTAATAAAATTAATCTCAAATGCCAATGAATGTCAAATTTTTTTTATCATATAACAATTTTTCACAGATTATTGATCAGAAGATGCAAAACCATCTATAGATGCACCCACGGTAATATCCATAAAATCCCATTCACCTCTATGAAATACAAGTAGATACAAAATGACGTCAAAAATGACGTCAAACAATCGTGATATCAAACATGTACGAGATAAGAAAATTCATGATGATATTACACTGAAAACAAGGGAGGTTATGTGACAAATGAAGGGTCTTACATGGGTGTTTATATGTTATCATTCAGAATTCTTGACCCATTACAAACAATAAAATTTCATCCTCAACCAAATTTAAGTGTATGTAGACACTAAAATTATAGTGAATTAAACGATGGTATTAGTCTTTGGTTGCATGGGTTGGTTTTTTCATCATGTTGATGTGGGAAAAAGAGAAAATCTTTTCTCACATTGTTTTCAAAAGACTTCTCCAACAGGGTTGTCAAAACTCAGGATTGTTGAGTAAAAAATAAAACAAGTCAACTAAAATGGTATGTTGTGAGCCCCGGTAAGCTTTTAATTTGCTTGTTTGCATGGTGCTTTACACTATTTTTAAAACTATTTCAGTTATATTAAGGCAGCCATAGCATCTACCCATGCTGTCCTGGAATTTTGTTTTTACCAGTACTCCACACCTTATTCTTCCAAATCCAAAGGCCTCTAGCTAACATAACCATCGTCTAATCAATAATCAGAGTTGAGGAAGTAATGAATCTTGTCACAATGACCATCACCAATGCAG
Source organism: Hippopus hippopus (assembly GCA_946811185.2). Taxonomy (NCBI): domain Eukaryota; kingdom Metazoa; phylum Mollusca; class Bivalvia; order Cardiida; family Cardiidae; genus Hippopus; species Hippopus hippopus. The sequence continues at coordinate 54,364,198 of OX328103.1, forward strand.
CCTGACCCACTGGTTTAAAGCCCTTGAGTTACCCACTGAGCTACCAACTCGGTGCCGGCATTCAGGCTGGGATGAGTTACATGCAGATACATTCGGGAATATGCCTGAAAAGTTTCAAATATCTGTTGTAAGAAGATTTAAATTACCAGTCTCCCATAATTCCCTGGCTGGTTTTCTAGCATTTTTGATGGATGGTAGTTCATTCAGAACAGTGGATACCAACCGACATGCCTGAAACACACATAAAAGGAGTTGAAAAATTCATTGCAACTGAATGAGAACATTGTGTCATTAATACTAAAATATCAGAGCTGTCTTAACTCTTTACCAAACTACAAAATTTTGGACTTTCCCAAATCTATGGCATTTGCAAACTACAAATTGAATGTGGCTGAAACAGGGAAAATTGTCTAAGGAGGGGGAGAAAACATTCTGTGAAATGCAGAAAATGCTAGTCACCAACATTTTCTCCTTTTAACATATTGTTTTCCAAGGCTGTCTTCCTCAAGGTCATTAAAACTCATGATTGTGTGGTAAAGAGTTAAAGAAAATATACTACTTTAAAATTGAAAACAGTTTTGTAAAACTTTTGAAAAAAAATTAAATTCATTGCAAGCAAGTGTACTACTTGCTTTTACTCAAACAAAGCAGTGAAATATATGTTCCGAATAAAACACTGGAAAACTATTGGCTGAAATGTCATGTTTGGATGGGACAGGCAACCTGTTTCCAGTATAACCACCTCATAATTTTGTTTTTGGGGGTGGAAAGAGTGAGAGAGAGAGAGGGAGAGAGAAAGAGGGTGGGAAGGAGAGAGAGAAAAAATACCACCTCTTTATCACACATCAAAGTTTCAGGCTTGTCCATGTTGAAAGTATTTGCAACAAAATTAATTAAATATGTCTTACATGTGCTGAAGTTGGCTTTTGAAAAAGTAGAAAATACTGTAGAGAAGGGAAAAACTTGCTCACACGCATTTTCTCTTTTTCCCCACATTATTCTAAATATCCTTCTTCATACACTTTAAAAAACACTGAAACACCTGCTGAATGATTAACAGACAAAGGCCTTACAGTAAGAGTGACAAAATTACTATTAACTCCCTATCAGATGACAAAATTTTAGACTCATCCAAATTGAAAGTGTTTGCAGAAGACTAAGAAAATGTGGCTCAACTGATAAAACTTGTCACCGAAATAGTAATGCTGCTTGGCAGCATTTCCTTCTTTTCCAAAAATGTTTTGGAAGGCATTTTTCCTCAGGATTCATAAAAGGTTAAAAGATATGAACCTCTATATGGCCACTGTTTGTGTTTTCCATATTCATGAGATAGGTCCAATCTCGTACATTCACTAAGAATGCAGAACAGTGTTCCAGGACATCAGGACTTGGCTGAATGTCTGAAATTGGAAAAAGAAAATTAACATCGCTAAAAGAAAAGATGAAGGACACATAACATAGCAACCAATGTTTTAGTTGAAGGAAAATTAAAAGACATGATGCATGACCCCTTACAAGAGAACAAAATTACAGACTTGTCCAAATTGAAAGCTTTTGTAGACAACAAATTAAATGTGACCCAAAAACTGAAATTTCTCTTCAAAAGGATGGAAAACACTGAAAAAGAAGAAATGCTTGTTATCAGCATTTTCTCTATTTCACATGTTTTTACAAGGCTTGTACTTCAAAGCTGTTAAAACTAGGGACTGTGTTGTAAAAGGTTCAGTTTCATTTTATCCCTCAGCTTTCAGTCTTTAATAAATGACATAATATAAGAATTGCCTACACTGACAGCCTTTGCAAAACAACAAAATAAATCAAAGGATAGAAACACATCCAGCATTTTCTTCATTACCCATGATATTTTCAAAAGTTTTCTTTCTCAAGGTCATCAAAACTTGGGATTGTGTGGTATAGAGTGAAAAGTTCCATAATTTCAGATGACACTCCATTTCCAAAAATGACACATAGATATGATCCAACCTCTGTGAAAAGGGGGCTTAATGCATCTGCAAAAAGTATCAATTCATGGCACCAAGCACAGGCTGACCTGGGTGAAACTTTTCTCTACTGATTAATTTTCTGTTTGGCCAAGGCCCAGTCTACCTCATAATTAAGTCAGTTGTTAAAAATGTGGCTATTATGGGTCCACAAGTATGTGATTACTTGCTTGGGTATCATGCATCACAGAGATGCATTAAGCCCACTTTTGCCACAGCATGGCTCATATACATATACTCCATTATCAATTCTGTATGTGTCAATATAAGAATATTTATTTCATGCTTTCAGGTAGGTTATCGAGAAATATCAGTGAAATATTTTTTGGTATTTCATGGTTACGACCAGTGAAAATACCAATTTTTATACTTTAACTCTTCAATTGAAGGCAGAAACAGTTGTTCCTGCGCACTAGTTACCTAGATAAAATGTGCGTGCCTCACAACCTGATGGAAATGTGACGTAATTTACCGTACATTTCTTGCGCTTGACGTAATATTGTAATGTGTTGCTATGCGGAGGGGGTATGCCACGGGGAATAACCAAAAAGACCTGTACTGGATTTTGATTAAGTTCCCCAAGAATGGGTTAAAAGCATGAAATAAATAGAATTTTTTGTGTGTGTGCGTGTGTGTGTGTGAAAGGCTGTGCCACTCGTGAAAATATTACCAATGATGTTCACTCGATAAAATAAATTTCGATCTTTCACCGTAAAAAAAACAAATATTCTCTATTTATCCATAAACCCTTTTACCTTTTGGCACAGAGAGCTAACAACGCACTAAAGTAACTGAAATGTACACCAACCTTGTCCAAGCCTAACTGTGGTTATGCAGGTTTTTACTTTTTTAATGAGATCTTGCATAGAAGAGTTCTCTCCGAATGTTTCATTGAGAAAAAACTGCTGCAGGTCAGCCATCAAGAACTGCCACCTGATATGTTTGGACAGCACATAGGACATCTGTGATGCAATGTTATCTGCAACTGTCAGTAGAATTCTAGCTCTTTCAAATATCTGAAAAGAAAAAAAAAAGACCCATGAATCAACTTTACAACCCTTTCAACCTGGGTAAGTCTAAAATATATCGTTTGGGAAGCAGAAAGGATTAAATTGAGTCCAATGCAAGTTTACAATCAAGAACACAAAAAAATGCTGGTGTAGACTGGGCCATACTCTAGAACATAGGAATTCAACAAGAATTTTGGATGCAGGGCTACATATTGTCTTAATCACAATAAAACGATCAGATTATATATGATACATCTGTTCCTATAGGCATGTACATATGGAATATATACATATAATGTGGCATTCAGTAGAATATTAAACAGAGTGATGAGCTTTGATAATATCCCTAGATAGTCAGCTGTTTCCGAAAAGTTTCATCTCATTGGTCAAATTTTGGTATAAATTTTGTTACATTTTATTTCCCTCCAAGTCATTTTTTTCTCTCTTTTTCCACCCATTATGGTGTGCTCGATCTCGCAATTTTTGCCGGTACTTTGTTTTAGTGCACAATTTTGTGTGCAAATAAATATCCATTTCGCCAGATTTTAGATTTTGATGCGGGATTTCCACAATCCCACACTCTAGATGCAATCCTGTTTATGTGTGGTCCCAGTAACAGGTCTAAAATCACTTTTAACTTGATGAGACAATAAGAAGTATAAGGATAAGGCCCTTACCTTGACATCCATACAGTGACAAGCTTTACCCACCAGTATGTATATATAAGCTTGCTCTTGACTCGGCTCAAATTTTCTAATGATTTCAACAATTTCATAAGGAACTCTCCACTGTAAACAGAGAAAAAAACAAGCATTTGTTTAGACTGTGTTTTAGGTTAATTTAGACAGTCTTTTAACCCTTTACCACACACAAACATTTTAGACTTGTCCAAATTGAAAGCATTTGAATGGGACAATATACATGTGGCAAAAAAGATGATTGCTGTCATTGAAATAGAAGAAAACATTGTGGGAAAAGGAGAAAATGCTGGTTACCAGCATTTTCTCCTTTTCTCACAATGTTTTCAAAAGGCTTCATTCCAAGGGTCGTTAAAACTAGGGATTGTGTGGTAAAGGGTTAATCCTATACCAAATAAACCAGAGTTTTAGGAAGCCCTTAAAAAAGATTTTTGAAAACATTGTGGAAATTGGAAAAATATGCTGGTATCCAGCATTTTCCCCTTTTCCCTCAATGTTTTCTACCCTTCCATAAACAAATTTCAAATGATGAGTGACATTTTATTGTTGTCTTCAAATGCTTTCAATTTGTATCACTTTTTGATCTACACTGGACATAAAATCAACTACAGTTGTGGAAGGCTCTCTAGGGGTTATCAATTGAAAAAATAAAATTGAAAAAATTATTAGAACATGTCACAATATACTGGATAATATGGATCCCAGATCAGACTGTACATCATATTCTAAGCAGTCTGAAATTCAATCTATGCTGTTGACAAAAACACCAATTTATACTAGTATTCAGCACCTTAACCCTTCCCAAACAAGAAATTTTAGACTTTTTCAAACTGTAAGCACATTCAAAAATTAAATGCTAAAGTCATACATATACTAAAGTTCTTAGTCAGAAAACATTGGGGGAAAAGGCAAAAGTGTTGGTTACCAACATTTTCTCCTTTTCCCACCACGTTTTCAAAAGGCCTCTTTCTAAGGGTCATTAAAACATATGCTTGCGTGGTAAAGGGTTAGGATTTAGTACAAACTGACACAATTGAAAAATGATACAAACCTTATCATTCAGTTGCATAACACTGGCAGGAGATTTCCCTTGATTAGCTATGAGCTCATTGACTAAATGTCTAATGACATCAGCATCGTACATATACATCAGCTGATGTTCAACATTCACTAGAGTTACAGATGAGTCTGAAATGAAAAGAAGTCAGTTATGGATTAGCTCTTTACCACACAACAAAACTTTAGACTTGTCTAAATTGAAAGCTTTTGCAGACGACTAAATAGGTTTGACTCAAAAACATAAATTTGCCTTTAGGAGGGTAGAAAACATTGTGGGAAAAGGATAAAATGCAGGTTACCAGCATTTTCTCCTTTTCCCCATATGTTTTCAAAAGGCTTCTTCCTTTGAGGGATCATTAAAACTCGGGACTGTTGTAAATCATTTATTACATTTGTTTCTTGACACTTTACATATAGTTGTAGAAAACAGTATGAGAAAAGGGGGAAATGCTATTAAGACACATTTTCTCCTTTTCTAATAATGTTTTCAGGCCTTTTGAAGAGAAATCCCATCATCAAAAACACTTTTATTTAGTCGTCTGCAAATGCTTTCAATAAGGACAAGTCTACAATTTTGTTGACTGGTGAAAGATTAACTTTTTGTCAAAAGACAAAATTTTAGACTTGCCTAAACTGAAAGGAATTACAGACACTAAAATAAAAGTGAGTCAAAATTGAAATTTGTTTTTGGAAGGGCAGGAAACATTGTTGGAAAGAAAGAAAATGCTGTTTACCAACATTTTCTCCTTTTCCCACAATGTTATTAAAAGCTTCTTTCTTTAAGATGATTAAAATGATTGTTTGGTAAAGTATTTAAACTGTATCCAACAATATTTCATAATCTAAAAAAAGAATTTGAAACATACTACGAGAAAAAAGTAAGAAGAGCAGATATCTGATTTAGTATTAAAGTAAAATTTTTCTGTATGGGTAAGAAACACTTCATGTGTTCCCATGTATAAGTTTTGTGTAACTCTGTGCAAGACAACAAAATTTGAATCTACGTTAAAGGCAGTTGCAGACAATGACTAAATGTGAATCAAATGTAGGATTTTGTCTGTGAAAGGGTAGAAAACATAATGGGAAAAAGGGAAAATGCTGGCTACCAGCATTTTCTCCTTTTCCCACAATGTTTTCAAAAGACTTCTTTGTCAGAGTTGTTAAAACTTAGGTTCATGTGGTAGAGAATTAAAGTAAGACAAAGCTCAGGTGTACCATTAATTAAAACATGAAAAAGTAATATTAGAATATGAGCTATGCTCTATTAAAAGGGGATTTAATGTACCTCCATGATGCATTACACCGAGTCATAAACATCATAATGGATCTATAAAACCCATTTTGTATAACAATTGATTGAATCATGAGGTAGAATGTACTTTAACATGCAGAAAAATGACCTATAGCAAAAACAACACAATGAGTCATGCTCTGGCAAAAGGGGGTTTAATGCATCTCCTTGATACATTACACAAACCAAGTCACCATACAATTATAGATATATAAAATCCATTCTGTCTAAGAATTGACTGAATCATGAGGTAAACTAGTACATGTACTTTGTCATGCAGAAAATTGACAAATAGCAAAATGTTTGACCCAGGTCAACCTGGCCAGCCTGACCTGGGTCAATACTTTTTGCAGATGCATTAAAGTTGAAAAAGGGGCATAACTGTGTCAAAAATATGTTGATGGTCACCTGCCCCTGTGGCATGGGTTCCTCTTTTTGATGGTTAATAACTGGTTTGAGTTTGAAGTAAATATCTTCAGTAATGACAGAGATATTAAAGAATATCAAAGTATTTGCACAATGATGACACAGTGGCAGACTACTCTGACGATGCAGTCAACAACAGGGCAATGACAATATCTTGACACTTTCTTCGAAAACAGCCAAGCTAATATAAAACACACACACACATACACACACACACACACACACACATGTAAAGAAGACAGTTCTGAAAAACAATATGTGATGCTACCTCTAGTGGATGGATAACTACTGGCTACAGTTGTTAGGTCATCTAATGTTGTACCAAAAGACATGTTATCTCTGTGACCATTTTCCAACTTTCTAAATTCATCACATTCAATCCCTGTGAAATGATTTTTGATGTCACTTTGTAACACCATGGATATAAAATGGGAATGTGGGGGTGCCAGTTCTCCAACATGCCTGAAAAAAAGTTAAGTATACAAAGAGTTTTAATTATTATCAGCACTTTTAAGCACATAGTTAAAATGAATTTTCTCAATTCCCACAATGTTTTCAACAGCTTTCTTCCTAAGTGGTGTAAACACACAGGATTATTTGATAAACAGCACCAAACCAAAGAAAGAGGACAAAGCCAACAAAAATAATACAGACAGTGACTTTGAAACTTGTTAACTCTTTAGGAAACCACTTATCAAGTCTTAAGAAACCACTTATCAAACTTATCAAGAATGTTGATAAATAGCCAGATATTGTAATGGGCAGGCTACAGACTTGCACATGTTGTCTTTTTTTTTGGATATAGAAAATGAAGTATGTCGAAAAGAAAATGAAACTGTTGTGATGTGGATAGTGGAAAAGTGGCTGAAAAAAAGGTTTGTATGATAAAAACAGGGAAAGGGTTACATTTGGCTCTTGCTAAATGAATAAAAATGACATAAACGTGACATTCAGGTTTACAACAGACTTACCATAAAAATGTAAGAAGATTTGTCTTTTGTACAAATGAAGCCCCATTTAAAGCAACAGCCAATACCTGAAATTGGACAAAAACTGATGAGCTACACAGATATTTTTTTTTAATTTCAATTCAAAATTTGTTATCACGCTAAAAACGCAAGCAATAGTTCATGTCATAATCTTCAAAATCTTATTGCATATCTTATAGTTTTGTCAATGACATTCTTTATATTATCATAGGGGTCCGTAGTTTGATTCCTGGCACCCATAGACTATATACTATAAACAAGGGATTTAACTGTATGCAGTCCGTTACTCGCCCCTGGTTACAAAAAACAACATATCTTTTCTACCCCATCAGTTATTCTCCTATTTTTTTCTACAGCTGAAAGCTAAAACATTTTTCTACCAGAAAAACACAACTGTTTGTCAGTGGCTAATGCAGTCTGGCTGATACATTCGCTCGAACGTGTAAACTCGCTCAAAAATCTGCGCCATTGACACAGGTTCGTACATCCGTTTTCAAGATATAAAATGCACTTTAGATCCAATGAAACGCAGCATTAGCGGCACCCACCCTTTACACATGTTTAAAAATACTGCTGACCTATAGTCTTTATCTTCAATAACGACGAAACGCCTCAGAATTCGTTGAATTTGTGATCCACGTTCTTATTTCGAACAGCTGCAGCCATCTTCTGTCATGTGACATTGTTTGGAACGAGAAATTTCATCGGTTGATATGTACTAACAGATGTGAATTCAACCAATGAAATTACGTACAGCTGCTCACACATTTTTGTCACGTGACAGTACGGTGACACTGTTTGGAATGAGAAATTTCATTGGTTTATATGCGCGAACGTCAGTGTCGAATGTACGAACCCGTGTCAATGGCAAAGATTTTTGAGCGAGTTTACACGTTCGAGCGAATGTATCAGCCAGACTGCATTAGCCACTGACAAACAGTTGTGTTTTTCTGGTAGAAAAATGTTTTAGCTCTCAGCTGTAGAAAAAATTAGGAGAATAACTGATGGGGTAGAAAAGATACGTTGTTTTTTGTAACCGGGGGCGAGTAACGGGCTGCATACAGTTAAATCCTTTGTTTTAGTCTATGGGTGACAAGCAGTCTGATCTTGGATCTATCACATCCCTTTGTATAGTCAAGTCAATAATATAATCAGCATGAGTTTTCAGTGGACTGTATTTTCAGCCATCAAAAAAAGTAGAGTTTATATGTTTGGTGCTGAAAGAGTTAAAAGCATGAGGACATGATTATCCAATATTACTTATCTGTATTAATATATACAGTTTTGAAAATACTTCAAAATTTCTGAAACCATGGACAATATTGGTACAGCTTTGTTAAAGGAAAGAATTTTTATTTTCATCATCCCGCCAAATTAGAAAATGTTACGGTACATGTGCTCTAAATAGAGAATTTAACATTAATACTTTTCAACCCTTTGCTACACAATCCCATGTTTTAACGATCCTGAAGAAAAAGCCTAATGAAAACATTGTGGGATAAGGAGACCAGCATCTCATGAAAACCTTGTTGGAAAAGGAGAAAATGCTGGTCTCCTTATCCCACAATGTTTTCTACCCTTTCACAGATAAATTTCAATAATTCAGCCACATTTACTTTGTTGTCTGCAAAAGCTTTGAATTTGGATGGCTCTAAAATTTTGTCGTTTGGTAAAGAGTTAAATCATTCATAATTACAAAAGGAGAATATAAAAACAATTTTAGAAACAATGGTAATTCCTGAACAGAATATTTTGTCTAATGAAATTATTTTCAATTTTTAGCAAGAACTTTGCAAATAAAAACTTGATGGCTGCAGTATCAGAGACACTTACTTTGACTAAAAACTTGATGGTGGCTATATCGGCATCCTCCAGTATGTCAGCTATAATGGACACAAAGGCTTTACCTTCCATGACACCTCTCACTACATTACATATACTCACTTGAATGAATGTAAATGTTAAACTGAAAAGGAAACAACCATAGCTCAAGTATACACCTTGAGTGCTGGTTTAGGCCACAGTAAAAATGTAGATCACCAAGCACACAACAAGAGGTCTCATCCAAGATCTATACTTTCTGATATTATGAGTGAAACAGCCCTGTAGTCTTGTGTATGGACTGACATTATCTATATCATAATCAAATGCTCCAAACATTGAGAATAAATCAAAAAGAGCTTAAATGATCGAATTTGTCTATGAAATGATAGGAAACACTGTGGGAAAAGAAGGAAATTCTGGCTACAATAATTTTCTCCTTTTCCTTCAATGTTTGCAAAAAACATTTTCGTCGAGGGCCTTCAAAACATGGGATTGTGTTGCAAAGGTTGATGGACAGCAGGTATCTAATCATTCATTTGCACCCTAAGAGGCAACTCTTTACATGATGAAAAAAATTTAGATTGTTTGTATTGAAAGCAATTTGCATATGACATATCAAATGTGGCTTGAACTGTGGCTTTGACTGCAAAGCGGGAAAAAGCATTGCAGGAAAACGGAAAAAATTCTTGTTACCAGCATTTTCTTCTACATGGTCAAAGAGAAATCCAACATTTTGACCCAAATTTGATTAATTGTCTCTTGGTCAAGAGTTTATCTTTAGAATATCAAGGACAACTCAGATACGTTTAACTCTTTACCAACCAACAAAATTTAAGACTAGTCCAAATTGAAAGCATTTGCAGACGACAAAATAAATGTGACTCAAATTTTGATGATTGTTTTAGGAAGGGTAGAAAACATTGAGGGAAAAGGAGAAAATGCTGGTTACCAGCATTTTCTCCTTTCCCCACAGTGTTTTCAGAAGACTTCTTTTTCAGGGTCGTTAAAAGTAGGGATTGTGTGGTAAAGGGTTAAGCACAGATTGTGCAGTCTGAAATGGGTTCTATTCTGTTGGGTAGTATATATTCAAGTATATTTTTCACTTTGTTTATGGGAATAACACCATTCCCAAAATTTATACAATTACAATGTATATCACTGCTGCCTATGCACCTACATGTATCCATCCATTCCTTGAGTTTCTTATATCAGTACTTCACACAAAAAAATTCCCCCCCCCCCCCAAGCCACTGGCTGGTTTTCCACATTCTTTAATTTACCTAACTGCAGAATACATTTTCACATGCAGCCAATGAAATTAGGATAGACCTTACATAGTTACAAGTGGATATCAAACATCATGAAAATAAGAAAGATCACATAAACACTCTTCCAATTAACATGAGCCATGCTTTATGAAAAAGGGGCTAAATGCATCTGCAAAAAGTATCAACCCGTGTCAGCCTGCGCAGTCTGCACAGGCTGACATGGATCAGAACTTTTTGCGATTGGTAAATTTTCTGCATGAGAGAAGACCATTCTACCTCCAGACCCAGCTGGTTGGACAAAAATGGATTTTATGGATCAATAATTATGTGATAAACTGCTTGATATCATGCATCACATAGAAGATAAACTCCCATTTCACAGAGCATGGCTCATATAAAAAATATCTTACCTTTCTTTTGATGCTAGCTCGTCCTCTATATTAGCTCTATAACCACTACTCAGTTCCTGTTTAACATTATCTTCTATGAGAACTTCTACAAGGCCCTGAAGTATAGATGAACCATTCCTAATTCTACTAGACAAACACATGCATACAATTAAAATGTGTTAGATCTAATTAAGTACAGGTATCAACAGAAATTCAACAAAAGCTACATCATTTGATGAAATCATTATAAGATAACCCTTTACCAACTTAAAAGCTTTTGCAGATGACAACTTTAATATAGTCCAAATGATAGGAGTAGTCTTTGGAAGGGTAGAAAACATTGTGGGAAAAGAAGAAACTGTTGGCTACCAGCATTTTCTCCTTTACCAGCAATGTTTTAAAAAGCCTCTTCCTCAAAGTTGTTCTAACTCAGAATTGTGTGGTAAACTATTACCTTTTTTCAATTCTTTTTTTTTTGTTGATAGAGAAAGTCCCAGTCAACTCAATGTTAAATAGTTTTCTATCAGTTATCACAAAAGACAAGCTTTACTGTAACCCATAATGTAATAAAATCGATACAATTTTTTCTGTCTACTGTTTCTAAATCAATTTTCTTGACAAAAAATCAACAAAGGTAATAAAAATACCCTATAAGTATTCTGTCTAGCAGACTCAGCTCGTCTATAAAGACTTTCTGGTTTCACTCTTAGCTTTGCCGAGTGTTCCTGTAAACTACTGCATGCAACATTGTATCCACTGAGTCTTTTTTCATCTACTGTACAGTATGTGGGGTTTACCAACTGAAAGACAGGAAAATATAGAAAAATACTGCTATTATTCCAGTGGGTAAATCCACAGGATCAAAACAAATCAGACTTAATCATCAAATGGGACCTGGGTCTGTATTCACCAACCATTCTTAAGAATATTCTTTGTCTTATTCTCAAGTACTTTCTAATTTGGAAGTAACAGAACTTCTAGTTAGCTGAACCAAATGGTTTAGCCAATTAGAAGTTTTGATACTTTCTAAATCTAGAATACAATTAAGACTGAAACTAAGAATGGTTGGTGGATACAAACCCAGATTTCATACTCTTTTCTCACTGCTTTTCGTATACTTTTGACTGAAGCAGACTCAATAGCACTCTTTGTACTGGTAAGTATGTATGTGCACCCTGTGTGAATCATCTATGAGAAAAATTATAAAAATCCATGCAAAAGCCATTTTTTCTGAACATAAAATGAGTGTCTAAGCTCCAATTTTCTTACAGAGTTTATCATCTGGTTGAGGGTTACTTTAAAACTTCTGCTTATGAAACAAAATTCTTTACAAGGTTTAAGAATCAATTTCATGATTTACTCACAGTTTTTAGCAAGTCTTTTGCATCTCTAAACAATTCTAAAGCTTGACTGTATGCTTCTTGGTAGAAGAAGAAAGTCCCAAGGTCATACGACAACTGAAAGAAAAGGGATTACAGTGACAAGCACTGAAAAAACATGATTCATATAATAACAAACACTTTCATTTCAGCAAAAACAGAGCGGTTAAATCTAACCAGTGTTGCAGTTTTGTCCCTGTTTTAGAAATGTCCCTGTTTGTTTGCACATCCTTAAAACTGTATGTTGGAGATTCAAAGCCTTTTCGAAGCAAATGAAAGGGAAATGTAATCTTTAGGACAAGTGAACCCAAATGAAGGACAATTAAGTGTATCAATTCACTTATCCTACAGCTCAAGCTTGTTTTAAAAAACTTTTCAAGCTCTCAAGAAAACAAGATTTCAAAAATTGTACAATTTTTTTGTTGACAAACTGAGTTTACATGGTCTAGGCTGATAAATTTAGGTCCAAAAACAACATCAATGAACATGCCGAGAATCCTACTTGACATATGTATTCTTCTTGACTAATTTCTGTGGTGAGATCCCAGTGAAACATTTCTGTATTCTGATACTCTGTAGGAACTATGATACTGTTCATGGTAGGCATACGAATGGTGCGTCCACACTGAATACATCTTTGTAGGTTATCAACGGAGATTGTGGACTTGTCTCGCAACTGAAATGGAATTGATGATAACAATTTTTTTCTTAACCCTTTACCACACAATGACGACTTTTGACACCCCTGATAGAGAAGGCTTTTGAAAACATTGTGGGAAAAGGAGAAAATGCTGGTAACCAGCATTTTCTCCTTTTCCCACAATGTTTTCTACCCTATCAAAGAAAAATCATTTCATATGATCCACATTGAAACTGTCCTCTGCAAATGCTTTCAATTCGGACAGGTCTAAAATTGGTCGTGTGGTAAAGGGTTAAACCTGACCTATTTATCATAAAACTACCATAAAACTGTAGACTTGTCCAAATTGAAAGCAAATTTCAGACAACAAATTAAATGTGCCTCAAATAGTGGGATTTGTCCTTGACAGGGTAGAAAATATTTTGGGAAAAGAAGAAAATGCTGGTTACCACCATTTCCTCCTTTTCCTACAATGTTTTCAAAAAAGTTCTTCTTCAGGGTAGCTAAAACATGGCATTGTGTGTTACAGTTATAGCACCTTTCACAACTATAGTTGCTCCTGAAACAAGTGTACATCATCATCAGACTGCACAAAATGGGATGAGGATCTTTGAAAATGTACAAAACATTGTGAGAAAAAGGAGAAATTTCTTATTACAGGCAACTTCTCCTTTTCCCACAATCTTTACAAAAGGCTTCAACAAAAGACATGTTAAATCACTGGATTGTAACCCAAAATATTTCAACAGGCCTCACATGTAGATATGTTAAAACATAGGGGTTTTTTTCCCCACAATGATTTCAAAAGACTTAAACTGTATACATGTTACAACAAGGGATTGTTTTGGTAAAGAGTTACCTTTTATTTCATGACAAAAAATTAGACTTGTCCAAGCTGAAAAAAATTGCAGATAAAAATTAAAAGTAGCCAAAATAATGATGTCTTTCTTTGGAAAGGATGAAAACATTATTGGAAAAAGAGAAAATGTTGGTTTCCAGCATTTTCTTCTTTTCCGATAATGTTTTCAAGAGGCTACTTCCTTAGGATCATTAAAATACAGCATCATTTTGCAAGGAGTTACAAGCACAAAAGCATAAAGACTATCAGTGACTTACTGTATTAACAATCAAATCTGTTTGTGCAGCAACTGTTGCATGGTCTGCCTGGCCAACACTGAAAAATAATAAGATAAACAAATATTACTTTAACCACTAACCAAACAATCAATTGTTTCAGAGACAAAGAAGATCTTTAGTGGCATTGTTGGAAAAGCAAAGAAGAATGGAAAACCAGTTTTTTCTCTCTTTTTTTCCCACTATTTCTTTCTACCGTTTCAAAGACAAATCAAGTAATTTTAGCCCCATTTATCATGTAAAAAACTTTGCTGTTGTAAAGAAATTTAACTGGAGCCAATTTTTTCGACATCCCTTCTGGCTAGGTTCTGGTAGCTTTTCATGGGTGCTCTTCTGTAGATACTGTCTATTGCTCAAATGATGACATTTGTATCATAAAGGGTAAAATACATTCAGGTAAAAGGAATGCTGATTATCAACAATTTCTCCTTTTCCTACAATGTTTTCAAAAGCCTTCTCAAACAAGATTTTTAAAAAACACATAATTGTTTGGTAAAGGGTAAACACTTTTCCACGCAACAAATTTTAGGTTTTGTTCAAATTGAAAGCAATTGCAAATCACAAATTCATTGTGGTTCAAATGATTGATTTCTCTCTGAAAAGGTTGGATAATATTATTGTTGAGAGCACCATAAAAACATCACTGAAATGAAGCACTGTGTTTATAGAGTTCTGGACAAGTGGTACCAAGTATATGAGCCATGCTCTGTGAAAAGGGGACTTAATGCATCTGCGAAAAGTATCGACCCAGGTCAGCCTGCGTAGTCTGAGCAGGCTGACCTGGGCTGAATTTTTTTGCTTTCTATTAATTTTCTGTATCTCAAAGGACCATTCTACCTCATGATTCAGTTGGTTGTTAGACAAAATTTACTTTTATGGATCCATAATTAGGTGATGTCTTGGTTGTTTCAATGCATCACAGAGATGTATTAAGCCCCCTTTTGCCATAGCATGGCTCATATATCAGTGAGATCAAGGTTTACTTACAACTGGGTAAATGCTCGTGGAGGTTTGGCTGGAAAACTCTGTTTCACCACTGTCAACACACACCTGAAATATGCCAATGTACACTTCTGAGTACCAAGCCTAACTTTAGCCCTTTACAATTCAGTCTAAAGTTTTAATGACCCTGAGAAAGACGACCTTTGAAAACATTGTGAGAAAAGAAGAAAATGCTAGTGACCAGCACTTTCTCCTTTTCCCACAATGTTTACTACATATATGTATTCATGATCATAAATCATCAGTTGAAAAACATTTGAATTATCAACTAAAAGTCCTTTAACTCTTTATCAAACGACACAATTCTGGACTAGACCAAATGGAAAATATTTGCAGACAACAAACTAAAAGTAGTCCAAATAATCATTTTTGTCTTTGATAGGGTAGAAAACATTGTGGAAAAAGGAGAAAATACTGGTAAACAGTATTTTCTCCTTTTCCCACAATGTTTTCAAAAGCCATCTTCTTTAGCATTATTAAAAGTCGGATTGTGTGATATTGACTTAATATGGACAAGTCTAAAACAATGCAGTGTAGTGAAGGGTAAAGGTACATTTATGCACAAAACATGGAGTCCAATCTTAACCCTTTACCACAAAATCCTGAATTTTAACGACCCTGAGGAAGAGGCCTTCTGAAAACATTCTAGGAAAAGGAGAAAATGTTGGTGATCAGCATTTTCTCCTTTTCTCACAATGTTTTCTCTCCTATCAAAGGAAACTTCTATTATTTGACCCACATTTAATCTATTGTCTGCAAATGCTTTGGGTTTTTACAAGACTAAAATCTTGTTGTGTGGGCAAGGGTTAATCTACACTGTTTTATATCCTCATAGAAATCTAGCCAAAACATGACAAATATCATGTTCTTATTTTTTTAACTAACCTCATTACCAAACTACAACATTCTGGTCTTATCCTAATTTGAAGCATGGACAGATGACAAATTAAAGTTGGCTTAAATGATCTCTTTTATCTTTAAAAAGGTTGAAAACTGTTAGAAAAAGAGAAAATGCTGGTTAACAGTGATTTCAAAAGCCTTCTCTGTTAGGGTCGTTAAAACTCAGGATCGTGTGGAAAAGAGTTGATTACTATGTTTATTTCATTTCTTTGGCACTCTAAGGGTGAAAATGTTTTAACCAATTCAACTGGGGGATCATATTAATTTGACTTCACTTAATCCTTTCCCACACAATCCCGGGTTTTAATGACCCCATGTAAGAAACCTTTTGAAAAGACTGTAGGAAAAAGAGAAAATGCTGGAGTGGTAGCCAGGGCTCCAATGACAAAATGCTTCCTTAATAGGGTAAAAAATAATGTGGGAAAAGGAAAAAAGTTGCTGGTTATCAGCATTTTCTCCTGTTCTAACATTATTTTCAAGAATCATTCCTTCTCAGGGTCATTAAAACTCTGGTTTGTTTAGTAAAGGGTTAAGTCAGATAGAATTTGTCCAATACAATACAATTACAAAATAAAAACCTAACCATCTATGATAAAGCTGTGAAGCAAAAATTCCAACTTCAGACAGGACATCAAAGTGAAGGTCAGTGTACTTTGCACAGTCTGGGGTCATATCCATGGTAACTGTTAGTAACTCTGTCAACAAGGTCTGTAACATTGGCACAGATAATCTGAAAGAAAACATCAAATTTTCATAAATAAATACTCTTCTTGAGCAATTTCTCAACCATCATGATAGTTTGTCAAATGCATTTTACCATGGTTTCATAAAAAATGTACAGTAGCCCTTTTCCAAATCAAAGAAGTGATAGTACTGACAGACTACTGAATGTAGAAAAGAGCCCTTGGAAAAAACTGAATTTGGTTGGTCAATACAATTTTGAAGAAAAATGGTCCAATCTTGTTATTAAAGCCAGAGTAAGTTTGATTAATGTCCTTTCTGGTTATTACCGTGATACCATTCAACCCAGTCAAATCTGACTGAGCCACGCTCTGTGAAAAAGGGGCCTAATGCATCTGTGACTGTATCAACCCAGGTCAGCTGCGCAGCCCACGCAGGTTGACCTGTGCCAAAACTTTTCACTACTGGTCAATTTTCTCTATGTCCAAGGACAAGTCTACCTCAGAATTAAGTATGCTGTTAAAAAAGGTCACCATTATGGATCCATAAGTATGTGATGGCTTGCCTGGTATCATGGATCACGGAGATGCATTAAGCCCCCTTCTCACAGAGCATGACTCAATTATAAAGTGTGATCTGGTACGATCCTGTCACTTTACCCACCACTCATATGATTTACATGTCGTGATAGGAATCACCATGAAACAATACAGTTTGTTGATCTTTTAACTGAAAAAAGCAAATACAGAACATATGAACTATGCTCTGGCAAAAAGGGGCATAATGCATCTCTGTATGACATGATACCAAGCAAGTCATCACATAATTATACATCCCTAAAATCTGTTTTGTATGACAACCTACTAAATAATGAGGTACACTGGTCCTTTGACATGCAGACAGTTGACCAAAAGCAAAAAGTGTTGGCCCAGGTCAGCCTACGCAGACTGCGCAGGCTGACCTGGATCGATACTTTTTGCAGATGCATTAAGCCCCCTTTTGCCAGAGCATGGCTCATATAAATTTGATGATTTGGCATTTGAATACTTTCTAGAGTTCATTTTTAGATGAATTTTCCATGCTTTTTCACTATCTTATCGGATTGAGGAACTCACAGCTAGACTAGACCTACAAATACCACAAAAAACAGGAGAATGAACCAGGTTGCATCGGAATAAGCAAAGATGAGCCTGATTTGCATTAGTCACTGACTTCATTTACAAATAAGCAAAGATCTTGTACCTTATCGATGACATCTTCTTCAGTCTAGACTTTGTATAGATATCCTTCACATTGGAGTGGTTGGAATTTTGTAGCTCACGTCAACATTGTCATATTTAACAGAATAGCAATTTTAAACAGAAAGAAATTTTTTATGGAACAGTATTTGGTGATGAAGGATTTTTGTGTACATTTGAATCTGAGTCAAGCTGGATGACAATAGACTAGCAATCTTATAATTTGTCTTGCAACAATGTTTTCACATGCACTAATATATATGAGCCTAATATACAATGTGTTAAGGGAGATCACTCCTTCCTTACCGCATTGCTTCTTCCCTTAAAAAATCAATACCTAGCAACTGCATTAGGGAGAATTCTCTTTAGCCAAGTGGTTAGTTTATTGGTCTTTTGAGCCTCAAAAATGAGAGTCTTTGCCACAAGGGTTCAAATCCCAGCCAGAGTGTTTTTATTTCAAGTATGCATTTTGTAATAAACCAGCTTTTTCTTCTTTTCTCACAATGTTTTCCAACAATAGATATGGATGAGTCTGTTTTTCCTTACCCCTTCATTAGAGTATTTAAGTTCCACTTGAGATGTGCTGCCACCTTCAGTGCAAGTAGTTTGAGGGCTCGTATCTTCTTGTTTTCTGCTGGTGTAGGAGGAGGGGTGGGTGTTCCTGAAAATTAAAATATACGCAAACATTTTGAGAAGTTCATGGAGGCACAAGAACAATAACTCTTCAACAAACAACCTTGTTATTATGACCCCCAAGGTGTTTTAACCCTTTACCAGAAGACAAAATTTTAGCCTTGTCCAAATTGAAAGCATTTGCAGACGACAATTTCAATGTAGCTCAAATGGTGCAGCTTTTCTTTGATAGGGTAGAAAACATTGTGGGAAAAGGAGAAAATGTTGGTTAGCAGCATTTTCTCCTTTACCCACAATGTTTTAAAAAGGATTCTTTCCCAGGGTCATTAAAAGTAGGCATTATGCGGTAAAGGGTTAAAGCTTTGTAGGAAAATAAGAAATGCAGATAAAAAATGTTTTCTCTAGCTTTTTCTTGTTTTCCCAAAACCTCAGTCATTATAGCCACATAAACTTTGTCGTCTGCCAGTGCTTTCATTTGGATCAGTCGTAAGAAATATGACATGATCAAGGTACAGATTGATTTGAGCAATAATTGAGAAAAAATATCGGAAAAGAAGAACATGCTGATGACCATCATTTTCTCCTTTTAATACAATGTTTTCAAAAGTCCTCTTCTAAGGGTCGTTAAAATTTGGAATTGTGTAGTCAATGGTCAATACAGAATAAATTTTACTCTTTACCAAAGGACAGAAATTTTGATTGCCCAAATCAAAAGCATTTACAGGCAAAAAACTAAAACGGGCAAAAACTGTTGAAATTGTCTTTGAAAGGATAGATAAAACTGTTTCCACCATTTTCTCTTTTCCGAACAATACTTTCAAGAGCTGTCTTGCCGATCATTGTAAAAACTCATGATTCTTTGGTAAAGGGGTCCACTCTTTACATAACGACAAAACTCTAGCCTAGTCCAAATTGAAAGCATTTACAGACGACAAAATAAATGTGACACAGGAGTTTAAATTTCTTTTTTTGAAGGGTAGAAAACGTTGTGGGAAAAGGAGAAAATTCTTGTTACCAGCATTTTCTCCTCCCACAATACTTTCAAAAGTCCTCTTTGTTAAGGTTGTTAATATTCAGGATTTGAAGGTGAGAGGTAAAAAATGGTAAAAAGTTATTGGCTAGGTTGTGTGAAAATCTACAATAACCCTTTACCAGATGGCAAAATTCTAGATTGGCCCAAAGTGAAAGCCTTTGCAGACGACATTATACATGTAGCTGAATTGATGGAACTGTTTTTGATGGGGTAGAAAACATAGTGGGAAAAGGAGAAAATGTTGGTTACCAACATTTTCTCCTTTTCCCACTATGTTTTCAAAAGCCTTCTTTGTTGGGGTCGTTAAAACTTGGATTATGTGGTAAAGGGTTAAACATTACGCATACCCTCTGACTGATTTGCATAATCCTTCAATAAAAATGAACCAAGAATAAAATAGGAATCATTAAATGTTGATCTAATCCTTTTTATATGTCCTCACACTGAATATACATGTGCATTATCTGAATGCATTCTGGAAGGCCGTGCAAAAGTTACATGTACCAAACAGTTTACAATCACACCAAACTAAGCACAAACCTCATGAAATCGAAGAGGAACAGATAGAAGGATGTATTCTCAGTGTTTTCCCTGACCCCCTGATTCTTTGAATTTGGACCTCCAAATTTTCGAAATTATCCCTAAAATTTATATGTTTGCCTCCTTTTATTCATTTTAACCCTTTACCTAACGGCAAAATTTTAGTCACATCCAACTTGAAAGCATTAGCAGACGACAAATTTAATACTGCTCAAGTGGTGAGATTTCTTTGATAGGGTAGAAAACATTCGGGAAAAGAGAAAATGCTGGTGACCAGTATTTTCTCCTTTTCCCACAATGTTTTGTAAAGGCTTCTTCCAAAAGAATGTTAAAATGCTGAATTGTTTGGTAAAGGGTTAAAGGGTCAACTGACCCCCACACCAGAAAGTCCAGGGAAAAACCCCGATTCTTGTTCTGGGATCATTATTTCAGGCCTCTGTTGTCAGCACTCATTTGAAATGTATTGATGATACAATTACAGTATCTACACCTCTACGTTTCAGCAAACAAGATAAAAAATTTCCTTGGATTCTATCTATCTACATGTCTTAAATGAGCTTCGTGAAATAAAGAATTGAAAGAAGTAAGTCAAAGTTGAGTCTTATTTCAAGAAAATGCCAGTCAATTCCATGTTGCATTTTTGATAAATGTTTACAGAATAAAATACTGGTACATGCAGCCACCTTTTCTTACATAACATGTTTACATATCTGCCACTTATGACTCTTCTAAACATGTGAAATATGGAAAAATTGTTGATTTTAATTGATAATCCATTTCTTCAAAAGAATTTCTAACCCTCTACTTAACATCCCTGAATTTTAACAAAACTGAAAGAGAATGCTGTATTCTACCCTATCACAGATAAATTCCATCATTTAAATTGTCATCGCTAATGCTTTTAACCCTTTATCACACAATGACGACTTTTAACACCCCTGATAGAGAAGGCTTTTGAAAACATTGTGGGGAAAGGAGAAAATGCTGGTTACCTTTCTACCCTATCAAAGAAAAATCATTTTTATATGAGCCACATTGAAACTGTCATCTGCAAATGCTTTCAATTTGGACAGGTCTAAAATTTGTCGTGTGGTAAAGGGTTAATTTGTATAAGTCTAAATTTTCTGTACTCAGGTAAAGAGTTAATTTCACACCAATCATCAAAATCCATGTTGGAACTTAGTCATTTATAGTAAAGCTTAGGGAACTACAGATATGAAATATACATTTTCAGTCTGGGAAGAAAGACATCCTTACTTTAAACCTTGTGTTAGACAATCACTTGTATCAAGCAGCCACCACACAATCCCAAGTTTTAATGACCCTGAAGTAGTAGGCTTTTGAAAATACATGTATTGTGGTCAAAGGAGAAAATGCTGGTAGCCAGCATTTTATTCTCTTTCTACCCTCTCAAATCCTATAATTTGTTTTTTTTTTATTGTCTGCAAATGCTTTCAATTTGGACCTGTCCAAAATTTTTTTGTTCAGTACAGTTAACCCATTACCAAACAATCTTAAGTTTTATTAACCCTGCAGAAGACACTTTGAGGAAGGCTTTAAAAAAGAAAGTATAAAACTATGGGAAAAAGAGAAAAAGTTGCAGTAACAGGTTTTCAATTTGCAGAAGTCTTAAATTTCATCATCTCCTAAAGGGTTCAGCAAAAAACATTTTTGTTCGAAAGACAGCTTTTTGAGAAGAAATGATTTAGAGTTAACCACCCACTTAGAGGCCAGCTTTGTTTGCTCATAACATTGGTTGCTCAAGACAGATTTGAATCTGTTTCAACATTTTCACAGTTTTGGCAAGAACTTAATTCACAGAAGCAGAAAGTGTAGATCCAAGATCAAGCTTCACAGTCTGGTAGTTTGATCTTGATCTACATTGTCTGCAGAAGCAGCTGAACTTGCCTATTAATCTATGGGTCACAGATCAGGCTGCACATTCTGTTGGTTAGATCTTGATCTACATTGCCTGCACAAGGAACTAAAGTTGCCTGTCAATATATGGGGTACATAGCACAGCATTTTCTGCTTTTTCATACTGTTTTTGAAGCCCTTTTCTGATGGAGGTGTTTGGTAAAATATTAAATCTTTACCACACAACTAAGAGCTTTGACAACCCTGAGGAGGAAAGCTTTTGAAAACACTGTTGTTAGCCAGCATTTTCTCCTTTTCTCACAATGTTTTCTACTCATTCAAAGATGTAATCCATGTGAGCCACATTTAAATTGTCATCTGCAAATCTATTCAATAAGGACAAGTCTAAAACTTTGTCATCTGGTTAACTCTTTACCGAACAACAAATTTTTGGACTGGACCAAATTCAAAGCATCTGCAGACAACAAATTATTTAATTATTTAAATTAAATCTTGTTAATATGATGATTTCTGACTTTGACAGGGTAGAAAACATTGTGGGAAAAGTAGAAAATGCTGGTTACCAGCATTTTCTCCTTTTCCCACAATGTTTTCTATAGGCTTCTTTCTCATGGGCGTTAAAAGTCAGGATTTAAGAGTTTACCTCAAGCGCACAACTATGTTGCTGTGGAGACAATCTGCATCAACATCAGACTGCCTTTTTGTGAACAATGCAGATCAAGATCAGACTATACAGACAGAGCAATCTCATCTCAGATTTACAAAGTCTGTAATATACTTTTGCAAAATAAACACCCTTGCAATTGCTAATATTTCATCTGTTTTTATGTTGCTGTTAGGACAATATAGATAAACATCAGACAGCCTTTTTTATTAACAGTTCAGATCAAGATCAGACTATATAGACAGAGCAATCTCATCTGGGATAAACAGAATCGGTGAAATATTCTAGCAAAAAACCCTTGACATGGCTAATTTTTGGTCCGTTTTCCTGTTTTAAAAAGAATCTCAATTTCATTTATAGCACTCTACAGGTTAAAACTAATATAAGGAGTCAAAATAATTCAGCAGTGCTCTGACAAAAGGGGGGTTTAACTCTTTACCAAACGACAAAATTTTAAACTGGTCCAAATTGAAAGCATTTGCAGACGACAAAATAAAAGTGACTGAAAATTTAAAATTTGTTTTGGGAAGGGAAGAAAACATTGTGGGAAAAGGAGAAAATGCTGGTTACCAGCATTTTCTCCTTTTCCTACAATGTTTTCAGAAGGCTTCTTTCTCAGGGTCGATAAAAGTCGGGATTGTGTGGTAAAAGGTTAATGCATCTCTGTAATATACTGTACCAAGCAAGATATCACATAATAATAGATCCATAAAATCCATTTTCTCTTACAACCGACTGAATCATAAGGAAGACTGGTCCTTTCACATGCAGAAAATTGGTCAGTAGTAAGTTTAACCCTTTACCTACGGCAAAATTTTGAACCTATCAAAATTGAAAGCATTTGCAGACGACAATTTCATAGTAGCTAAAATGACACAATCTTTCTTTGATAGGGTAGAAAACTTTGTGAGAAAAGGAGAAAATGCTGGTTACCAGCATTTTCTCCTTTTCCCACAATGTTTTCAAAGGCTTTTTCCTCAGGTTCATTAAATGTCGTTATTGTGTGGTAAAGGGTTAACCAAGGTAAGCCTGCACAGACTGCGCAGCCTGACCAGGGTCGATACTTTTCGCAAATGCATTAAACCCCCCACCCCCAATTTTACAGAGCATAACTTAATTATAAATCCTCTTGACTCTGTTTAATTTTGTTAATTCAATTCTTTTATATAGTAGTAGAACTAAAATGATTTCTGAAGTTCAAAGGGGAAAATAGGTTTAACTTTCCAGTTCAGTTCACTCTTTGTTTAGGTTTTAGGTATATCAAGTATCTAAATTCCTGCTCGTACCCAATACTAGTATTTCTATGACAAAAAAAAAATCTAAGTAAAAAGTACCACTTTTTCCAAAAAGCATTCATTTTCATTGATTTTTTTTTCTAATACCAGTAATAAAAATTTTAATCCTTTACCAAACAATCACAGGTTTTCACGACCCTGGGAAAGAAGGCTTATGAAAACATTGAGGGAATAGGAGAAAATGCTGGTAACCAGCATTTTCTCCTTTTTTCACAATGTTTTCTACCCTATCAGAGACCTTAAGCTCATGTGCACCAATTTTGAATTCGTCATTTGAAGATGTTTTGAATTAGAAAGAGTCTAAAACGATTTGTTTGGGAAAGGCTTAAAGGAGAATACAAAAAAATTAGAAGTTTGAAGCAAAACACAATTAGAAGTTTGAAGCAAAACATATCAAAATAATGCCTACGCTATTTCGTTCAATTTACCCTTCACAACAAAAAATCCCATCTCCCACCCTCCATATTGACTGATCGAGACTAAGAAGGCCTCTGAAAATATCAGGGGTCAACAGATCAAGTCCCTATCTCGGTGTACTTCTTTCCAAAGACTGATGATAGTCATTGCAACAGGGTTCTTTCCTCTCACATTTTTTTGACCATGGTTATGAGGGAAAGCAGCCAGTGGCTTGGGAAGAATACTCTGCAAAATACACATCAAAGAAACTCCAAGAAAGCATTGATATGTGTACTGGCCACCACTATAATAACTGAAATAATGTTGAAAATGGCGTTTAACACCATACAAACTTACAAATCTTCTGCACTCATATAAGATATGTGACATATAATTTGACAAAACGAAAATCAAGAGAAGGCTTCTGAAACCATTTGGAAAAGGAAAAAGTGCCTGTAACAGCATTTTCTTCTTTTGCCACAATATTATCTTATAATCTATCCTCCCCAATGCCAATTTCAATGTTTGTCACATATTCAATTTGTTGTCCACGATTCCTTTCAATTTCGACAAGGCTTACATTTTGTTGTTCAGTAAGGACCTAAAAGAGATAATTGCTTTTAGATTTATAATCACCCTCAGATTTACATTCAATAGCTTACACAATACAGCATTGCAAAACTTTGTTAGAGAACACTCGATCTTAATATTCTATGCAGATCTATATTATATGATTAAAATCTATTG
The DNA here is from genome assembly GCA_946811185.2 of Hippopus hippopus. Classification (NCBI taxonomy): domain Eukaryota; kingdom Metazoa; phylum Mollusca; class Bivalvia; order Cardiida; family Cardiidae; genus Hippopus; species Hippopus hippopus. The sequence continues at coordinate 54,389,312 of OX328103.1, forward strand.
AATGTACAGCCTTAAGAAAACATATGTGAAAGGGTGAACTTTTTCAGCCTTTTTAACGCCTTACTAAGCTATCCAATATCTTTACAACCCAGGGAATGAAGGCTTTTGAAAACATTGTTGAAAAAGAAGAAAATGCTGGTAATCAGCATTTTTCTTCTTTTTCCACATTATTTTCTACCATTGTGAAGACAAATCTCATCCTTTGGGTCACTTTAACTGTTTACCACATGATTCCGACTTTTAACAGCCCTGAGGAAGAAGGCTTTTGAAAACATTTAGGGAAAAGGAGAAAATGCTGGTAACCAGCATTTTCTCTTTTTTCCCACAATATTTTCTACTCTTAAAGGGATTATAAATTTCAACTATTGAGTCATATTTATTTTGTTGATTGAATGGTGTTTTAAAGCACTTTCAACATTATTTCAGTCATATCACGGTGACAGCTCACATATTCATGTACTTCCCGGGTTTTACCAGTACTAGGCTAGGGCTCTGAAGTGTCTTGCCTAAAGACACTCCCACGAAAAACCCAGTGGCTGCAGTGTGGCTTGAACCAGGTTATGAGTCCCACACTTCATCACTGAGCCATGCAGGACCCCTATTTATTTTGTCGTGTTCATGTTTTTTTCTACCATTGTGAAGTCAAATCCCATCCTTTTGGCCATTTTAACCCTTTACCACACGATCCCAACTTTAAACGACCCTGAGGAAGAAGGCCTTTGCAAACATTGAGGGAAAATGGGAAAATGCTGGTAACCAGCATTTTTTCCTTTTCCCACAATGTTTTTTACTCTTACAGCTATAATTTTCAGCGATTGAGTCATGTTTAATTGGACATGCAGAAAATTTATTAATAGCAAAAATTTTCGACCCATGTCAGCATGTGCATAGTACTCAGGCCCACATATGTTGATCCTTTTGCAGATGCATTGAGCCCCCTTTTTCGTAGAGTGCCGGTCATTTACAAAAGCTGATGAACACAACCAGCCTAGACTTACCATCAGGATCTTTTTTAAGTCCATCTTGCTGGTTCCACTGTTCAACATCCATCGGCTGCTGGGAATCAGCAACAGCAGAAAGTGGGCTAGGGGAACCAGGACTCTGTGGTGGAGTGTGCAGGGCACTAGGTATTGCTTGTGAAGCTTGTTGCTGAGGTTGTTGCTGTTGTTGTTCTGCAGCATTTGAAGCAATCTGGTTCTCAGCTTCTTGTAAAAATTGTATAATCAGCTGGATTGGGCTTGGATCTGAAAATAAATCCACCAATTGATGGAAACTAACTATGGTACCTAAACGGTTCTTAGCAGACAAATCCTGTCATGCCGATTTGCCAAACCTAAATGTTAATTCTAGACTTGAAACTAAATCTTTACCAGAAAATTTTAGACTTGTCTAAAATGAAAGTAATTGCAGCGAAACAGTTAACACTATACCAGACAATCCCAAGTTAAACAACCCTGAAAAACAAGGCTTTTACAAAAAATGTTGGAAAAGGAGAAACTACTGGTTACCAGTATTTTTTTTTTTTGTACACAATGTTTTCAAAAGACTTCTTTTTCAGCATATTTTAAACTAAGGATCTTGTTGTAAAGGGTTAACTCTTTACCAAACAACAAAATTTTGGACTTGACCAAATTGAAAGCATTTGCAGACAACAAAATAAGCGTAGCTCAAGTGATGATTTCTGAAAACATTGAGGGAAAACGAGAAAATGCTAGCTTTCAGCATTTTCTCCTTTTCCCACAATATTTTCAAAAGCCTTCTTTTTGAGGGTCGTTAAAACTCGGGACTGTGTAGTGAAGACTTAAAAGGATACCAATCAGTTGTAAAGGGAGATAATATCTGTTATCACTGTTTTCTCCTTTTCTCACAATACATAATCATTCAACAGTCTCTTTCAGAGTCATTAATACATGTGTATCTTTGGTAAATAATCAATGTATTATTACTTTGTAAAAAGCCTTGTGACAAAAGGGTACATGGAGAAATATTTCATATATTCTCCTTTTACTACAATGTTATCAAAAGTATTGTAGTCTGTTAGAAGACTACAACGTAAGCAGCATTTCTCCTTTTTCTGTGATGTTTTCAAAAGCCTTCTTTTTCAGGGCTATTTAAATTAGGGACTGTGTTGTAAAGATCTGAAAAGGATACAAATCATAGTAGTAAAGTGAGAAACATGTAATCTTTGTTATCACTATTTTCTCCTTTTCTCACAATACATTACATTATTTTTCATTACCTGTGAAGCTAGAAAAAGTGAGGATGCATGATCATGTATTATCCCTTTACCAAACAGTCACGAATTGTAATGACCCTGGAAATGAATGCTTTTGAAAACATTGGGAAAAGGACAAAATGCTGGTAGCCAGCATTTTCTCCCTTTTCCACAGTGTTTTCTTATCTTTCAGAAATGATTGACTGATTGTATGGTGCTTAATGCTGTTTCCAACATTATGTCAGTTTTATTTAGGCAGCCAGTGCACCTATCCATGCTTTCCTGGGGTTTCTTTTACCAGTACTCCGCACAATATGCTTTCCAAGCCATTGACTTCTTTCCCACATAACCATCATCAAGACAATGGTCAACAGTGAGAGAGGAATGAATCATGTTGCAAAGAGTATCATTAATCCTCGGAAAGAAATAAGAAGAGTCGGAAATCAAACCAGCAACCCCCTTCTCTAATCTTGTATGCTACCGACTGAGCCACCGGAGCTCAGCTAACCTTTCCAGAAACAAATCAAATTATTTGAGCCACATTTAATTTGTCGTCTGCTAATGCTTTTAATTTGGTTTAAGTCTATTCTCAGTAATAATATCACAGCAGTCATTTTGATCTACACTGTCCACTTTACATAACTATCTACCAAACGAAAAATTTTTAGGCTGATCCGGATCCAAATTTAAAGTGTTTGCAGATGCCAAGGTAAATGTGATTCATTTATTAAAAATTGAAATTTGTTCAAATAGAAAACATTGTGGGAAAAGGAGAAAATGCTGGTTACCAGCATTTTCTCCTTTGCCCAACTGTGTTTTCCAAAGGCTTCCTCCTCAGGGTCATTAAAACTAATGATTATATGTATGTGGTAAGTGTTAAACACTGTAGACAAAAGCAACCGTCAAATTGCAATTTATTGGGTCTTATTTCTGGTCTGAATATATCTATTGGGTTTATACAGCACTAAAAGGGTTATCATTTGGTGAAGGTTTAACCCTTTACCAGACAACAAAACTTTAGCCTTCTCCAAATTGAAAGCATTTGCAGACGACATTTTCAATGTGGCTCAAGTGATAAGATTTGTCTTTAACAGGGTACAAAACATTGTGGGAAAAGGAGAAAATGCTGGTTACCAGCACTTTCTCCTTTTCCCTCAATGTTTTCAAAAGGTTTCTTCCCAAGAGTCGTTAAAAGTTGTCATTATGTGGTTAAGAGTTAACCAAGACAGAAGATTTTATTGCTATCTGTAGCTATCCCCGTAGCACATAGACCTACTGACTGATCCCATACTCTGCATTAGTTTTGCATCATACCATTGTCTTTTTTTGTAGGATTATCAAAGTATTGGCTTACCAAATTTGCATGTGAATTTTTTCAATAGTCAATATTGACCAATTGTCGAATGGTTGACCCTGACCCGGTTGCCTATTTCATGATCCAACAGCAATTGAAAGAGAAGAAAATACACTTTGTAAAGTTTCAGTTCTTGCTATAAAAAAATCTGTGTGACTTTTTTGTCTGTTTGGCTGATGAAAGCCATGTAAGCTTTGATAAAGTCAATTAATCCTTTATTTAAATTTCCTGGAAGTTTCAGATGACATTTTCGAATAGTTTTTCACAGTGTATTTTCAAAATTAACTGAGGAACAAGGTCCCATTTCAGACAAAAACTAGAATGAACCCTGGACAAGAACAAAATCTTAGGAAAGACCTCAAAACAGTTGGTAGGTAGGTACCAAACATTAGAAGGGCAAGGAGTTTACTGGTAATATGTAGTGGTGATGTGCAGCTGTTGGGTCAGCTTAGTGACGGTCTTTAGAGCATTTCTGTTAGTGTGAAATCCTTTGATTGAATTTAGTTCCATACCTTTTCCAAGAAGTTACAAATAGCTTGTAAAAAGGCACATACCTGGTTTGTCTTGAGACAAATGTTCTTCCAATAGTTTGTCATTCAAAACAAACTCGTACCATGACATTGACGGCATAGTGGCCGGACCTGGCCCCATGGCCCCTCTCGGTGCTACTTCTGTCATTTCGTATCTCACAAATTGGACAAAAAAATATAGCTTCCTCTATCTCGGCCTTTTGCAGAAAGAAAAGCTCAGCTTTGACCTTGTCTATCTCGCAAAAAGGTTTTTGAACGACACCTTACTTTTTTATGACAAAAGAGCATTGAAATACCATTTATTCATTATTTACAGGTTAATCCATAGCGAATTTATTGTGTACCAACAATGCCGGTCACGGTTGAATAACTTTAATCTGCACCGTACGGTGTAAATGTAAAATTCTATTCGATCAATTTTCAAGCGTGGATCAAAGTACTAACTAACGCAAAAAAAAAAAGGAAAAATAGTTCTTGAAAGTCATAAAACTCCAAACAAGTGAAGAGCGTAAGGCTTCTGCTTTCAATTTGAAACCTGCTTCGACAAACAGAAAGTTATAATTGATAAAAAAAATCTTGCACATTCAAAGTCAGTAAGAAGTGCAAGTTCATGCTAGAAAATGATCGAAAATGAAAGTCACGTTGCTAAATTTTTCACTTTATTTTATCATTAACTAACCCCAACTCCATTGCAAAACGTGAATGGGGTCATTTTACGACTTGCTGTTTTCACAGTACAATTATTTCTCACGTACCTGACCATGGAACACAGAAACTGGAACATGTAGCACTTGAAAAAATTAATGTGAACGCTGAAACTAATATTAAATATTTAGCAACATCTAGGTATGTTTATACTAGAAAGCATGTATAACGCATTTAAAACTTATTCCCGCTTGGTTTTAAGATGTAGTTAATGTACTTGACATAACATTTCCTCATTAAGTTTCTGCTCAATAGGAAAGGCGTACCAGTAAACGTTGAACCTATACTGGGACCAGTACTCATTGTGTATTCATATGGACAAATCAAATTGTAAACTCGGACAAGAAAACTGTAAAAATTACGATCAGTGCACGTACCTGACTTCCACGTTCTTGACTGCATATGTATCATTATTCATTTTCTACAACAGACATAGTAAGTATGTGAAATGCAGATGTTATTTCAAATAGAAAAAGGGCCTATAGAGATGGCAACAAAACCATTTGTTTTGACTTTTTAAAAACGGTTGTGCATGTTTTCCTATGCAGAAGGATTCACGTACTTGACAATTCTGAACGTCCCACATCTGAATATCGTCATTTCATACTAACAACAAAGCATGTTTTGCTTGCAGTTGTTCAAATCTACATGAATTACGATTTCTTTTGCTTTTACGTGTACATGTATTTGTTTTCATGTACTCTCTAGTATGTTTGTGTGTGATGAAATTGTGTTAACGTTCTTGACTTGAATATTTGCGACAATGATTAAATAGCTGTCTGTGGTTCGATTTTGAAATTAACATATGGGTAAGTAATTTTCCAATTTCAAATATCATCTTAGCAATAAAAACTGACAAAGTTTAGGGTTACATGCCGAATTTATCTTATATCAAATGGTCAAACTTTCCCAACCCACTTTGCGACAGGCAATTTTTCGCCATTTTCTAGCGATCATAGGAATTTTGTGACTATACAAGTCCATCTTCCCATTCAGATATTAGTCGAATCTAGTTGGCCATGACACAAGGCTGTTTGATAATGATTAAAATCATGGCGTTTTAGAAAGAAGACGAAGAAAAACAACTGCGACAGAGAAAAAACGAAAATGCCAAATTAACTGACTTTGAATGTCCAAAGAACCAGAACTAACTAGACAAATGTTTAAGTTACTATTTTGAATTTTGGTGAGATTATAAATATCTGATTAGCCCCCTTTAACCCGAGGAAAAAAAATGAGATGTATCCAACTTGAAAGCTTTGCAGAAAACGAATTAAACGTGGCTCAAATCACGCTAGATATTTCTTGAACCGTAATTGACACTGTAGACTTTTTTCCCGTCGTGTTTGATTTCATCCGCATCCGATGGAAATATATGGCTTGCAACACGCGAAAAGGGGCATTCGGACATTTGCGTAAAGTGTCGTATCGGATCAGCCTGCGCAGTCCGCGCAGGCTAATCCGCAACGGCACTTTCCGTTTTTATGTAATTTTCTGTTTTGCACAAGTCTACTGTAGCACAAATTCTAATGTAGTCGTAAAGTGCCGTCTCGGATTAGCCTGCGCGGACTGCGCAGGCTGATCCGAGACGACACTTTACGCAAATGTCCGAATGCACCTTTTCGCGTGTTGCAAGCCATATATGAATCGTTAAAAATTCAAAATTCTATATTTAATGTCTTTTTCTAACACCGTCTTATCCAACCCCCGCCACTAGTTCTGTGATAGACCTTCATGCTAATAACAACTGTTGGAAATGATTTTTTTAAGTACCCTTAACTCTATATTAGACAATTCTGAGTTTTAAGGATCCTGAGGAATAAGACTTTTGAAAACTGCATGGAAAAGGGATAAAATGCTGGTAACCAGCATTACCTGGTTTTTTTCCCACTATGTTTTCGATCCTTTGAAAGAAATATTGTTTACATCAGATTTAGTTTGTCGTCTACAAATATTCGTTGTATTTGAACGAATCTAAAATATGCCGTTTGGCGACACTTTTTAGCTGTAATTTACAGATAGCCAAAATCTTTCCAGACGACAAAGATTGGACTCGTTCATTTTGAATGCATTATCATACGACAAATTGTTCAGGGATTTCAAGGAAGACAGGTAGGATTTGTCTGAAACGAAAGGAAACCGTGTGAGAAAAGAAGAGAAAATGTTACGGATAAATTTCATACACATTTAAAAGGGTAGAAAATATCTTTAGGGAACGGAAAAATACTGGTAACTGGTCAGAATTTTCCGCTTTTTCCAACAATATTTTCAAACGTCCTCATTTAGTAGGTTTTTAACACGTGCTGGTTTGTAACCCATTTACCAAACAGTCCCGAATTTCAACGACCATTGGGTGAAAGCCTTTGAAAACATGGATGGAAAAGGTGAAAATGCTGGTAACCAGCATTTTCTTCTTTTCCCACAATGTTTTCTACTATTCTAAAGTCAAGTTTCAATCTTTGAGTCACTTTTATTTTGTCGTCTGCAAATGCGTTCATTTTGGACCAGTCTAAATTTTGTCGTTTGGTAAAGAGTTAAATGAACCATTTGGTTTAGCCAATCGAAAATCACTTTACTTTGTAAATTAGAAAATTCTGGAGAACTTGGCTAAGAATACTAGTAGAATGATTGCTGAATACCGGCTGAATTTAAGCCTTGTTCATTACTGGCTGCATTCTGCTAGGTGGCGTTTTTCAAATACAGACCTATCTTATTTGGGTATTTTGTGTACAGAACCGGACTACTTTTCAAGATAGCAATCGATGCAGCGAAATTTAAAAATTAAATATGCGTTTGAAATGATTTTAATTAAAAAAAAAATGGAGCAAAAATAGACCAGATTTTCCACAGAAGTATCATTTACATCAATTTCCCCGATTGCTACTTTTTTTAGCGACAGAGTTTTAGTTGACGCACTGCGTATTGATATTAATCCTGTACAGGATAGTGATGCGTCAAAGCAGAGAGGTCGATATTCGAAGAACTTGACATGCGCAGACAAAGTTACGGCTGAGCCATAGGGCATAGTGATGCGTCATAGCAGACAGGTCAATATTCGAAGAATTTGACATGCTCAGACAAAGTTACGGCTGAGTCACAGGGCATGGCGAAAACCGGCTTAGTCACAGGGCTTGGCAATAAGCGGCTGAGCCACAGGGCATGGCGAAAACCGGCTGAGTCACAAGGCTTGGCGAAAACCGGCCGTAAGTCATAGGCTTGGCGAAAACCGGCTAAGTCACAGAGCATGCAAAAACCGACCGAGACACATGGCGATCGGCTTAGCCAATTGGCCTTGCGAAAACCCCGCTGAGCCACAGGGAATGGTGAAAACCAGCCGAGCTAGTGGGCATAGCTCGGAAACTGGAAAGCTTTTTCTTTGAGAGTCGTTAAAACTCGGGACTAGTTAGTGAAGGCTCAAGCGCCAACGATTTTTATGAGAAGATCTGAGCCGGCATTCTCATATCATTAATGGCTTGCATCACGCGAAAAGGGGCATAAAGTGTCGTCTCGGATCAGCCTGCGCAGTCCGCGCAGGCTAATCCGAGACGGCACTTTACGTCTACATTAGATTTTGTCCTACAGTAGACTTGTGCAAAACAGAAAATAACATAAAAACGGAAAGTGTCGTGTATGATTAGCCTGCGCGGACTGCGCAGGCTGATCCGAGACGACATTTTACGCAGATGTCCGAATGCCCCTTTTCGCGTGTTGCATGCCATTTATAAAGACATTCTTAGTCTTATCATCAACAATTGTCTTAAATTAAAAGTAACACAAATTCTGATTGGATAAACCAAATGATAAATAGATGTAGGCATACCATTAACTCTTTGAGCGCCAAATAAATAAACTCGACCTCTTTCGACGGCTCTAAATACAATCTATTGATACTTACAAAGACTTTGATTGTATAAGCTTGACTACGCAAGCGGACGGTATAGATCAAAGATCAGACTGCACGTTCTGTGCAGTCTGATCTTGATCTACGCCGTCCGCAAAAGTCACTGTTTTCGCCTGTGGCACCGAAAGGGTTAAAAAGATTTGTTAATTCTTATGTTTCTCTTTCGTCATTGTTGGTGGTTTGTAATATATTACCGTATAAAATTCAGCGATAAAGCATTTTTGAAGTTTAGTAGAACAGTAGTAATCTTAATAACCCAGTTTAACCTTTTTACGGAACAATCTCGAGTCTTAACGACCCTGAGGAAAAAGGCATTTGAAAACATTGTTGAAAAAGGAGAAAATGCTGGAAATCAGCATTATCTTCTTTTCTAACGATGTTTTCCCCCTTTAAAAATAAATCCCACCATTTGAGTCGGATCTAATTTGTCGTCTGAAAATGCTTTGAATCTGGACAGGTCTTTAATTTTGTCGTCTGGTCGGTGGTAAGCCTTCGACAAAGTCTCTGAGCGGAGAGAACTTCATGTCTTAGAACTGGTAGATCACATAGAAGCGTGGACAAGAGTACAATAAGGTCCGTATTTACCAACTATTTAAAGAAAATTCTTTGTCTAACTATTGGTTTAGAAAGTAACACAACCTCTGATTGGCAAAACCATTTGGTTTAGCCAATCAGAATTTGTCTTACTCTCAAATTTAGAAGAAAAAAAAATCTGAGAATAAGACTAAGAATGTTCTTGAGAATTGTTGGTGATTATGAACCTGTCGAGAACAGACGTGAAATACATGTACCGTCGAAACAAATAATATGAGCATGCTCTGTGAAAAGGGAGTTTAATGCATCTGCAAAAGTATCAACCCATGTCAGCCTGCCCAGTCCGCGAGGCTGACCAGTGTGGAAACTTTTTGCCTTCAGTCGGTTGTCAGAGAGAAAAAAAAGGATTTAATAGACCAATACTAATGTGATGACTTGCTTGGTATAATGTATCGCGGAAATGCATTAAACCCCCTTTTGACAAAGCATGACCCCTATATTGATGTTGAATACCCATTCACTCACATCACCGATACAACTCTTCGGTGTGTTCAGTGCTTTGATACGAGAAACTGGATGATAGCGGAGTTAACCCTTAAGCTGATAAGCCCGTCTCATGGACCTGTTGCGGACAGTGTAGATCAAGATCAGACTGCACAGAACGTGCACTCTGATCTTGGATCTACACTGTCCGATAATGAAATATTTTGTTCTCACAAAATAACTTTGAAAAAATAATTATGGGTTTTACTATCGGCTTGAAGGTTCCATTTCACTTATCTTTAGAATGTTAAAGGTTAACTCACTTACGATATTAAAGTACATTTGACACACATTTTGTGTAACTACATAGGTTTTTTTCTGTAATAACTGGGGCATAGATAGTTAACCCTAACTGGGTGACCCAGTACCCTATGTCTGACATCGACTCATTTTAGTTTATTTTATTAGAAATTTTCTTTATTTCTCATAGAGTCATTGTACTTACAGCATATGTAACACACAGAACAACATACATTAAAAATTCTAGAATGGAGATCGGTATTGTGACTGTTTTTGGAGTATTTATGGTGTTTCTTATGACTTATATCTACCTAACCAGGCAGACAGATCTTCCACCGGGACCTTTTCGTATACCCCTCCTTGGCAGCGTACATTTTCTGTGGAAAAGTTCGAGATTGGGGCTTCCACCTCATAAAGTGTTTGACTGGGCTAGTAAGACGTATGGACCAGTCATGAGCATCTGGATCGGCCCGAAGCTTTTGATTGTTTTAAACGGTTATGAAATAATACATAAAGCGTTTGTGAAGCACGCGTCGGATTTTAATGATCGCCCGAATTGGATCTCCCAGATTCGAAATGCGACGAAGATCGGAAAAGGTGAGACCATAGACTTATATGATTGTGTTTGTGAAAATATTATGGGTGGGGGGGGGGGGGGTTGTAATAGACGTGTGTGTTCATCATTTGCTACAAAATATGTAACATTGTTCAGCATGAGTCATTTCATCAAATTATTATCTAAAGTTAACCCTTTCCCGAACAATCCCGCGTTTTAACGACTTCGAAGACACTGGCTCTTGAAAACATTTTGGGAAAAGGTGAAAATGCTGGTAACCAGCATTTTCACCTTTTCTCAAAATGTTTTCCATCCATTCAAAGACAAATTGCATAACTTGAACCACATTTATCTTGTCGTCTACAAATGCTTTTAACTTCGGTAAATGTAAAATTTTATCGTCTGGCAAAAAGATAACGCTCTTTCTTTTGCAGACGACTTTTTTCACTCCTGCAGTGGACCACATTTGAAAATATCAAGATAAATGACATTGTGTCCTCTTGTCGCATTGTTTTCCTTTCGTATCAAGGAGCAAATATTAACCCTTAGGCTGCTTAGCACGACTTACAGATCTTTTGCGGACAGTGTAGATTAAGCTCTAACTGTACAGAACGTGCAGTCTGATCTTGGATCTACACGAAATATCTTTCTCCCAAAAATTACCTTTGAAATAGCAAAATTTGGGTTTGTATTATTGGCTTGAAAGTTTCAAGTTAGTTGTCTAGTGTGATAAGGGTCAAGGGACATTTACATGTATTATAAACATTGAATCTTTTTAGTGCTAAATAGATGAAACGTACATTCTCAGTCAATAACGAAGATGAAGACATTGCAATTTCAGGTCTGTTTTTGTCAAAATACCTGAAAAAGCAGAGGATAGTGTAGATCCAAGATCTGACCGCATGTTCTGTGCAGCCTGGGTCCGCATACACCAACCACTCTGAAATGCATTCTTAGTCCTAGATCTATAAAGTAACTCAACCTCTGATTGGCTAAACCATTTGGTTAAGCCAATCAGAATTTGCGTTACTTTCAAAATTAGACAAAAAAAAAAAGAGAATGAGACTAATGTTCACTGTGCGCATAGGCACAACTCGGGTTCAGCGTGACAAGGGTTAACACGGGGGTTTTCAAAGTCATCTGCTGAGATTTGTTTCATATGCTGGTCAAGAAATGCCAACACTTACCAGATAACGAATATTAATCCTTATCCTGCTATATAAAAGAAATGAAACTTTCAAGCCGATAGTAAAAACCCAAATATTGCTATTTGAAAGGTATTCTTGGTGGAATGATATCTCCTTACCGGACAGTGTAGATCCAAGATCAGACTGCACGTTCTGTGCAGTCTGATCTTGATCTACGCTGTCCGCAAAAGGTCAGTGAGTCGCGCTTAGCAGCCTAAGGGTTAAATAACCATATAAGCCAAGCTCAGTGTAAAGCGGGTTTAATACATCTCCGTGATCTATGATACCATGCAAGTCACCCTATGGTTTCTGATCCATAAAATAGATTTTGTCTTAAGATCCACTGATTCATGAGGTAAACTGTTCTATTGACATACAGAAAATTGACCAATAGCTAAAAGTTTCGAACCAGGTCAGTTTGCGCGGATTACCCAGGCTGATCTGGGTTGATACTTATTGCAGGTGTATTAAACCCCTTTTCACAGAGCATGGTTCATTTTTTGTGAACATACTTCTGGTACTATTGCCACAGCGAGAAAATGTCTATGATAAGACAACTGCACCATGTTTAGTATGCGTGTAACAGTAAAACAGAGTGTGGGGTGAAACCCGTCTGTAAACATTTACTCCGGATGACACGCCTATACATACTGGGCCTCGCTTTTGGCTGTATACAATTGCTTGCATTTGGAATGCATTTTGACATATCTTCTTCCTAAATACCATGGTCATTTCGTTCAGCGTACAGCCTGTGGTTTAACACACTTCCATTCTAAAAAAAATATTTTTTCACATGCTTTCATGCATTATACCTTTGTAGATCTAACAGGTTTGCACTAATTATCGATCAGAAGTGCTCCCTCACAGTGTTTGTTTCCAAAAGTTATTCTGTGCAAATTATAAGAACGTTTTGTGTGTTAGATATACAAATTACTCGTTATGGTATTCAGCAGAGGAAAGATAAGGGTCATATTGTGAGGTTCAAGGAGTATTTTAACCCGAATTCTACTCTGAAATCTATGTTGTTGGTAGTCAAGACAACTGTCTCAATGAGACATATGTAATGAGTACTAATAACGCGGATCAAGTTATGAATATAGGTTTTAGAGATTAGAATACGAGTACCTCCAACTTCATTGAATCATTCTTGAAATTCTTTCATTATTATACAGGGTTGTCTTGGTCAAATGGAGAAGAATGGAAAAAGATGCGAAAGTTCACCATGAAACACCTGAGAGAATTCGGGTTTGGAACGGCCGCAATGGAAGACGCCATCCGAGACGAAATTGATGCAATGACGAAAGTATTTCTTGAGACCAGAAGCAAACCAACGGAAATTGAAGACATACTGAAGTTTGCTTTTAGTAATATCACCTGCGGCATTATCTATGGTCGACGATTTGACTACGATGACAAAATATTTAGAACTCTGATTCGATTATTTGAAACGTTGGTTAAAGGTAAAGGTTTTACAAGTGTTACGAACTTTATTCCAGAGTTTATGTACCCATTATTTCCCAAAGAAAATAAGCTGCACCAGGAACGGAAGAGAAACACTGCTACTATGCGGGAGTACTTCGAGAAACTGATTGAAGAACATGAAGCTAGTTTTGATGAGAGCCAAACTCGAGATTTCCTAGATTACTATATCAAAGTCAAACATGGAAAACTGGATGAGGACTTGGAACTGGTGAAGGAACCTTTCTTCAACAATAACAACATATACCGTGTTATAAACGACCTGTTTATGTCGGGTTCTCAAACATCTTCTAAATTCATGGATTGGCTCTTTTTGTATTTGATCGAATACCCGTCTGTTCAGAATCGATGCCGCGAACTAGTCCAACAGGCCGTTGGTGAAAGGAGCGTTCGGTTAAGCGACCGTGCAAGCCTACCCTATATTGAGGCTGTAATACAAGAAGTTCTCAGATTAAGTAACGTCACACCACTGGGAGTACCAAGAACAAATGCCGAAAGAGATATATACATTAATGGTTTTAGAATACCTAAGAAAACTATAATCATCGCAAATCTATATTCTGCACATGTAGATGAAAACTATTGGAGCAACCCGCACGAGTTTGACCCAACACGCTTCCTTGGTAACAACGGGGAACTTTTACAACCAGATGCTTTGATACCATTGTCGATCGGACCACGAATCTGCCCAGCCCTGTCGCTGGTGAAGATTGAAATGTTTTTGATACTAGCCACGTTATTACAGAGGTTTTACTTTGTGCGGGAGGAATCTGAACCACACCATGACTTCTCTCCTAGACCTAACCAGTTTATCACGCTTGCACCAAATCCCTATCGGCTGAAAATAATTCCTGTTTGAGGGTGACAGTGGTTAATCCTTAATCAAAATATCCCGTGTTAGTACAAGGAAAAGCTTTTTTTGTTTTAAAAATATTGTTGGTAACCACACTGTTTTCTTTAGTTTCAAAGACAATTCTGGTCATTTGAGGTAATTTGTCGTCTGCAATACTTTGATATTAGACGAGTCTTATTTTTTTTTTGTCTGGCTTAGAGTGCATGAACAAATATCCAATGAGAGAGAAGAAAGTTGGAACAGTTTTGGGGGCGTTTATATATGAGTTATGCTCTGGGAAAAGGAGGTTTAATGCATTAAAAAAAAAAAAAAAAAGTATTGACTCAGGTCAGCCGACACATTCCTCGTAGGCTGACCTGAATCGAAACTTATTATTACTTGCTTAGTGTAATGCATCCCGAAGATGCGTAAAACCCCCTTACGCTGATGATGTGCTTGAAAGTCGAACACGACAACTAGGACATTTTATCCTGAGCTGTCAAAACAACATTGCCTTAAATCGTAGAGTGAATGGTTAGGAACCCAGTCGATAACATGGCTGAGCGTGTAATACCATAGGCCACTGAAACTCTCTTGGTCTATCAAGGGATAACGAAGTTTTCATTATCGGACACCGTTTCTATAAATAGCACATTAGGGATTCCCTCTGTATCGTAACACTGAGGTCCTGTGTTCAAAGACCTGCTATGCGAACATTCCTCCCGAGCTCTACGCCGCCATGTAACAACTGGAAAGAAAGTGGAAGTAAAGTTAGCGAACAGAAAGTTGTTAACCATTCCTTATCTCAGCACTGTATCGACAAGAGAGAAAATTTTGAAACAAACATCTCACAGCACTGTACTAAAGACGTTTAACTTGAAATGCAATGAGTGAATGAAGAGAGTGTCGTGAATAGATGTCCTGGCTGCCGTTATATGATTGACTAAAGTATAGAAAATGGCTTAAAGCTGACAAACACATAAGATACATAAGGCATAGAATATGTTACGGACGAGACCACAACAACAGTGACTATAACAAAATAAATAAAGGTGTCACACCACCGGTGTTTTGCTACAATGAAATTGGAGTAAAATTCATTACCTTTAACCGTTTGCTGTACTTTTATTGGCAAACCCTGGACTTTGCTGCGTATTTCTGTCAAGTATACATGAGCCAAGCTCTGTGAAAAGGGATCTTGATACATCTGCAAAAAAGCATCGATCCAGGTCAGACTACGCAGTCTGCGCAGGCTGATCTAAGCTGACACCTTTTGCTATTGGTCAATTTTCTGTATGTCAAAGAGCCAGTCTACCTCATAACTCGATTGTTAGACAAAATAGGTGTTTGGAGCCATACCTATGTGATGACTTGCTTGGTATAATACATAAAGGAAATACATTAAACCCCCTTTTGTCAGAGTATGGCCCACATACAGTGTTCAACACAAGAAGTTGAAAAATGGCATGTCGTTTTTGCTAGTTAACCCTTAGGCTGCTAAGCGCGACTCATTGACCTTTTGCGGACAGTGTAGATCAAGGTCAGACTGCACAGAAGGTGCAGTCTGATCTTGGATCTACACTGCCCGATAAGGAGATGCTTTCCCAACAAAAAAAATCAATTGAAATAACATTGTTCTGGTATTTACTATCGGCTTGAAAGTTTCGTTTCATTTATCTAGCAGGATAAGGGTTATTCTACAACACAACTAGTCTTGAAAGATCACAGTGAACAAAGGCCTGTCCTGGTTGTAGACTTTGTGGTCACAGGTTTTTGACTGACTGATTGTATTGGAGTTTGACGCCGTTTTACCAGCTTATGCCATATCACGGCGGTCACTGCACCTACGCATGTATTTCATGGCTTTCTCACACCAGTACTGACACAACCTTCTTTTCAAGTCACTACTTTTCTCACATGCATCAGAGGTGACAGGCGAAACTTCGCCGGGCAGAAAGTTTGCCTTAACAGGGTATCGAACTCACACCACCAGGTCACGACTCGGATACGCTAACCACTGAGCTACCCGGCCGGGCGTGGTCACAGGTACAAAATTGTTCCTGTAGAATATATAACAATTTTGAACTCTATTTTCACGGAAATCATCAAAGCAACACCAGAAAAACATTTCAAATCTGTCTTTCCATTTTCTCTCATGAAACTGTGTACCTGAAGAGCTTGCTATCTAAATTTCAAATGGGACCACTTTTGCTTCTACGACCGGCGTGACGCCATAACTCGTGTCCTCAACAAACCGCGGTAGTATAACCAATAGTGTGACGGTTTTTGACCCTGAAATAACCGTTTTAGATTTTTATGCTATTTTTATAGAAACACCTATGACCCGGTGACATATGAACTTATCATGACCTGGGATGAACCTCTGTATACATTGTTTAACTCTTTATCAAACGACAAAATTTTAGACTTGTCCAAATTAAAAGCATTTGCAGACAACAAAATAAATGTAACTCAAAAATTGAACCTTGACTTTAGAATAGTAGAAAACATTGTGGGAAAAGGAGAAAATGCTGGTTACCAGCATTTTCTCCTTTTCCCATAATGTTTTCAGAAGGCTTCTTCCTCTAGGTCGTAAAAACCAGGGATTGTTTTGTAAAGGGTTAAACCAGAAGTGTGTCAGGACACTGTTAACCCTTATCCTAGAGAAAGATATCTCTTTAGCGGACAGAGTAGGCCCAAGATCAGACTGCACCTTCTGTGCAGTCTGATATTGACCTACACTGTCCACAAAAGGTCAGTGAGTCGCGCTTAGCAGCCCAAGGGTTAAGGTTTTACCACATGACAAAAAGCTCGGCCGAATTGAAAGCGTTTGGAGACGTTAAATCGAATGTGCGTCAAGATATGATTTGTGACTCTGAAATGGTGAAAAATACTGTGGGAAAAGGAGAAAATGCTGGTAACAAGCATTTTCTGCTTTTTTTCACACAATGCTTTTGAAAGCATCATTCTTCTTCGTTAAAATAGGGAATTATTCGGCAAAGAGCTAACCCTTACACTGATATGAAGACTACATGAAAATTTCCAGCCAACAGTGAAAGTCAAAGTAAAGCGAGTTCAAAATTCGCTTTACCGCATCGGACAGAGTAAATCCATTTGATTGATTGATTGATTGATTGATTGATTGATTGATGTCATTCATATGGCGGCGGCCAGTGCACCTATCCATGCTTTCCTGGAGTTTCTATTTTCGGTACTCCGCACAACATTCTTTTCAAGCCATTGCCTGCTTTCCCACATAACCATCGTCGAAACAATGGTTAGCGGTAAAAGAGAAGTGACTTCTGTCGCAATGACTATCATCAATACTCGGAAAGAAGTTGGCCGAGTTGTGGATCGAACCAACGACCCCCTGTTCTCAAGTCCTGTGCGCCGCCGACTGATCTACCGGGGCTCGACAGTGTACATCCAAGGTTAGCTGCACGTTTTTTTTTTTTATCTGATCTTGATCTACACACTATCCGCAAAAATGGCATTGATTCGCTTTCGCGGCCCACAGGGTAAACATGTAACTGTACTTTATGCGGTAACTAACAAATACCCGTTTAAACCTACCATTCTTTGTACTACACTTTACCATCTTAAAGAATTGTCTAAA
This sequence comes from Hippopus hippopus, assembly GCA_946811185.2. Classification (NCBI taxonomy): domain Eukaryota; kingdom Metazoa; phylum Mollusca; class Bivalvia; order Cardiida; family Cardiidae; genus Hippopus; species Hippopus hippopus. The sequence goes on from OX328103.1 coordinate 54,407,004, forward strand.
TTTCAAAGGGTGAATTCAATTTGCGGATAAACGAAACATTATTTTCACATCAAAAGCAGAAAAAAAAAACTACCCTTTCATTAGCGCATATGAATTTAACGGTTTAGTATTTCAAAAGTGCAATATCGCAAATCAGTTAGTATTACGTTAAAATCTTATTACACCACTGACCCAAGGGTGGACATGCTCAGCCACACTTGATTTTTTATTAGGTGAATTGTACTGTCATGTACAAAACCGTACTTCTTTTCAAGACGAAAATCGCCGTAGCTGATATCAAAAGAGGATTACCAACATTGTCTGCTTTTATCACAATGTTTTTAAAAGGCATTTACATCAGGGTCGTTAAACTCGGGCTGTTTGGTAAAGGGCTAAGTGTCCCAGCTAGGCTCTCGTCGTACTTGCCCGGCTTGTTCCATGTACTCCTTATTGCGACTATGCCAGTGGCCGTGATCATGAAACTTGGAAACTAGGCATAGGTGGGTGCACTGGGCGACGTGATATAAGTGAAACAGCTTTGCAAACGGCGCTAGACATAAAACCGTTGTCTGCGCATGTCATATTCTTCGAAGATTCGACCTGTCTGCTATGACGCTTCAGCGACCCCATATACTAGGGAAAAGTAGGGCTTATACCGAAGCTATTACCCAAGCCTGTAGGGGGCTGTTTTAATAAATGGCCGGTGCATAGGTTACATGCTAGCTGATCATAGCTGAATGACACGCACCAGGAAGCGTTTTATTGAGTAAACGTTTATTTGATTTTTAAATTCAAAGTAACGGTTGTCGTTTTGAAAAGTAGTCCGGTTCTGTACCCAGAATGCCCAAATTAGATAGATGTGTATTTGTAGAATGCTATCTAGCGGGAGATAATGGACACAAAACAAAAACACTCTCTGTTAGCGACACACTTTCAGGACTTTGATTAGTTTTCCCCCACTATCTGTAACAGTTTTCTGATGCCGTACATAGTTATCCAATATGTGTTACAGTCTCGTGCTTGCCCCCTGGTTACAATAACCTTTTTCCAGTCAACGTTACAGTTCCAGTGAGGTCAGTCACCGTTACAGGCTCGATCGCACTGAATCCAAGAGAAAGCCATACTTCCTGTACTTTGATGAGTGACCCGCTATATGTTCAACGCAGTCTTGTGCCGACCGGACTCGGCAAATCTCGGGTGATCCGTTATCTTTTCCCATATTCACCAACCATCAATGTTCTCAATTTTATTCTTAGTCTTATCCTGTATTTAGAAAGAAATGTAACTTCTTATTGGTAAACAATATTAGCTATGCTCAGGCTAAAGGGGGTTTAATGCATTTCCGTGAGGCATTATACCAAGCAAGTCATCACATAATTATGGATCCATAAAATCCATTTTGTCCAACAACCAGCTGAATACCAGATAGAATGGTTCTTGGACATGCAGAAGATATACCAACAGCAAAAACTTTGATTCGGGTCAGCCTGCGCAGGTTGACGCGGTCGATACTTTTGCTGATGCATTAAGTCCCTTTACACAAAGCATGGCTAGTTTAGTTTAGACAATGAGAAATTGTGTCACATTCAAGTTTAGAAAATTCCTGAGAATAAGACCGAGAATGTTCTTAAGAAATTTTCGACTATTGACCCAGACGTAGTTACGGAATCGGCCTAGTTGTGACGAGTGGTGCCGATCGCTGATTACAACAGTGTTATTTTGTCCAGTCAGCTTTTGTCCAAGTTATATATATAGGTCACTCACCGTCTGGCCGATAACACTACAGACATACAAAGAATGTACTTTCTGCAACGTTGTACTTTTTTGGATTTGGTCGACGTTCTTCCTTCATTTGCAACAGTGATTTGGAGGTCACACGGACCCAAATCGTTTGGTTCGTAATCACTCAACCCCTTGTTCGATTCCCACTGGCTGGATATGCGGAAATTTCGTTGTGCAAGACATTGCAGAGCCCTAGCCTAGTATTAGAAAAAGTCACTAATAGTTGACCTGTCTCGAGAACATGACTAAAATATCATTGAAGCAAGGTAAACCCGATTGAAACAAACAATGATGATTTGATTATAAGTCCTAGCAGTAGTTTTGATAACAAAATGAAAGCGGCCTAACTGATTTCGAGGCGTACAGTATTTATAGTAAAGTGCATATAAACAAAAGGACAGAAAAACATCAAATACACTAAACTCCAACCAAAATGCTTATTACCAAATGAAGGAATTTTAGCTCATGCTTTTCGATAGTTTATCGAGAAACAATGGTGGAATATTGTTTGATATTTCATGGTTACGACCAGTGAAAAATACCGATTTTAAAATTATATTTTCCAACTCTTCAATTGAAGGCGGAAACAGTACTTCCCGCGAACTTATTAGTTACCATAGGTAAACAGTGCGTGCCATTCATCTAGAGGGAAATATCACGTTATTTACGTGCATTTACCGTAAATTTTTCGCGCTTTACATAATATTGTAATGCGTTGTTATGTGAGGGGGATACGCCACGGGGAATCAGCGGAAAGAACTGTACTGGATTTTGACGAAAGACACAACATGAAGCATAGAATAAAGAGAATATTTGGGGGTTTTTTTCGGTGAAAGATCGAAATTTATTTCATCTCGTGAACATCATCGGTAACATTATCACCGTGGTGTAAGGTAGAGCGTCGGCCTCGTAACTAGAAGGTCCCGAGTTCGATTCCAGGGAGTGGATGTCAACAGTTTGGGATCCTTCACTGGCCCACACACTCGGCGCGAGTACTGGTGTAGTTCCCAGGAAGCTGAATCGAGAGAGATTAGTTTAAGTTGTAAGAACTTGTTTCTCAATCGATGTAAAATAAGTATGTTTAAACTAACGCCAACAACGTCGATAATGGGCTCAAAACAACATGGGGAAGACATTACATTTTTGTGAGTGGTATCATACTGGCGACCAATGCATTTATCTTTCCTTTGACCACAGACGAGTCCGCATATACCATCCACGTAATCAACGGCTGGTCAAAAATTGTGTTATGGAGCACAGGCTTGTCAGCACATCAGAGGATATAACTTGCGGAAAATTGAATCGGCGACGAGAACCGGGGCTTGTCGCAGTCTTGTCCTCGTGGTCAACTCTTTCACCACTTACTGCAGAAATCCCCCCTTTTTTCCGAGTTCCAAAATAGACTTCCACAGCTATTGTCGAAAAATATTGTCATATGTTACAAACAGAATACCGGGCGGTGTAGATCAAGATCAGACTGCAAATTTTGTGCAGTTTGATATTGATCTACACTGTCCGCAAAAGCTATTCAAGTCGTCATTGGTAGTGTAAGAGTTTGGAGATGATCAGGGACTGCGACGGAATGTAACCATTACTCCGGTTAACCATGTTTGTTTCAGATTTAATGTCGGATTGAAGACCCTCCCCGATGAGCCCTGGTGTAACCGACGACAACTACGTAATCTTCGTAAATACTCGTGCACGCATCATAACAGTACTGTATCGATACTTTGCTTTTATAAGGCTACTCACGATAATTTCCGAATAACCTATTTCACCTCGATCTAAAATGCAGTGAAATGTAACATAGCTCCGCCCTGCCAGGTCAATACTTATAGCCTGTAATAATCGGTTTTATTAAACATCTAAAACATAACCAGGACAATAAGCCGGATCATCATGGCTAATCCTGGTTCTCCCGATCATTTCCGGTACAGCCTGAATTATATGAGTTAAATATAGTTATTTCCGGTTCATTAATCCGGAACTTGCCATGGTCCAATACCGTGTCTGTACAAAATAACAGTAATCACACACGTAACATATAAGTCAAGGTGTGTGAAAAGGTGGTTTAATATATCGACCCGTATCAGCCTGCGTAGTCCACGCTGGCTGACCTGGGTCGACACTCTTTTGCCATCCTATCTCATGATTTATTTGGTTTTGGGCAACATGGACCCATCTTATATGACGACTTGCTCAGTTTGATGCATCACGAACATGCAGTAAATTCCCTTTTTCCGAGCGACCTTCATGCGCTAAATGGAGCCATGCTCTGTGAAAAGGAGACTCATCTGCAAAAAGTATCGACCCAGGTCAGCCTGCGCATTCCGCGCAGGCTGACCTGTGTCGAAACTTTTTGCTTATGGTAAATTTTCTGCATGTCAAAGGACCATTCTACCTCATGATTCAATCGGTTTTTAGACAGAATGGATTTTATGGAGCTATGATTATTTGAAGAATTGCTTTGTATTATGCATGAAGGAGATTGTTACGGAATGTTCATGACCATTCTAGTGCTTTCGATGTTTTGTTTACAAACAAGTTGTACGCAGAATATTCTAGAAAGAATAATAATTAATAATTTTGTGACGACAAAAGTCAACAAAGATGCATGAAACCCCTTTTGCCAGAGCATGATTCTTATAAAATACGAGTTGACATACATTTCTGATAACGTCGCGCCGCTTATATATTAATCCTATTCCTGCTGAATAAGTGAAATGAAATGTTTGGACTGATGGTACAAACCCAAATTCTGCTATTTCAAAGCTTTTTTTTTTTCGGGGGGGGGGGGGGTCGGGGAGGGCAATACGTTCTTATCTCGGACAGTGTAGATCAAAGATCAGACTGCACGTTCTGTGCAGACTGATCTTGATCTACACTGTCCGCAAAAGGTCAGTGAGTCTCGCTTAACAGCCAAAGGGTTTAAGACGAGTTGTAGATACGGTTCAGAAAACGCTGGGCCGCTTATGTATAATAAAATACATGGAGTTGACATACTTTTGAGATAAGCGCATCAGGTGATATAACTGTCGCGTATATTATACCCAGTCTAGCTAAAGATTAAAGAAAAAATGGAGATAGGACTCACAACTATACTAATATTTCTTCTAATTGTTTTTCTCATCTCTTTCGATTATTTACGCAGAAGGCGAGGCCAGCCACCGGGTTCATTATCTGTACCAATATTTGGAAGTGTTGGATTTTTGTGGAACAATTTTTGGAGTAGGCTTCCGCCTCATAAAGCGTTTGCCAAAGCCTCAAAAGAATATGGCACAGTTATCAGCATCTGGGTCGGGCCGAAGCTTATGGTGGTTTTAAATGGTTATGAGACTATTCATAAAGCCTTTGTGCAACAAGCGCCTGATTTTAATGATCGACCTAAC